>FYEV01001814.1:267382-462545 GCA_900188565.1 Geosmithia flava
GGTATTATCCCTGGGCTTTTGTTACGGGGGAGTATGCGGCGCCGCCATCACGACAGAGAATGGAACTATTAGGAAGAAGAAGACAAGACAAAGGAGACAAGAGAAATACAACGACAAAAGGTGTCAAGTCAAAATTGAATTGATTGCAGTAGCGAATTGGTTGGAAACCGGGTACTCGAGTATGTATGTGTGGAGACTAAGAGACCAAGTGGCTGGCTGGGTGGCGTTCCCTGTCCTCTTTTTTTCTTTCAATTTCTATGATCATAATCAAATGCTTTTTTTTTCTTTTGATCTGACAGTTTGACCAAAGTTTAGTCCGTCTCATAATTCATGTACGAGAATGGTATGGCGGGTGGGATTCAGTTCAAGCCATATACACACTCCTCTCGACAGTCCTTCCCTCTCTCTCTCTCTTTCTTCCTTTCTCTTCTGGGTTGAAATCTCATGTCTGTCAACTTGAAAGTGTTCTGGAAATCTATTTTTGGATCAATTCACACCAAGAATCCAGTGTAGATCTGGAGTGCATGCATGACAATTCTTGTTTTTTAAGCCAAGCTTTTTGCCCCTTTGCTTGTGAGCCGCATGGCATGGTCAATCATGGAGAGGTCAGTCTAGTCAGGTCGGCATTTGATCGAGAGAAAAACCCATAGTGGTCATCAGTCATCGAGTTTCCTAATTAATTGGGATAAAAAGATGATGAGAAGCGCCATGTTACGCTGTAGAACGGCTTGTCCCCCTTCTTCATTGCATCTCAGCTTGACCCGGATCATGATGTAACCCTCCTTGATGAAGAAGTGGAGAGCGTCTTCACTCTGGCTTGGCTTGGCAGTCCATCACTCAGTTTTTTATGTCTGTCACCTCGTCGCTTCTCTCTCTCTCTCTCTCTCTCTCTCTCTCTCTTGGGCCTCTCCCCTTTGGGTTCCCCTTTTGGGTTGTCTTCCATCCAGGCTCTCATCCAGGATGCCAAGAAACCACTATGTGCCTCGATATACTTTACTTTGTCCTTTATGGACAGCATTGAATGCAGTAGTGCCATTGACACTCCTCTAGTCTCAAACTGTGTACTCGTAGCCCTGCCGCTGTTAAATGCCGCCCGCGTATTGTCAACGGGACGACCGTCTCAGCCGAGACTGGAGGGACGCTACTGTACTGTAGTGTGGTAGCCGTTGAGCTGTTGTATTCAATTTCTATCATCGAGGTTTGAGTATCGTTAGCATCTTTAGCATCTAGCATCTCTAGCATCGTTAGCATCTCTAGTGTCCTTTCATTGTTCTCTAGTCTTGGCTCTTGGCATTGTTTCCGTCTCTTTATCTTGTCAGGGACAAATAGCAGAGAACAATCAAGATCATCCATGACCTATACAATGCAAGCGTGTAGAATGCCGTCTTCTTGATTGGTATAGTTGTTCCCTATACTGTCATACCTCAGCTTGACCCTGTTCTGGCGTCTCATCTAGCTCTCACTCAAGCTCATTGTATATCCCCTTGAGGATACACCTCAGACTTCCTCAACGATACTCGGATATGTTCTTTCTCTTCTATATTTCCTAATCTTCAAGGATATATCTCTATTCATTCTTCTGCAGTCCTGCCTATCTTCTTCAATGCCATGTAGGATCCTGGCGTTGTACCTGTCTTCCCGAGAAGCGTGTTTCCAATTCATTTCGAATGGCGGTACTACCACAGTCTAAATGACTCAGTATGGCTTGTCGTTGTTTTATTTCCCGCAACTAGTTCCGGTCTTTACATACAAGTACACATATCTTCTTAACTTGTTCCCGTCAACCAATCTCCAGATTATCACCGCCCGTCAGTCAAAGCTCCTGTATACCCTTCATCTCTAACTTAACTCTTCATCCTTCATAAACTGACCAGTCGGTTCTCCTTGTTCCGGACTGATTCATCCATCTCCTGTTTTCTCTCCAACTGACAAAGCAGAAGTATAGGCCTGAACATGCCTAGGCCTTGGCCGGACAGTCAGCCACCAAAGTAACAACACACGGGGCGTTCCGCATCGGAGAATCACCTCCAGGAAGGTTCTAATCCAGAGGACGTCTCTTACTGTATTTACTAGGCTCTAGCTCGGTTAGAAAGCTCTAGAAGTTCATCGGGTAGAAGCTTCACAGCTATACTAACCTACTCCGCACCAGGACTGCCATCTACATCTCGAGGCTAGGGTTAGAGAGAAATGGTTTTCTCTGGCCTCTTCCGTCAACTAATGTTCTCCTATGATAGTAGTCGCATATTCGTCTTGACAAACATGCTCTCGTTTGTTGCCACTATTATGTAACATCGACAGACAAATTTGAAGAGATGGTGTGCAAGAAGCTTAACGCATGTGAAAAAAAGACATACAACTGTCTTGGTAACTGACTTACAGTTCGTACCACTTCCCCAACAATATCCTCTATGCAGATGCGGAGAAGGAGAACCGGGTATTGACCTCATTGTCGTTTGCATGTGATAGAGAGAGTATTGGGTTCTCGTGGGTTTAGGACCCTGTACAGCCTCCTTCATCATAACCCAAGTTATGTATGTTTTACCCAAGCAAAGTGACCGTTTTCCCGATATTTCTTCTATATTCTTCTATCCATTTCAAACAGGGTTACTATCTGCGTCATGAGTGTAAACAAAGAAGATGAAATGTTTCTTCAAAATCAGATCTTCATTTACCATGCCATATTCCTGATCTAGGACCCGTTCCGTCTGTCCTGTTCGTAACTTTTCACCAACAGCCGGTCGGACGATGGTGTAAGACAAACGGCCAGGAATCATACATCCATGCGAACATAATAACGGTCTGTTGTCGTGTCACCACCTTCAGCATGGTAGAGGAGGTACAGCTCCCTGGCCCGAGCTGTTGAGTGTACGACTGCTCATCAATACCAGTTGACACGCCGTATACCCCAGCCCAGCACGTTTCAAGGAATACCACTGGAGTAAAAGTACACTCCGCATCCCCAACTGTAGGCCCATGGAATTGCCCTATCGGGGGATAGGGCTGACAACCTCATCCGCGCCACAGTCATCATTAACCTCGACGTTTACGTACGTGGTTCCCATCCTTCTATTTTTTTATATCGTGTTTACAGTTCCATTTGTCCACCCCAGACACGTTGACTGGTCGACTACGGCTCTCGCCCTACGCCTCCCGTGTCCGATACTCCAAACTATTAAGGCCAAGGTTAACCCCAGGGGGCGTATATTCCAAAGCAGAATTTGATCTTGGACTTGACAGATCGTGTGCAACAAGTTAACGGTCGGTACACTTTCTCTCGAAACCTACTTGCTAGTAATATCTTCCCATGCTGCGGGTTGAGAAGCTCTATACTATACCGCAGTGCACGCTTGGTGACATACACATACCCTGAGCTTCAATATAGGAGTTGATTATTTCCAATAGACCCTGTAGATTCTTCTACCGTTCTTCCCTGAAACTATATCTCTAAAATCTTTGTGTGACTTGAAAGATGGTGCATCCATCGCACGTAAACGAGCCCTAGAGAGACATTGTGTCAAATGTCATCCTCTCTTCTACATCTTTGTACTACTCGACCTGGCTCACGACGGCTTAGGATATGGACATACAAGACAGGAATAGAACAAGTCAAGAACAAACGAATAGTGTGCCGCCGTATTGCTGGCCGCCCCATACACTGCGGTTTGTTCCGGCAAATAAGAGTAGAGGGGAGCGGGAAGCCAATGCTAGCGTACACAGACCGTCGTATATCTGACGATGATGAGTAGGACCATCAGTCAAGTCTGCCGCGATAACCTTGATATCTGGGCCCTGTCAAGCCGGCAGATCCTTGGAGAGTATAGCGTGTCTTCGTATACCCATCTCATTGATCTCGGCAGATATTCGCCGAGATGGGCTTTGTGGAAGAAACTATCATCCCATATATAAACATAAAACTACACGAACTGGTGATGTCTGTAGCTGTCCACCGTTTCGTACCGCACAACATTCACTCCGTCGTACAGGCTTGACGTCAACTCAACTCAGCTCAAGCACTCAAGCCACAAGTACTGCATTCTATGTACCTCGAGTTAGGGTCCTGGAGTACGACAACCTGTGTAACAAGCGGAAAAGCCTTATGGATAGGAATAATCGTATTGGCTCGGTCTGTTTTCCCCTCATTTCACCAAATGTAGTTACACATCACCGGTCACTGCAACTACAGGCGTTGGCTGCGTGTATCTCACGATGAGTAGGGTGTAGAGAGAGGGGTCGATATATCCTAGAGCTGGAATTACGAATGGTTCTTGGTGCCTGGAGGTTGAGCAGGGTTTCACATGCTAGGGTATCTACTGGGGATGTTGGCTCGCTTCTCTCCCTTACTGATGTGCATGTAGCCTTCTGCCCATTATCATCACTTTGATTCTAGTCCGCCACCCTGACTACATGTATTATACACCCCTCCCCGGCACCTTTCATTACCCCTCTTGTTTCGTCTTGCTGTTTTTTCCCTCTGGACAGACAAAGCCCTAACACCCTCCTTGCAACATTGGTCTCAAGCCTCAATGCTAGTCTGGTCAATACGAGTTGGACTATTGTCATCTATGTGGGTATGAGGGCTAAACATTGAAGGCAAGATGGAATTCAGGACATCAGGGGGACACACCGTCACCTACGAGAAGTTTCGAGCGGAAAAATTCCATCCGGTCAGGGACAGCCTTGCTTCCTGGGCTCATTTGCATGTGTAACTTGCTACAGGAGCGGGGGAGGCAGAGATGACTGATCTCTACGCCCGTCTTTGAACTTGTGCCTTGATATTCAGGTCACAATAGTACTGCTAACCTTGTGGGTGTACAGGGAGGTCCAAGTGCAGCTGGTGTAGACTATTGATATCATGTATTGGGTAGGGGAGAAGGGAGTGGAGATTGACGTTTGAGCTATTCGTTCCTCCCAGTTTGCTGTATATTATGTCTTACGGAGGTTCAGAGTGACAAGGGAAGATGCTAAGCAGATGGTGACATCCACGAATATCTGACAGGTAACTTTGATATTGGAGATGGTCTCTAAGAAGGAGTTCGCTGTGGTGAATCTGAGGTAGGTCTGAGGCAGGTATATGGCGTTATAAAGAGTATCGAAACCGGAGATTGGCAGAATTATGTCCCGTAACTGGAAATGGTTCGGGCTTCCGGGTGCAAGTACAGTACCGTAGTGACATTTTTCCAACAATATATGGCATAGCCTGCTTACACGGGAGAAGGTCTAGAGAGAAGGGAGTGGCAACTTGGGAATAGCCTTGGCTGTTGCTGTTGTTGTTGCTGTATTGTTCAACGCCGGTGCATTCTTCATGGGACAAAGGGCACTTGGATGCTACCTCACCATCTAAGAAATTTATACAGTCTAGCGAAGAGAGGGCAGTGCAGGAAATGATAACGCAAGAGACAAGACAGTATAAGGTGAGGGGGAGAAGGCCCAGTAGCAACAGATTGTGGGCCTTGACTTAATATCCAGTAACTGAGAGCAGTGAAACCTTTGGGTATCCATCATAGAGTCAATTCCTATCATGTATCATTGGAGTTGTCTCGTTTATACATGTATCGAATGATGGTTGAGAACAAGCTGAGCAGGTAAAAGGGAAACACCCAACCCGTCGACACCAGACTATGAGTAGTCCGTACATGTTAGATGAATCCCACAGTCCGAATGATCCCCGCAAACACGGTCAATTTGTCAAACCCGCCCGCGGAGAAAACTACTATATCTGTTCATACACTAGCAAGAAAATCAAGAGGTTGACGCAAACACGGGATATACATCCAATACCATTTCCCCACGTCGGGGTGAATCCCAGCCCAGTGGGAAATGAGGGGAAAGTCCCCGAATTGAAATGGCTTTGAAATCGGACATTAGACACTCGACCACTATCAAGTGAATGTCCCGTCCCGTCTCCGTCATGATCAATGCTAGCGACTCGTTGGAGATGAATGTCGACGACATAGTGCAGGATCTACGCGAAGAATTACCCATTCAAGACAACCAAGACAAAAGAAAGTTCTCTGATGCCTTCCAGAATGGTATTCGCCAAAAGAGGAAATGTCCAGCGAGACAGGCAATTGGCTCAACTGATCAGATGCGGTACGTACCTGAGTCTGCGAATGGAAGTCCCGGCGCTTGTTGCCTCTTTGGGACACACGATGTTGCATAACGACCAGATCGATCCACCAGATCCATTTCTTCTTACGCATCTACGCATCACCCCACACGAGGCTGTTGTTCCCACCTTCGGGCGAGGATACCATTTTGAAGATGAAGAGTCTTTCTGTTAGAGAGAAAGTCAAAAATAGTCAGTCGTGTTGTATTTAAAGGGCCAGGATAGTCGTCTTGATTTTGGACTATCATTCTCTTCAATCATCTCATCTCTCATCATACAAAAACAAAAGCATCTTCTTTCTACACTTATAGATTTGTTCTTATACATTACCATCGCATTATACTTGATCTTATATACACACTTGATCCCAAAAGACACCAACAATGGCTCCCACAGCTCTGGCAGACGTGGCCGACGGCCAAATCCTAGAGAACATCTCCGACGCCATCGACGACGTCAACGTGATGAAGTACGACAGCAAGTCCAAGTTCGACTCGCAAAAGGACAAGGGCACATTCCGCCAATACGAAGACGCATGCGACCGTGTGCGCAACTTCTACCGCGAGCAGCACCACAAGCAGACGGTAGCCTACAACCTATCTGCACGAAGCCGATTCAACAGCTCGTCGCGCGTGCGACCCCGTCTGACCATCTGGCAGGCCATGGAGAAGCTGGACACCCTGGTGGACGAGTCAGACCCGGACACGAGCCTCTCGCAGATCCAGCACCTTCTTCAGAGCGCCGAGGCGATCCGACGAGACGGCAAGCCGCGCTGGATGCAGATCACCGGACTGATTCACGACCTGGGCAAGCTGATGCTTTTCTTCCCCGAGCTCGAGACCCAGGGTCAGTGGGACGTCGTGGGTGACACCTTTGCCGTGGGATGCGCCTTCGACAAGCGCATCATCTACCCTGATACCTTTGAGGGGAACCCGGACAGCTACGACCCCGTCTACTCGTCCGAGTACGGCGTGTACGCCCCCCACTGCGGTCTCGACAATGTCATGCTCAGCTGGGGTCACGACGAGTACCTCTACCATGTTGTCAAGGACCAGAGCAACCTGCCTGCTGAGTCGCTCGCCATGATCCGCTACCACTCCTTCTACCCGTGGCACCGTGAGGGCGCCTACCGTCACCTCATGGTCGACAAGGACTATGATATGCTCAAGGCTGTGCAGGCTTTCAACCCGTATGATCTGTACAGCAAGAGTGATGGTGTCCCCCAGGTTGACGAACTCAAGCCTTACTACATGGATCTCATCAACGAGTTCTTCCCCAAGGGTGAGCTCGAGTGGTAAAGCGTTAGAGGAAAAGAAAGGAATGGGGATGTGTATTTTGAACGCAAGCGAGGAAAATGGAATTGTGACATACGTCATTGGATGGGGAATCGTCATACCGTTATATATTGTTTTTAGCAGTGTCCTAAAAATGGGCTTTTATGTGTGCGCACATGTGAATGAAAATATTCATCAGGCAAAGTTTTTCTATTTTTATTGTGCTTTTCTTTTTGTGCGCTCAGATATGATACTTCTGCTCTCTATGATACATGTCCAACGCGGCAAAGCAGTACCTGCCACGACCTTGATCTCTCTGCCCTTCAAGTATTCCCTTGTGGAATGAATGTCCATCGCCATTGAGTCGTGGTGACAGTCTTGAGCAGCCGCCTCCAGGGTAGGTAAAGTATCTTGGGTTCTGGCCCATCAACCATGCTGCTTGCGAGCGCAGCGAGAAGGACCCTCGGTAGGGCCGCCGGAGGCAGAAATGTGTTATTGTACTTTGACCTGTGTAGATCAATGTGGACCGTGAGATTGGAGTCGTAAAAAGTAATATTTGTACTGTATCGCCGCAATGAACTTTTGGATTGGTTGGGTATAATAGTCGCCCCCCGGAGATGCACAGCATCTAGTCGTCAAAGCCACCCCACTCATCATCGTCGCCCATCTCCTCGTCATCGTCCTCCTTCTTCTCGGTCCAGGGTAACCTCTCATCGTCGTAGGTCTCGCGCGCGCGTTCCCTGACCTGTTTGATCGGGCAGCCGTAGAGACTCTGGATGATCTCGCCAATCTTCTTGACAAACTCCTCGTTGCCGAGACAGCCCTCGCGCTCCAGCTCGTCGACCAGGATATCAAGGACGTGCAGCCTCAGACCGGGCGGCACAGCACGACGGTCACCCTCCTTGTCGAGAGGCCAGGTAGTCAGGACGTCGGCAATCACCTCGTCCTCGGCCGCGAGGCGCAGGTTGGCGCCCAGCACGCGACGCACCAGCATGAGAAACTTGTCCATGCGGTGCTTATCAATCGACGACCACTGCTGGCCCAGGACGTCCCAGAAGGCGGAGAACCAGACGGCCTTGTCGGCGGCGGAACGGATGGGGGCGTCGTCGGCGAGTCGGCCCAGGTCGCCGGCCAGACGCTGCTGGGGGATAGGTCGGTCCGTCATCCACATGGCGTAGTAGAGTCCCTTCCATAGCTTCAGGGCGTCGGTCTGGGTGAGCGAGGTTCGTGATGAGAGGAAGAGTTTGAGGGAGTCGAGTGATGAGGTGCGTAGTTTGCGATCTGTGGTTGGAGGTTAGGTCTCCGGGTGACAATTCAAAGATGGGGTCGTAGGAAGGGGGAGAGAGAGGAGCATACCACTCGACGCAAGGTTTCTGATAAATGGCATTTGCGCTTCCATGATGGGCGATTTTGTTCAAATGTGGTTGAACTTGGTGATAATTGGGAGGGGACCAGCATGAACGACAAGCACTTGACTTGACTTCTTTAATGCTCTTGACTTTTTTTTTCTGCCAGGGCGGTCAAAGGATTCTGCCCCGCGTCGGTCAATGTGGGTTTGGTGGGTGTTTCGGCGACCGGAGAGATAAGTGGGGCGGGATGATCACTGCCAGGCACTGGAAGCGCAGTGTCATTCAAGGTGCGTTTCAACTACGCGAGGCAAGCACCGACAAACCGATTGTTCCTTCCAGTTTGTAATTGTTTACAGGTGATGAATAGTGCTTGTGCAGCTGTTTGTATTCAAGCAAACAAACAAGGCAGAAACTGAGAGGGAGAGTCACATGGTGCTTGTTCTACAGTATAAATAGAGATCTCATTGTTGTCATTTTTCACATCTCTCTCTCTCTCTCTTTCTTACATCAACGCAACCGCCTGTCTCTTCATATCTTTGTTCCTTCCAAGCATCTTCACCCAAAGTATATGTTCCCTGATGTTTGATCCTTCTCATTTTCCTCGAAATACGATGGGCGGTGCGTCTCAACATGAAGGCGTCATTCAACGTGCCCCTGGTGCACGTCCTGAGAGGCGGAGGCGTTTCCTCAGCATAGAGTGCAGTGACCCCCACACCAGATGGCGGAAAAGCTGCTCTTGAATACATTTCATGAGCTAGCTATCCGAAACATCCCCATCCCAATGGACAACCTCTGGCTTCTCTGTGTCTGTCTTACATCAACGCAACACCCCGTCTCTTCACCTCGAGGGACTGTTTACCAACTGCCCATCACGCCAAGACTGGTTCACCAAGCACAATGGTTCTACAATTTACCAGCCGTCCTCTCATCCACTACACTCGCCTTCTCTTTTCTTGGTATCATCAAAATATGGCATACAGACAAGCCTCATGAGATGATGCAAAAGGTTGCCACAACTGGTATTCCAAGCAGTACAAGGAGAAGCACAGGACGCAAAGAAGCACAAGAAGCCCAAGATCAACATCATAACTACAAAAGAATGACCTGTCAAGAAGCGCACCAGAAGAGAGCGACACGGTCCAGAATTTGAGTACAATCATGCAAAAACGAATGTCGATGGGTTGGATGGTGCAGCCACCTTGGCCAGATGCCCTAGGTCTCATCGGTCGATATCAGCGCCGCGGACACCATGCAGTCATCTGTCTCATGTAAACTGCGGAGTATACTACCAAGGCATGACTCTTTCATTGGAATCACTGCCGTTGTTGAAGAGACTTTGAGAAACAGTTTTCACAGAGCATGCGGGCGTGACAGTTGCCATGGAGTGTGCGCCAACATCCGAGATCACAATGGCCCTTCATCACACACGGCCAGATAACCAGAACGAAGGGTCAAGGTATACGCACTAGCTGACCTGTCGCCATGTGATGGATGTTCCTTGAGATGAGGGCTCAGAGGCTACCTTTGGACTCATACATGTATTATACGATGAGCATATGCAGGTACTTTGGACAGTGTCAGTAGTAGTAGTCGGGCATCAAAGAGTAAGAGTCATTCACTACTCAACTCCTACTAGTAGTACTAGGGGTCATTGTATATATCACGATATCAGAACAATACAATCTCATGTTCCCATCCATTGAATCATTCATCACATACTGTGCTACTCTGTACTACTCCACGATACTCCGTATATCCCCCTCAAACACCTACAGCGCCTTACAGCGCTCTCAGCACCCAAAAACCAATTATTAGGGCCCCAGGCCTAACAAGCGCCCTCAACCCGCACTAAACCTGAAATAAAGCCCCGCAGCCCCACCAGAACCTCCAACGTCAACAACGTCAACCGGAACATCGTCATCTTTTGATCTTGTTCACCTCCCATCACTACCATCGCATCATCACCATCACCATTACCATTACCAATACCACTTTTTCTTTCAAAAATGTCTACCAAACGCATCGCCAAAGTACATTCCATATCTCTCCCTTTCTCTCTCTCTCTCTCTCTCCCTGACTCACAACACTAACAAAGGACAGGAATTCTCCGAGCTTTCCACCTCCCCACCAGAAGGCTACACCATCACCCTCCCACCCTCCGAGACCCTTCACACGTGGCATCTGACCCTCCGACCTCCCCCGTCGACAGCCTTCCACCCTGGCATCTTCGGCATCGTCCTCACCCTACCGGTAGACTACCCCTTCAAGCCACCCGTGGTCAAGTTCGTCACGCGCATCTACCACCCCAACGTGACAAACGACAGTCTGGGCAACGTGTGTCTCGCCATCCTCAAGCCAGAGAACTGGAAGCCTAGCACCAAGATTGCCGCCGTGCTCGAGAGCATTAGAAACCTCCTCGTCGAGCCGCAGCCTGATGATCCCCTCGAGGAGCGCATCGCTCATGAGTACAGGGCTGATGTCGACACTTGGAAGGCTAATGTCAAGACTTATGTCGAGAAATATGCTTCCAAGGAGCCAGAGTTCCCACCTGCATAGGGGCGGAGGAGGTGAAGTCCCTTTCTTTGGGGTATCTCAAGTTGTTGTTTGCTGTTCTTTTCGTTTCGATACACTGGCTTACTGTACTGGCTATGGTAAAAAGTTGATATAAATAGTTTTACGAATTCACGTCTGTATTGTCTGTATGTCTAGTCATGTCAGTGATGCCCAAGGATATGTGCCTAATAATCAACACCAAGTATCACAAGCAGACCAAGTACTAGGCATGCCAAACATCACAGTAGCCAAACACCAAGTAGTACATCAAACACCAACCAAGCAGGCACCAGTGATGGCCACATACACGTCACAGTAGTCAAACCCATCAACCACATCAATCATCAGTCAAACTCACCGAGCACACATCAGTGGTTGCCAAGTACGCCAAGGAGTAAGCATCGACATGTCTATTCATTTTATTCTATCCTACCCATCCTAAGAAACACCAAAGTATAAAGAAACACAAAGAGGTAAGAAAAGTAAAGAACAAAAAAACAGCCGTGGGCAGATCATTGTGAATGCAGCCGTAACCATCATTAAACCCTCCCCGAGGATTGAAATCTCTAGACAATCAAAAGCCTAGACAGAAAGTACATGAAAAAGAAAACAGATACAAGACATGAACTGTCAAGTAGAAGAGTGTGAAAAGTGTGAAATGAAGAAAAAGAAAAGTGTGAAAAAAAAAGACGAACATCGCCATGCTAATGCAATATGCCAGAAACATACAAGAAAGTGTAAAAAGTAAAAGAAAAGAAAAACAAAATACAACATCTTTGGGAATATTTGTGTTCCTGTACCTTCCCAGTCTTGCTGCCAAAAAAAAACGCCAAAATTCGTTTGCTTGTTTTGTTGTTTGTGTTTGTTGATGAGTGTGTATGCTCATGTATGTTGGTGTAGTGTATAAAACACCTTGAAGACTTGAGCTCAAGATGCCGTAAGAGTAGATGGAAACGCTCGCAAAACGTTGACCTTGACCTCAGCATCGCCAAAATCAACAAAACCACATACACTACTCTGCAGGTCGTACAAGATCCTACTTCTTACGGCCAAACAAGCCTTTACTCTCGCCGCCACTGCCGATGCCCTGTCCCTTGCCAAGTCTCTGCTGCTGAGCCTCGTCACGTCGAGCCTGTCGACGCTCATCGATGGCCCCCTGGCTGAGATGGCCGAAGCCGTTCCGTCGACGGAAACACGTCTCCATCAGGGCGTTGGCGTCAATCATCTTGCGCGGCATCGACTGCACCACGCCAAACATCTCCATGGGATCCGACACGGACAAGATCTCGGGCTCGCCTCTCTTGAAGATGGCCAGCGCGATGCGGAACAGCGTCTTGGACCCTTCGTAGAAGAAGACGTCCCAGACACGCAGCGTCGTCTCGATGGGCAGCGTGCCGATGAAGCAGCTCATGAACCACGCCGTCATGCACATCGTGATGGGCGGTAGTCTCTCCGTCGTCAGCGTCGTCTGGTCCTTGCGTCGTCCCAGCTTCGGTCGTCGCAGCGATCGGCTCGTCGATGGTCGCGCTGCGTTGGGCTGCGCCTCCAGTTCTCCGCCTATCCTGTCCCACACCGAGGGCATCGTGTCGCGGATCTCTGTCATCAGCACACTCAGGTCCACCTTGGAACCCTCGAGGCTCAGCTCGTGCGTTCCAGGGAGGTAGATGTGCGTGACGACGTTGAGCAGCCAGAAGCACTGCTCCTCATTGTCCACAAACAGGAGGAGCATGCCAGCGATGAAGTTGAGACTTTGGCAGTACCCAATGTTCTGGTTGTAGATGGAAAAGGCAAACAGAACCCTTCGCAGCGACGAAATGATGGGCGGCTCCTCGGGCTTGGGCTGCACCGTGTCGGCCGAGTCGATGATCTTGTGATCGCCCGCATTGATCGATGTCGAGCCCGGCGGGCGGAAGTTGACATTGTCGGGAAACGTGCGATGGAGGTCCCTCTCGATAGCCTCGACGTCGATTCGCTTGGCCTTCTTCTGCAGCATCTTGTCGTACAGCCCACCGTGCTTGGCCATAATGGCCGGTCCACCGGCATAGTAGAACCAGGCGGCGCCTCGCCACTCGGGCGGGATGCCCTTGCGAACAAATTTCTTGGTCTTGGCCGACGGGGACGGGAAGCGGTTGGGCTCGTCCGTCATGAGCGAGTTCTCCTTGAGAAAAGCCGTCCACTTCTTCTTGCGGCGGTCCAGGTACTCGGTGTAGCCCTTATCCCACTCGTCGTATTGCTTGCGTGAAATGTACTGCGATTCCTTCTTGAACCCGTAACGGTCTCGTGCACCGGGCTCCTCAACCTCGACGGGCAGATCAGGGCCTGGCGGTGGGCTGTTGGTAGATGGTACGAAAGAGGGCTGGGGCGACGGGCCCCTCGTCTCGTCGTAATCCTGGACTGAGGTGCTGTGTGTCATTGGCGGCATATCGTAGTTCGAAGGCATGTCGTAACCCGAAGTATCCGATGGTGAGAAAGCCTGGGGTGAGGGTAGGGGCGGCGAGCCGTTGAATCCACGATCAGCACCATACGGGTGGTACTGGTGGGTGGCCGTGGTGGCTGTGGTGCCAGACGTGTCAGACTGCATCGACTTGCCTGAGTCACGCCTCTCTGCCTCGTCTTCGTATTCGTCTTCGACGTTGTCAATGTTGCTGTTGTTGACGGGCTTTATCGAAGAGGCCGCCAGATGAGGAACAGATGCGACAAAGGCCGGACTGGTGAAGATCATTTTGGATTGTCGAATCTCAGCGTCAAGTCTCGATGTCGGAAGCGGCGGAGACGGCGAGCGAGGGGGTGGTGGTACAGCTGCAACGTCGGCTGCCTCCATTATAGGCTCCGTCGTTGGGCCGTCGTATGATGAGGTGGGAGGAGGGTATTGTTCCGATGCAGCCGTAGCAGGGCGAGAATAATCTGCTTCGTCGTCGGCGTCTCGGTCGGAGAAATTGTTATCGAGTCGTTGGTCGTGGTGTTGATTGATGTTGCTATTGGTGATGTCGTTATTGTTGATGCTGCTATCATCAATGGGAATATTATTGTTGTCGACGCTGCTGTGAATGGAAATATTATTGTTGGGATCGCTGGGATCGCTGTTGTTGTGGTTATGGGTGTGGCTGTGGCTGTTGTTGTTGTTGCTGTGATTGTGTTGGTCGTCTTCGTAATTGTGTTGTTGTTCCTCGTCGTCGTCAAAGCCATTCTCGTACATGCCCATGACATCCTCTAGACTGGGCTCCTCGGCATCGGCATCATGGTGGGCATCGAGGGAAGTGGCAGAACTCTCCTTTGTGAGGACGCTGCTACGTTCAGTGTTGGTTGTGCCTGGTGCAGAGCTGGCTGTTAGCTGAGATCTGAAACTGGATCTCAGCTCATCTCCGCTAGCCCAGGGGGTTGTGGCCCCACCACCAATGGTAGGGGCGGAACGCGCGCTATCCACCCTATTACCGTAGCCAAAATGAGGACGGGTGGCGGGCGGCGGAGGAGGCCGCCCGACATTTCTCATGCGTGGCGGGCCGTTGCGAGAGTCGGGAAATTCGGACGCTGTCGGCGAAAATCCGGGGGCCCATGTGGACGACGAAACATTTGACACAATTGACGGCCGCCTAGGGCCCTGCCAGGGGCTCGGGCTAGGCAAGGGGCCGGCGGGGGAGGACATGTCCATGTGGATTTCTTCGGACGGGGTGAGAGGATGAGGGAGAGGCGGTAGGCCTGGTGCACCCGACATGTCACCGAAGACGGGCTGCTTCAAGCTCAGTTTCCGTGGTAGGGAAAAGTTCCCAACTACGCCGGCTCCCCCGCTGCCGACTGCAGCATCCTGACCCTGGGAAGTACGCATTTCGGATGACGACGACATGCCTGTCATGGGCCTCGCAGGCTCACCGGGGAACTCGGGGAATGCTGTGGTGTCGAGGGCGGCAGGCGTTGTCGGACGTGAACGTAGCCGAGGGGGCGGAGGACCACCGAGAGGGCCATTGGGGGCAAACCTCGGCGAGGACGGTGTGCTCATGGCCGGGGAGAATGGCCCGTTACGGGGGAGAGAGTCCCAACGGGAGTAGGGCCCAGCGGCGGGCGGAATATAGGCGAGGTCCGGGGGCCGGCGGCCCATCTTGAGAGAAGGAGGCGGAGGAGCGTGTCCGTTGGGGAAAGGTCGGGGCGATCCATCGTAGGTTGCGGGCGATGGTGGCAGGACGGATGATGACATGGGAGGATAGGGCGGGCCGTTGGAGGCAGACCGGGGAGGATAAGGTTGGCGAGGAGGAGGCCTACCAGCAGTTGAAGGCGAAAGAGGTGGCTGCTGCTGGTATTGATATGGCTGTGCTGGAGGCTGATAAGGTTCATAGTAGGGGCCGTCGTCGGGCTGATGAGCATTTGGCGGGGCCATGGGGCTCCGACTATGACTCTCGTCGACAGCCCAGTCGTTGGGAACGGCCATGGGCATCATTAGAGATGATTCCACGAGCCCAGCGTCGACGTGCTGGGCCCGGGGGATATTGTTTTTATCGAATTCGGGCTGGGTCAGGATCAGAAGGCAGAATTCGTAGGGTAGAGAGATCGGGTTCGGATATCGAGGCCCTGTTCCATCTCACTAGGGCTGGTTCAAGCGGATGTAGTAGCGGTAGCGGTAGCGGAAGCGGTATCGAAGGAGACGAGATATTCGGCCTTGTCTTAAATACGCTGCAATGTTTCGGTATTTGAAAAAAAAAATGATGAAATGAAAAACAAGGTCGGTATTTGACAATGTGGATTCCAGGTGTCAAGGGAGTGTCGTGTTTATGTCTGGCAAGTTTGTCGAGCCTGAGTCGTCGTTGGGCGGGTTGCCCTTGATGATCATGTGCACGGCTGTTCAAGGGAGCGGAAAGGTGACACAAAAAAAGATGCCGAGCTGGTCTGAGTGTGTGCCAAAATGGGCGCCTCTGAGGAGGGGCGTCGGGAGGATGCAGGTTTGCTCTCAATGTTTGCACCGGTCGAGTTCGGGTATGTCTTGTTTTCTCTTCGTCGTCGTTGCCAACGTCGGGTGTTCTATGGAGAGCGAGAGGGGAGAGAGGGGGCGAGACCGCGGTCGGGGGGCCGTTTTTCTTCCCTTTTTTTTCGTAGAGTCGTGAAATCGTCGTCAGGGAGAGAATAGCGAGTTGGTGAGAAGGCGAGAGTATGTGTGTGCGTGTCTTAACACAAAGATGATGAAAAGAAAGAAAAAGATAAAGACAGAGAGAGAATGAGAATGAGCGTATATTGCTTTGGGTGCACAGAACGAATATTGCAAATGAGGAAGGAACTAGGCCGGGCTGCTCCTTCCGAGGTATGTCGGTATATTATTGCGTATGGCGTAGGCGCTGAAGCGTTGAGAGCGTTGAAAGCGTGACAGCCTTTGAGAGCCTTTGGTTGGGCCTTGACAAAGTGACAGCGGCTTCTGTCAGAAGGAAAAGAAAGAAAAAGAAAAAAACTATTGCTATTAGCTTCAGTACAAACTACGGAGTACGGAGTATCCGTAGTATTACAAAGGTACTATTTAGTGGACATTGGGCAAGTTCAGGCACCAGGCACAAGTGTGACAGGGGTTTAGGGGAGACATTGGAAATACTCTATGAGAATTTGTGAATCGATCAAACCAACGGGGGGACGGTGGCTGCCGGGAACCAAACGCACGGGACAGGCAGGGAACAAGTGCAGCATTATCCGTACAGGTATAGGTACGGAGTACAGGCATTCGGATATTCAGGTACGAGTAATACAGCATGGGAGGCTAGTGTTAGGATAGAGTGAGTACATATGAGGTACTGTAACCCTCCATGAATTGTTTCTACATGACCGTGACATTATACCGCATTTGTATGTCATTGGCATGTATATGAAAGGTATTGATGGATCCATTATTTCGGTACGACTAGATGAACAGGGGATATTGATGCTTTTTATCACCAAATAAAGTACTCGTAGGGAGCACATATCCATACAGTTTTGAGTGCCTGCGATATTGTTAGTGTTGGTGTTGGTGTTTGGTGTTTGATGCTTTGTCATTACTCGGAACCGAGTCTTGAGGGAAAGAGGAAAGAATGACTCGGGCCCTTCTTGCTCTCCAAGCCATGCAAAAAAGGAAAGAGCAATGATTAAGAACCTTGGATTTGAGTCCACGAGAATTAATTAATACTGCATAATTCATAATTCAATACATTACTAATTAAGGTCACCGGTGCGGGTAATACGGAGTTGTGTGGAGTTGTACGAGTATTATTCGGGCTTGGTTTGACTCCAGTCTGGACATTACTACATTGTGCAATATCCGCATGTACTCGTACTCGTACATACCACAAGGCATGCAGTATGCTCATACAACATCATGTCATCATGATACTCGGCCAGACAGTCTACTTGTATGTGTTGCTTCTAGTTCTAGTAGGAGTACACCGTAGTGATACTACGACACTACTTCTCTCACATACCTCATCCAACGATTACTACAATAACAAAGATGACATACTGTCTGCTACAAGCCCACTCAACTCCCGAGTCATATCAAGACACTCCCATACCTTGGCCTTCCCCGCCGTTTCAGCCATCACCAGTGCATTCCACAGCATGTCACTGATCACGGAGCACGGTCCGTTGAAGGCTGAAGCACATTCATAACACCTCAACATGGGATGAATCGGGTCTGGATGTCGGGAATGACAATCATGATACACCATCAAGTATACGTCCATGTTGTGATACGACTCATATGAGAACCCTACTTTGTACTCCAGTTGTCCAGGTCGTATATGCAGTAGCAATATGCACTTGGCAATGCACTCATCCAATGTTTCTTTCTTTTCCCACTCATGATCCATATGATTTGAAGCATACGAGGTGAACAAGTGGAGTGTACTATTACTCCGTACGTACGGCATATCACCTTGGCCCTTTGACCCTTTGACCTCCTTGGCCGTACTACCTATTACCCCTTGCCATAATCAAAGAGGATAAGAAAAGAAGAAGAAAAAAAGTAACAGATAGCATCATGACCTCCTTCTTCAAAGTATGGAGTAAACACTCGTATCAATCAGACTTTCTCGCCCCCATGTGAGACGGTGGATATATCTCAGAGACAAGCCAAGACGGGTACACGGGGGGTGCATATGCCCTCCTTACATCCTTTTATATCATCCTTCTATTACCCCGTATCCCGTATTCGTATACCTCGAGAGCATTGCACTTTAAAAGAACCAAATCTCTGATACCATTAGTATTCAATTTTCCAAAGGACTCGACAAATATCCAAGGAGAAGCCGAAACGATTACTCCGTACAGAGCCAGAAAAAAAAGTCCCTTTTGAATCCGCGCACATTCTGTGGCCCCATCATCTCCTATCCCTGCAACCCAAGAGTACGGAGTACGCACACATGGCATTCGCCTAGTACGAGTAGTACCTGTATTACGCCTAGTATTACGCCTAGACTCTAGTACACCTACTCGTACGCCAAGGTAAGGCGCTTCATCCGGCCCGCCGTCAACTGGCCAGGTACCAACCCTGTCTGCTCAATTTCCGGGGGGTTGACCAGGTTGTTTATTCGTAAGGAGCGTCTTTTTTTTTTTCGTTCTTACCTTCTTTCCTTTTCCATCCCCTCTTCTTCTTTTAATTGTTCTTTTGTTCTTTTCTTTTTTTATGAACAAGTTCTCAATGTCAACTTCACCCTGTCTTGACTCCATCATTTGTCAGACGCGCGGCGGTTTAATTTAGTCTACCTAGTATTACTCCGTGGTCGTAGACGGGACCACCCTTATCTCCAAATCTCTACGGGATAACAACAAGGTTATTGCTTTTGTTATTTTACTGTTCTCAAGATTGCTCTCCTCTTGCTTGTTTATCCCTTACTACTGGCACTAGTACTTTCTGTCTCTCTTCCCCGAGACAAATACGAGTCATCCGAGTTGACAACAAATGTGTGAAGGGGTACACCAATAGGGGAAAAGAAATCTCCCCGTACCCGAGACGCCTTGTGACGTAGTTGGTCTGGTCCTTGTCATTGTGCGAGTATAGCCACGGGCTGTCATACTCATAATAGCATTTAATACTCGTCCTGCCGTGTGTCCCCGAGTCCAATGTCTTGGTGAGCGCTGGGATACACAAGTGTCAACATGAAAATGTCAGGGAAGGCTATCCCGGTCGGTCCCCCGAAATGTCAGACGTTTCACCGGGAACCTGTAGGAATGGTAGCCGGGACTCCACGCAAGTTATAAGGCCAGGGGGGTCATCATCATGGAATGGATTAAAGATAAGTTGTCGCCGATGGTACGGATAGCACGTTGCACCAACTTTCATTCTCCGAACGGGCATGTGCATTTTCGTACTCGTTGGAGTTATGAGTTTATATCAATATGTCCTCGTTGTATCAAAGTCCACATTCTCGTACATGCACCTTCTAGACCTACATGCAGTATGGCCAACGCCCAACCAACCCGTGTTCAGTGTTTGGTCGAATCAGCCCTGCATCTGCAGCTACCTTGCATCTAGCACATGTAGGCTTCGTACTCGTACTCCGTAGGCTGTATATAGGCTGTACGAGTACATGCTCTGGTAGTAGCCAGGATCAGAGCCAGCCTTATGCACGCGACTCTGTGCGCGCGCGCGTCAGTCTCGTGTGTGTGCGCATGTGTGCAAGCGTAATTTCGATCCTGTACCGTCTCAATCGATCCCACGACCTTGCCGTATGCATGCTTCGGGATTGCGCTAACTGTACTAGTTCAAGGCTCCAAGTTGTCATTGATGTCACGTTTATTGTTGGTACCTGTTTTCCGTTGAGAAATGGGCCATTGTTGGTGGAGTATTAATAAATGGATTGTTGGCTCTGGGCACGTACTCGTACAGTCAGTCTACAGGTATTGTTTGTCATCGTCCTGGTAGTGCAGAATGGTGGAAGATGGGAAGGTGCATCCGATGCCACTGCCTCTATAACACGATTCTCCTCTCCCCCTTTCAACAATTGGCCAATCACAGCCTCTCACATCCGGTATGGTGTAGTGGCTAACATTTCGCGCTCTCATAACCTGAGGGAAAACATTCCGCGGAGCCCAGGGTTCGATTCCCTGTACCGGAGAAGGCTTTATCTTTTTTTGTTCGTTCTATCTTTTTTTTATATTAGAGCTGTTGTTTTGTTTTCAATCAATAATCACTCTTTCTTTCCTTTTCTTTTTATTGCATTCCCTTGTTTACATGACCATCATATCTTACCCCATATTAGGAACATGCTCCGTTGAGACAAACAACCGGGATTTGTCTGGCGGTATTTGCAGAGACAATAACAGACAAGAGACATGAATATAAAAAAGGCCAAGAACATATAAGAGTCAAGTCAACACGAAGCATGTCCTGCGTGTATTAGATTCTTTTTCTTTTCCGCTCGTGCAGAACTACCATGTCTGTTTCACATCAGCTTTGACTGATTATTTATGTCGGAGCAGATGGTCCCATGGCTCTTGTGCATGGGCCTCTTCAGTTCCATATACTCTCTCCCTCATCCCTATGCCTCGATGCATTCTGCATGACAATATGGTTATAAAGATAATATATCTCCCTTGCGTTGAGCCTCTTAGACGAGAGTCAAGACTGGACATCGACAGGGTTAATAACTGTCCCTACATTGTACCACGGCAGATTCTGGCATCGACAGTTGCTTCAGTCTATGGGCATGTTGGTCATTCGGAGAACTATAGGGTAGGAAAGACGTTGCATGGTCAATTGGACATGGTCAACCCAGCCGGTCAACCAAACTACCTACATCCATTGCACATGAATTGCACAGAAAAGTCCTAACATATAATGGATAAGCCTATCAAGACACTATATCTCACTCACTACTCATCTCCTACCACTTCATGTTTCCATCTCGGAGTCAACATCAGCACAGCAACAAAAGACGGCCCGTCATTTCCCCGTCTTCCCTCCCACCCCAGCCACCATCAGATCCTATCACGTGATTCAACTCCAATGACGACAGACGGTCCACAACACAGTGCTTGCATTTCCATCTCCGGAATACGTACACCTGGGGTCATGGATATCCCGACTCCCACATCCATAATCGATGATTGGTTGTCCTTGGGAAACCTGATAGCTTGACACCCCTACCTGCACGCACTCGTACAGGTAAGATCTTGCCTGCTTTCTGCTTCTGCTTTGTGCAAAAAAGGTTCAACACGCAACTCTAGAGAAAGACGAGTGAGTACACTCTTCGTGGATGATACACAATCTTACGCAGACGATTGCTCTGAAAGATCATGTACCCTGTCAGCTCGAGGTACTTCCTTCGACCTCACCGGCGAAACTGTGGTAGTGAAGCTTTCCGCTCACACTCTCACACTCTCCCCCAGTTCGCAATGGGTGTTCGCACTCTCTCTCACTCTCTCTCTCCTCCCCGCTCCCTTTCACTGCCTCCCTCCTCCCACCCCAAGTGTCTGGCACGCTTCATTGTTTTGCGCGCCGCCCTCGTAGAATATACACCAAAAAGGTACATGGCTATTGCGTCAGCGATCAATAAAACACCATGTACCAGTCTGTTTGCGTATTTCGTAGTAGCAGTAGCAGTAGTAGCTCTTCTAGCTCGCCCTCCATCAACCCGCCCCCCCGTAGCTTAGCTCTCCCCCCTCCCTCCTCTCTCTTCCGTTTCCCTCTTTCTTTTATCTGGTAGGCCTTTTTTCCTACCCTTCCCACACACACCCTTTGAACCCATTCCTTTCCATCATCACTTGGACTTGGGGCCTCTTTACTCTCTTGCTCTATTTTCGATTCTCGTCAATTGCGACACCACACTCACACATATAACCATACACACACGCCACAATGGTTACCCGCAAGAGAAAGCAAGACGAGGAGCCCGAGGAGCTCGTCTCTCTCCCTGAGGACTCGGACGCCGAGGAGGAAGAGGAGTAAGTCCTTTCTTTGTCCCAATGTTGCGCCACCCCGGGGCGTTGCGCTTGTTTCTTCCATCCCAAGCCATTGCGCCGCAATGCGCCTTATCGATTGGCGACGCGCAATCACCAATTGCGCAACTGTAACCCGTACAGTGTGACAATGTATAACTGACAAAGCATCCGATCGCAGGTACGTCTCTACCGGAGATGAGGAAGAAGTCTCCGAGGAAGACGAAGAGGAAGACGCCGAGGCGCAAGACGACGAGGATGACGATGAAGACGAGGAAGAGGGTGCTGATGGCAAGAAGGAGGGCACCAATGGAGCCAAGGGTAAGTCTTTCTTGTCCATTCTTTTCTTTCAGAGCGCACGCACGCACGCACGAGCAATGTTTCTAACTCCCCCTATTAGAAGACGCACCTCCCGCCAAGAAGCGCAAAACCGTCGATGCGCCCGAGGACGCCACCAACGGCGCTGCCACGGCCGACAAGGACGCTGATGCCGAAGCCGATGCTGAGGCTGACGGTGACAAGAAGGAGGATGCCCCCGCCGAAGAGGCCAAGGACGAGGCCAAGGATGTTAAGGCTCCTGCTGCTGAGAAGGCCGTTGAAGCTGAGGCTGATGCTGAGGCTGAGAAGGAGCCTGTCACCATTGAGGTCTAAGGCTGATGTGCCATGGCTGTGGTTTCTCTCGATATGACCTGTATGCTAGTTTCTCGACCGGATGGATGAATTGATATGTACCTCTGAACGTGTGTTTACCAGACGTGTGTTTGCCAGTAGGCGTTGGATATCTGGGGGAGTGGTTGCATTGGTCTCCCTGCCTTGTCCGCATCTCCATGAATGCAGTTTGGGCAACTGCTTGTCATCTCGTTGACGTGGACGCAATACTGGTATGCCGATATTCGTGATGATGTTTAGAGTACAGTCGAGATGGAGAGCGATGCACTGCTAGAGGACGTTTCCTACAAGAAAACGGGAAAGAAGAGGAAGGAACTGAATAGAAATCTCCCACTCGGCACATGGTCCCTCGAATGATGGCCTTGGGCATACATACATGGTCTCTATAGGCTTTATGCATCTACCCAAACCACATGCTCACTTTTACACACATTCTATTGCTTTTACATTCTTTCCTCCCTAAGTATATTGTTATTCCCCTTTGAGTAAGAATAACAGTTCCTGAATGATCCGTAATTCATCCATCATGCCATACCTGTAGCTCCAACACTTGGCCCCTCAATAATGGGGCGTATCCACCTGTAGCATGTCATACTCGTACATGT
The DNA here is from genome assembly GCA_900188565.1 of Geosmithia flava. NCBI lineage: Eukaryota > Fungi > Ascomycota > Sordariomycetes > Hypocreales > Bionectriaceae > Geosmithia > Geosmithia flava. The sequence continues at coordinate 290,820 of FYEV01001814.1, forward strand.
CTGCTCAGGCTGCAGATGATTCCTGCAGAAGCTTCTCGGAACATCGGTATCCCGTAAATGGAGAAGTTGTATTCTTACATTATCCAAGCAGATCTTTTCTTTCCTCATCGTCTGCCGCTGGTGGCGCTCCAATGATGATACGAGGACAGGGTAGGCGTCTCCCTCATCTCATGCGGCTCAAGTAAGCGTGCGAGTGAGAAGGCAGGGCCAAGACTCACTCCATTTCCACAATCTTCTCTCCTCTGTACTCTCTTCTCCAATCGCTGTAACCCACAGGTATTAAACCAGTCCAGTATAGGTAAAAAAGAAGTGAATTTACCCACATAGGACCTAGAGTACGACGTACGAGTAGAAGAACGACCCCTCTCCCCTCTCCCCTCTCGGCGTGTGTCTATTTAGCCTAAAAAGCCCCGCCTTGGTTGCTTGCTCTGCCCGCCTTGCCCCGTCCATGGAAATTGGTGGAGCAGGTACGTGGGGAAGGAACCAGGTTGGACCTTCCCTGAGTTGCGTCACAGATATAAGACGAGGGGCAATTCTCTCAAGAAGAAGCTCTACGCTTTTCTCTCCCCTTCTCTCTCTCTTCTGATCAAACTCTTCTTCTCCCATATACAGAGAATATCACACTGAGACCATACACAAAAGCCTCTTTCCGAAGAATCGAGACAGACATCACAATGGCCAACTACACCAGGTGAGCATCCCACATACGACAAAAAAACACACCCCTCCCCCGCACCACACACATAGACTGACTGACCACCCCACCATTAGCCTCACATACACCCTCAACACGGGCGACAAGATCCCCGCCGTCGGTCTGGGAACATGGCAGTCCAAGCCTGAGGAGGTGACTGCCGCCGTCAAGGCCGCTCTCCTCGCCGGTTACCGTCACATCGACACGGCCCTGGCCTACGGCAACGAAAAGGCCGTCGGCGATGGCATCAAGCAGTCTGGTGTCCCCCGCTCCGAGATCTGGCTGACGACCAAGCTCGACAACCCCTGGCACAAGCGCGTCGAGGAGGGTATCGCCTCCAGTCTCAAGGACCTCCAGACCGACTACGTCGACCTGTACCTCATGCACTGGCCTAGCTCGACCGACCCCACCGACCTCAAGAAGCACTACCCCGACTGGGACTTCCGCGACACCTGGCGCGAGATGCAGAAGCTTGTCGGTACCGGCAAGGTGCGCAACATTGGTGTTTCCAACTTTAGTATTGGCAACATTGATAAGCTGCTGGCCAGCCCTGACACCAAGGTACGTTTACCCACCCAAGCATACATCCACGATTGCACAAAACATGACGCACTGGACAAGCCATACTGACGAAAACAAAAAACAGATCACCCCTGCCGTCAACCAGATTGAGCTTCACCCTTGCAACCCCTCGCCCAAGCTCGTCGCTCACCTCAAGGAGAAGGGCATCCACGCGACAGGATACTCGTGCCTGGGATCCACCGACTCCCCTCTGTACAAGAACGACAAGCTCCTCAAGATTGCCGAGTCCAAGGGCAAGACCCCTCAGCAGGTGCTCCTCATCTGGGGTCTCAAGAAGGGCTGGAGTGTCATTCCCAAGAGTGTGACTGCATCGCGCATCGAGGCCAACTTTGCCCTCGACGGATGGGACTTGTCGGACGACGAGGTTGCTCAGATTGACTCTATCCCTGAGCGCTTCAAGGTGTGCGGTGACAAGTGGCTTCCCGTGCAGGTGTTTTTCGGGGACGATGAGTAATTTGGATATAAATGATGTCCTGTTACTACGTATATAGACCCAAATTCAAAGAATGTAAAAGCGATCAACATAACTTGTGTACGGAAAATGCTTGAAGATAATAACAACAAGTGTACATACGACCCTTTGTATGCGGCAATCCTTGTGGTATCATTTAATGTAATTGGCAACGCTTAGAACGCCAGAGTAATCCCTCCCTTCTCAGCCCTTCCCAGAGTCCCTTATTACAACTTCTCATCAGTTGGTGTCCTCCCCATCTCCAAATCATCCACCAACTCTCCTCCCTCCTCGGCAACAATATCAGCAACATGCCTCCGTATATCGGCAGCGAGCACCTCAGCCTCATCATCATCTAGTTCCTCACGTGTACCCTTCCCAAACATGGTGAAGCTCTCACTCATCCTCCCACGTGCACGTATATCGGGTCTAGGGATGAGATGATAATGAACATGAGGGACGACCTGTGCTGCCGCAGCGCCATTATTCTGCAGGACATTCCAATCTGCCACGCCCGTGGCGCGCTTCAGTGCAGCAGACAGGAGACGCGCGGCGGCACCCAGACGACGCGACTCGGACGGCGTGGTATCGGTCAGACGGGTGCGGTGGGCCCGCGGACAGAGGAGTAGGTGGCCTCTGCTTAGGGGCATGATGTCCAGGAAGGAGATGAGCGATGGGGTGGAGAGGACGACGAAGGATGCTGGACTGGTCCTTGTTGGTGGGACGGTGGGTGGTGGCGCTTGTGGCGTGAAGGGCGAGTGAGAGGCGCTTATTATGCAGAAGGGGCATTCCGGTTCTGGGTAGCTCATTTTGGTGGATGGGTGTGACACGCTGTGTGCGTGTGGTATGGCGAGGTGTCGGGTGGTGGATTTGAGAGTGACGGCACGCGGTTGGGTTGGATGATGTTTTTGAGGGTGATGGTGATCAATTGAAGAGGTCGGGGGGGTTGGTTCATCCGAGGTTCTGGGGAATGGGGCCCCACACTTGGGGTTAGCACCCACAATGGGGAAAGTACGGATATAGAATGGTCATTAGCAACGCTTTTCATGTCCTTGGTATGATATAGTATTTTAATTGATGCAATTGTTTAATGGGATGAAAATGGTGTAAGACGGATTGTGTGATAGAGCTCTAGGGCCGTTGGCAGTTGCGCAGTGGAATTGAAGCATCTTGATGGTATTAGTAGCAGTATGACATGTAAGTACATGTATGTACTGAGATGCAGCATATAAGATATAGTGTTTTTGAAGGAGACACAGCAGTAGAAGTCTTGTATTGCGCCGATTGAATCGGCAAGGCAATAGATATTGTGTAATGATACCACTGCATGTCAAGCCCAGTATTGAACTTGAATCCTGGGAACCATGACGAGTACATGTGATATCCATAAGAGTAGGGGCACTTAAAGGATCGAAGCTGGTGCTTCTACTCTTCATGTGAATGTAGCACGTTCAAAGTATTCAGATCATGATGTGGCCTCCACGTCTCACTCTTCTCAAGCACAGCATGAGCATATCTACTCTCCTTGTGTGACTTGATAAAGTAACTCGTGATACACGATTTGATCGGTTCCATGATAACCGCTGTCAATGGCTCTGTTGATTCGTACTGTTGGTAGGACACTCTTTAAGTATCGAGATGTGGCGAGTAATCCTCTATATGCATCGACCCGTACCGTACCACCCTGGCTTCGACGTTGGAAATGGGGATTAGTCGGAGGACAGTCTAGCTGAAAGTCGTAATAGTAAAAGGCCGAGAGTTTCACTACATGTCAATAATAGATCAGTACTACACACAAGCTGATCGCTAAATCATGCTGTCCTTCTTCTTTGCCATTGACAATACTGAGCACATACATCTACTCTTTTGAAATGAACTGTGTACATACGGGTGAAAGAAGTGCAACGCATTCAAGACTTCAATGTTGAATAATCGAAACTAATAAATTTTGATCTGGTGCATATGAGGAACAACCAAAAAGCACAGAGACAAAACAAAAAGACAAAATCCTTCGGGGAAGGGATAAGATGATGTCGGTGTCGTGCCACTCCGAAAGTGCATGTATATGCGTTCCTCCACAAGTATGAAGCACTGGCTAACGATTATAAGAAGGGGGAGTATGTCGGAAGGATAAAGTGACTGGTGTCAAAGAAGCAAAGGACATCAGAAACAATCAGTCAGACAATATGGACCAGTTCAACACCGTTTCTCAACATGTCATAGACCACTCAACTTCGGTCAAGGCCACTGCGTTCATCAGCGGCATCCTCCTCCATTCTCTCTACTTCAAGCATGGAGAACACCACCTCAACAGCTGGAGATATCTGGCCATCCTTATCATCTTCACATGTCTCTACATCACCTCGTCAGCCTTCCCAAGCCCCCAACCACATATCATCTGCCAGCAAGTAGCATCTCTATCCATACCCATCCTCTCCGGGACCTACACTAGCACCCTGATCTACCGCGTCATCACCCATCCACTCAACAGATTCCCAAGCCCCCCACTAGCCAAATGGTCAGCCCTATGGTTCTCCTGGCGCGTATCCTCCGGCGATGCCCATCACCAACTCCAAGCCCTCCACGAAAAACACGGCGACTTTGTCCGCGTTGGACCTTCAGAACTATCCATCGCCAATAGCGCCGCCGTACAAACCGTATATGGCCACGGTTCCAAATGTACAAAGGGGGCGTGGTACGACATCACGCACCACCTCAAATCACTGCAGACGGCGCGAGAGACCCAGCGTCATAGAACTCTACGGAGAGTGTGGAGCGAGGGATTCAGCGACAAGGCCCTACGAGGATACGATCTACGCATCAGACACTACCGCGCGAAGCTCGTGGAGCGCATCGCCCAGTGCGCTGAGAGAGGCGAGTCTTTGAACATAACGCAGTGGTTCACATCCTTCAGCTTTGATATCATGGGTGATACGGCTTTTGGATCAGCATCTGGGGCTATGGACGTGGAGGAAGGGGACTGCTACTGGGTCCTGTCGGTCATGAAGGAGGGTGTGCAGCCACTGGGGTTGTATCTCCCGGCATGGGTTTTCAGAATGCTTGTCGAAATCTCCTCTTTCGCAGGCGACTGGCCTCGTTTTGTCGATTATTGCTGCTCTCGTTTGGATGAGCGGCTCTCCATGACGACGGACACTCCAGGCATTATGACTTCTTTGATCAAGGCGCCAAAGGGGGGGTTTACCTCCGAGACAGAGCAGAGGAAGTATCTCGAGGGCGATTCTCAACTCATCATGCTGGCTGGAACGTGAGTGAAAGATTCACGTGTAGTTGGAGAAGCATGTGCTGACCATAACAGAGATACTGTAGCGGCTACTCTGACCAACATTGTATACAATCTGTTGCGAAACCCGCAGTATGAGGTCATGTTGCGCGACGAGATCTCACAGAATACGTCGTCGGATGGGGTTGACGTGCAAAAGCTCACTCGACTACCACTTCTTAATGCTGTCATCAATGAGACATTGAGGCTTCACCCACCAGTGCCCACTCGACTCGAACGACTGACACCACCAGAAGGCATCTATGTAGGGGACACGCATATTCCAGGAGGTATCACTGTCTGGTGTCCTCAGTATGTCTTGGGAAGAAGTGAGTGCTATGTCCTGTTCATCAATGTTGCATGTACATGGGACTGATTAGAGGAAAGGCGAGGCTTTATACGTCGATGCCAACTCTTTTATCCCGGGGCGGTGGTTCTCAAAGCCCGAGCTTGTGATTGATGGTTCTGGATTTGCGCCCTTCTCAACAGGTATGTTGATGAATCCAATAATAAGATGAATTGACCGTTGCTGATATTTCTTAGGTGCCTATGCGTGTATCGGGAAGAACATGGCCTTGCAGAATATTCGGGCTGCATTGAGTGCGGTCATAATGAGATTTGATCTTGTGTCTGCTGTGCAAGAGGATATGAGTGTTTTTGAGGCAAAGACAAAGGATACGTTTACTTTGAGTCTTCCATCGCTCCGGGTTTTATTTAGAGAACGGGCGATAGGTGATGCACCGGGATGGACCGGGGCTTGATGCCGAGTACGGCGGACCGCACTATACATGTATTCAGTCTACTGCGTTTTGACATGTGACCATTGATGGTACCAAACTTGAAGGAGACTGCATGTATACTGCACGCAATTGAAAGCTCTCTTGTCAAATGGCACTGATTCTTCCTAGATGTAGGTGCTGCGCTTGATGTTTTCAATGAATTGGGTGATGGCTGCAGGTACGGTACACAGACACCCACGTAATCACGATACTTCAATTGTCAATTGAACACGGAGCCCTCAACTTGACCCAGTGGCGGATGGCTGATGATGAATAGACGAGCGCGGTGTGGACGAGGCGTCGGCTGCTCTCCACTCCCCCGCTTTATCGGGCCACCATGGACGTATCTCGGACAAGTTGGGCTTTGGCCATTATTCCATGACTTGGATACATTGTACTCGAATTAAACCATCTTGAGAGATTTTGAATCACACTGAAGAGACAAAACTACAATCACAAAGAAAATGGAACCGGCTTACCTTAGGAGGAATACCAATCGGGGTACATACGACATTGAGTCAGTCAAGGCCGTCTTCGCCGACAGCTTCATCGCCCACGTATCGTACGTGGACAATGGTCTACCAGCATGCATGCCCATGATTGCTCTTGTTAGCGAAGAGGAAGATTCCGGGGAGTGTGTTGTCCATCTCCACGGTCATCCGAGCACGAGAATCATCGAGCTGGTACGCGAATCAAGTCGAGAGGATGAGCCCAGTGATCCTGTCAAGGTGTGCATCACTGCCACAAAGGGTATGATTATCTCACACTCTCACTCACTCAGAAATGTTTACTGACCAACGTTCAAAGTGGACGGTCTGGCCCTCTCATCCGCCCCCAACGGTCACACATTCAACTACCGATCCGCCACTATCCATGGAACCTGTTCCCCCGTCAAAGACAAGGCCATTAAGCGTCAGGTGATGCGCGACGTGACGAACCACATTGTCGCCAACCGCTGGGAGGAAGTCAACCCCGTGGCGTCATTCCAGGTCAGCCTCGTGTACGTGGTGCGCGTCCGCATAGACAGCATGTCTGTCAAGTCGAGGATGGGACCGCCGGGCATACAGCCCAGGAATGAGGAGGTTGACGGTCCGGATGTCGAACCCAAGGCTTGGGCTGGTGTCGTCCCCGTCTGGGAACAGTTGGGTGAGCCGGTTGATAGCCAGCTTACACCTGGGGCGGCGGTTTCGGGAAATCTGGCTGATTATGTTTGTCGGAGGAATGAGAGGATGAGGGAGTATGCTGAGAAGGCGTCACGGCCGGATTCTGGATGAGGGTTTAGATTAAAGTACCGAGCGCTCAGTTATATTCAAGTACTTCATCTAGTACATCATCATTGTGACTCGCGAGTGATGGTCTCCCCGCATGACCCACACACCGCGGATCCCCGTCCCCGGGTGCCAGTATGTTGGGTCAACGGTGCCGTGTTTCGTGTTTGGTTCTTCCTAGTTGTTCATGTATCAATGTCAGCATCACTATCTGTGGCGTCGATATCCCATGATGCCAAGACACGGGATCCGGGGGGTTACAGTGTGCATACTCCAGATTCCTCCCATTGTAGAATGATTGTACAAAGACCATGTATATTACATAGATTAGACAAGGAGAGTCAACGCCGAAGGAAAAGGCTAGAGAAAAAACACTCTCTACGAAGTAAACACATGGCTATGCACTGACCCTGTTCATTGTCCCAACACTTCACTTCACAAGATATGCACAGCTACGAGTACAAGGTAAGGCCGAGGGTCTAATTTGAACGGGTCCTTGTCCCTGCCACCCCGGTCCCAGGAAATCGGACAGGCCTGGTTTTACGGCCGATCCGCCGCACGCTTGACCACACCTGGCTGCATGAGCCGCATGCCGTCCAAAGGAACTACCCTCTCTTCTTCTTGTTTTATTTCCCGCTTTTAAAAACACGGTTTAGGCATCTGCTCCTTTTGAGAACGGAGTAAAAATGCCATAGTCATTGAATCCCGAGTGTTTCGGTGAATTTGTGATTCAACTCCACAGTGATCATGGTTAGTCTTGTTTACATTGAAGGTTATGACGTTGAATAGACGATAATCAGAAGAAAGAAAGGCATGAGATTTTATTTTCCCTTGAATGTAGCAGTTGAAGCAATGCAATCCCCCCTCTATAAACCTATCTCTCAAAGCAAACGCTCATGCTGTAGCCGATATATGTCCCCCAACACCGATGAATGCTCTCAGTATTCCTCCCTCTCCCAGCTCTCATTCCTTGTCGTTATTATTCGTAAAATCATTGAGGAGAAAAAAAATGAAGCAAAGTAGAATCCACCACGCCCCAATCGGGTCTCTCAGGATCGCTTGTCGTTGTTGCTGCCGGTACCTGTGCCTTTGCCCTTGGGACTAGAAGGGGCTCGTCCACCATTCTGAGTAAGAATAGTCATCAGATTTTCCACCATCTGGAGCTCCTCCGATGAACCAAAATGGCACCCAGTCTTTCGCGATTGCTGAAAAATCTCCGCCGGGGTGGCGGTGGTGGTTGTGCCGTTGTTGCTCGTGGCGGCGCTGGTAGCGGACCCACCACCTCCTCCAGCTGCGGTGGATCCAGGCGAGGACACGCTGCCTTCATCTGTCCCGCTGTTGCTAGAGGGAGGAGGAGTCAAGATTTGCTTCTTTTGATCGGACATTGTCTCGATGGGATGTAGAAAAGATTTCGTTGTTGGTGTGGAGGGTTTCTTGCCGGATGGACGAGAGGTAGGATCGACACGGTTGGTTCCTCTGCGTGATGAAGCTCTTGTGTTATATCTTTTTGCTGAGATGCGAGCTGCTGTTTTCGGTTGTCTGTCAGGTTTGTGAAGAGGAGAAGAAGAAAAAGCGAAAGACGAAGAATGGAAGTAGTGCATACGTTTGTCGTGGTCTGGGGCCAGCAACGTAGGTGGGGACCGGGTAGACATTGTTTATATGATGGTTCCTCTGACTGTGAATATCATGTGCCGAGGGGTTTTCAAAACGGCGATTCAGTGAAACAAAGGTCCTGGTATTACCCCTTTCAGTCCCCTTTCCCGGGATGGGATTTAGAAACCGGGGTTGGCGGCCGAAGGTGTGTGTGTGAGTGCGAGTGTGAATATGTGACTTGTGTGACGGTGACAGACGGAGATTTCACCACACTGACACACATGCAGACTTCTGAGGAGCAGGCTTTGTTCTCAAAGTGATAGAATGCAACTGGATTTCTCTCTCGTATGCGATATATTCCTGATTGGGACACAACATGTACGCTTGTTGGGGGGTCAAGTCGATACAACCTCGGTCCGGTTTTTTGGGGGAACACACAATGTTTATATATGTCTCTATATCACTGACATTGCATAGAGAGAGAGAGGGAGAGGAATCATTCCACTTTCTCTTTCCTTTTACTACAGGTGATTTGATCATCTCATCATCTTTAGCCCCGTCTATCCTCTTCCCCGTGCAGCGGCAGGCGCAAGGGAGTTGAGAAGGAGAGAGAACCACGTATGAGGATCACCATGTGGCCTTTTTTTTGCGCAGGCCTAAACGCCGGGGCATGTGCATGTCTTTTTGTTCTTTGGTGTGTGTTGTTAGTCTTAGCTATTACTCCGTTCTCCCTATCGACTAATACTACTACATACATACAACTACATGTACTGTATTAGAGCCTGAAAAAGGGAAAAATGACACGACAATTCAACCCTTTTACTGGTCACCCAAAGGTGTGGGTGCGGCTGGATCATCAAGGGCCGGCGTTTGAGTCTTGTATCGCCGTAAGTGGCATTTTGCAGGGCGTCTGAGCGGCCGACGGGAACCGGGGGTCGGGCGGGGGCGGGGGATGTAGACAGGGGTCAAAGTCAGGGTAAGTATTGACGACGGACTTTTGGCTGTCTAGTCTATCATGGCTGTAATTGACTCTGCAATTGGTAGACTGGAGTTGATAATGTCAATCATCACTTCATCTTTGCCCTATGTCCCTTGAAGTTGTAAAGTAGATGCATCCCATGCTGCAGAGCTCCATGATGCAGAGCAAGAGATGCAACTCCTCCTTCTACGAGTAACAATGGTGCCCACAGTACTCCATAACAAGAGGATGACCAACTATTACGGATTGCGGCTGTTGATGGCTAAAATGGACACTACGACTGACTAGCAGGCCATGCTGCAGTAGTAGCGACTCCGGTTCTCTGGTCATTGGGACGGACCCTTTCTAGTCAAGACCAGGATCAGCCCCGGAGTGCGGATATCAATCATATCATAGGAAATCACAGGAAGAGAGAGCAAAAAAAAAAAAAAAAGAGTCCGCATACCAACAGATATACATGCTTCATTGCGTCGCAACCCGACCACTGCACCAACTTATTACTTTATAATCATCATTCTCATCTGCAGAAGACCGACGATAGTAGTAAATCATTACACGGGAGACAGAGACACGTAGCAATTCTAGCAGTGTGTTGTTTCTTGGTCTGTCTAAACCTCCGTATCGCCGTTGATCCGCCGTTCTGTCGGCGATAGTACTCTAAACCGACCGCAACTCTCCGCCTTAGCCATGTTGATGTTGATGGTCGAATGTTTCCATATTGCTTCTTTTGTTTCTTTAATCGTCATCGTCACTCTGTACATCCTGCATCACTGCTGTGCTGAGACAAGACCGCACAGCTCCGTCTTTTGATCAAGGTGATATGTGAAAGATGATTGTCAACAACCCACTTGTATGTTTCAAGACACCTGATCTACCATGCGCATGTTGCACCTCTCTTGTACAGACTGCGGGGGGATATCAGACAGCTTAGCTTGGTATTAACTGATATCTCTTTGTTTCCTACGCTTTACCCTTGCCTTGCACATTTTGTACTCTATATCAACATGAGAAGTCTATATGAATATGGAAAGTCTATATCTGAAAAGAAACAACTGAAATAGTAGAAAGAAGCGGTGACTGATTATATTTCAAATCAAACCCAGACAGTCCATCCTCATCGGTCGCAAGTCATCGGCCGACGACGAGCATAGAACACCATTCGGTATACCATTTCCCATTGCATGAACAAAATCCCTACACCGAGGAGATTTTTCTCCTTCTCTACAGAGTTCTCTACCCAGATCATCATGACATTGCATTAGACCTGAACGGAGTGCATCTAGCCCCATGCATGCGGGTAGCGAGCGGTCCGCTTGTTCCCCGCTTGCATCCGCTCGCACCCGCCTGTACAACCAGACGACTGGCTACGGTTACGTATTTTAGCCGCTGCGAGGGGTATACAAAGGTGGATATATGAATTTTTTGCCTCATGATTGCCTTTTGGGATCAAAGCGATGAATATCTGGAAAGTATTGCCGATGAGGGTTGAGGGCCTGGACTGGTGGTTGTGTTGAATCTGTTCAGACCGTTGCATCATTTGACCACGTCAGCATGTGAAAAGAACTTATCAATCTCAACACTTAAACTCAATCTTTCAATCTTTCAAATGACATTGGAAGAATCATATATTGATATACATGTATCATGACTGATCTGATACAGATACAGTTTGCATGTGGTAGGAGCCAAAGTTGAAACTTTCGTCGGATTGAATATAGGGTAGTTAGAAACACACCAAAACACACCGCCTTCCCTTCCCATCCAATTCTGCCGTGATAAAAAAAAAAAATCCGCCTCTTTGATCATCACCAAACCGCCTACTCAAACACGAACTCATCCGCATTACACATCACGCCCATCAACCCTCACCCTCGCGCATTCCATCCGACACACAAACAAACGAAATTCCCGATCCCATAATAAGACGACAAAATGTCCCGCGAAGGATACCAGGTCCCCACGACTGGCGCCGCCTCCACCGTCGCCCGTGGCTCCACGCACACCAACCTCGAGTCCCGCGCCATCATGACGTACCTCTGCGGTGACTGCGGTGGTCAGGTCTCCCTCGGAAAGGATGCTCTTGTCGCTTGCCCGCACTGCGCTGGTCGCGTGCTGTACAAGGAGAGGACGAAGCGGTATGTTCTGCGGTGTTCTGCGGTGTTCTGATCACTATCGAGGGAGGAGGCTGTTGGCTGACAAATGATTATAGCATGGTTCAATTCGAGGCTAGGTGATTTTTTCCCTCTTTTAACAGGAGAATGATCTTTTCAAAGGAAGGAAAATACACATATTGGAGATGAAAGGTCTAGCGAGTATTACCGACATTATACAAGTACGGGTTTGGAGACGAGTATGAAATCATGAAATTTTTAATCCACATCAAAGACGGGGAGCGTCCCCTGTTTTACCACCACTTCCAAAAAAACAATAAGAAAAACCAAATTCTGCGCCCATATTCAAGTCTCCCAAAATAACGCCTGGAATGTTTATATGCTATGCCTCTCTTGCCTTGCCTTGTCTGCTTGCCTTGTCCAGTGGTCGATGGATCACCTCTGCTTGTAGAGGTACTTGGCGAAACTCGCGTCAGCCATGACATTGTCACCATCATCACCCATGGCATCCTGGTACCGCGACTGGAGACCGTTGCCGTCGCCATCAGCAGCAGCAGCATCATCTTCCGAGTCGTAGTCATCGCTCGCCACGTCAATCTCATCATCATCGCCATCCTTGTTGCCAGCCTGGGCACCACCAGCACCACCACCGACGGACATGCCCTGCATCATCTTGTCGAGCTCCTTGTCACGCGACTTCTTGCGCGCCTCGTCCCTCTCGTTGCGTCGCCTCTCCAGCTCGGGGAGGTAGTCCTCGTTGAACTCCTTCTTCTTCTCGGCCACAGCCTCAAAGAACTCGTCCATGCCTGTGCCAACGCGCGAACTGACACCCACGACGCTGAGATGGGCGTAGAACTCTTCGAGCATCAGACTCATAGAGTTGAGCAGACTGCCCATGTAGCCGCTGCCGCCGTGGCCCGTAGACCCCATACCCTCACCCGTCTGGTCGGCCTCCTCGTCGCGACGGAGGGCGTCCTGGAAGGCCTCGAAATCCGTCATCCACTCCTTGGCGAACTCGGCGTCCTGCACGTCCGTCTTGTTGAAGACGAGAATCATAGGCAGCTTGGTCTTGTACAGGATCGAGCAGGCGTACAGCATGTTGGACATGAATGTCGACGTCGACGTCGTGCGAGGCGTGTCGATGATGTACGCAATCACGGTGGGGAAGCTGGACGCCAGAGACTCGAGAAGGATCGTCCCCGACGCAGACCACACAAACACCTCGATCTGTCCGGGTGTGTCGACCAGAATATTCTCGATCGCCTGACGGTCTGGCTGCTCCGGGTCCGGGCGCGCACGCTTCTCCAGGAGTCCCACGATTTGGTCTACCTTGGTGGCAAACAGGTTCAGAGACGTCAGGATCCCGCCGTTGGGTCCCAGGTTGTACTGCTTCATCACCTCTTCGTAGTTGACCGAGTCGCGGATGTCAATGTTGGAGTCGAAGGGCACCGTGAGGACCGCAGGGTCCAGGTTGATGACGTAGGGAGGCTTCTGCTGTGCGTGGAGGTACGAGTTGACGCGTCGCATGAATGTCGTCTTGCCTGAGCCTGCCATGCCGATGCACACAATGGCTGGCGGTGCCGTCGAAGGGTCTAGAGGCGGAGGAGGCGCCGCATCGCCAGCTGTTGACGCCATAGTTCTTTTGGGGTGTCGTATCTTGGAGTGATCGTCGTTTGGTCGTGTTTAGTAGGAGAGAGCGTTGAAAATGCAATAGTACATGTATTGTGTATGTCGGTCGTTGATGGTGTAGAATGTTCTGGTTGTGTGATGATGATTTTGGGTGAATAAGCAGAACTGAGTCCGAGACTAAAACAAAATTTCTAGCTCCCACTCTCAGTGATGCAACCGCCATCAGCCGCTTTTTCTGCCCCGCGCGGGGCTATCACCGCTAGAGTCATATCCTCGTTATAAGCATCACTTTGGGGGTGAAGACCAACAACGAATATAAGTTGTACGATATTACAAGACAAGACGTGCATGATTCTACATATGGCATTGTTATTATTGAATATTATCGATATTATAGAGTATTTTTTCAAATGTTCATGTACCAAAGAAAAACGACATTGTCAATAAAATGATGACTACTCTTCACATATACCCAACTCCACCCCTACGAACACCTTGACAATATCCATCATCAACACAAAACAACATCTTTCAAACACATTAATTCAATGCTTCTGCTCCTTTCCCGAGAAGAAAATCTCCAGTTTTCCACGGAAAAAGACCCTCGGAGATACACAAAGGAAGGTTTCGTCCATGACGCTCTAGTCCGAGCTTACAAGTCCTAGTCCTGCGTCACCAGAGTCCCCGACAGTCCGAGAGACTCTCAATGCCGTGACAACCATCCCAATCACAACTAGCCTTGTTTCTCCATGAACGGGCCGTGAATCTAGAAAAACTCTACCGGACCCCGAGGCCTTTGCCGCAGGAAGCCGCGGGGTCCGAACGTTTGGTAGCTCGATCTCGTCTCCGTCGCTTACGACATATAGGGTACATGTATATCCATATATAAACACAAGTCGCATCTACAGAGTATCAGGATAAAAAGAACATATAAGCCATTGCATACATTGAAGCTGTCTATAATGTATCTCACTTTTCTCCTCCCCTTCATTGCTCTAGCCGCAGCCACCAACAACACCAGACCGGCAGCAGACTTTGATGTCCCAACAGCTCAAGCTGAAGCACACGAATGCAGCACCAACTGTCAAGACAACATCAAACAAGGCCTACAGGTGGACCGTGATACAGTCGGCTATACCTTTGACTTTGACTTCTACGACACAGCCAACAACTTCTCCGATAGTTCACCCGGCGATGTACTACGGTTTCAGCCCATAAATGCTACAACTCGCAGCTTCAGGGCCGGCACAACAGCCTACAAGTTCCAGTATACTTCAGTTGACAGCAAGGGCAGCAATTTTCCCGTTACCGGGTTCATTGCATTCCCATACAACACACCGACGTGGCACGACAGCAGCAAGAACAAGAGTTTCCCGCTCGTGGCATTCGCACATGGAACCGTCGGCGTATTCCGTGGCTGTGCGCCCTCCAATGGACCCCAGATGTTTGACTACCAAACTTGGCAGAGTATCGTGGCAAGAGGGTATGCTGTCGTTGCGACCGACTATGCTGGACTTGGGAACAATGCCACCAGCCACAAATACTTGGACTTGCCATCCCACGCGGCAGATGTATACTACAGTGTCATCGCGGCGAGGCAGTTATTCGGTGACATCCTCTCTCAACAATGGCTCTCCGTCGGCCACTCTCAGGGAGGCGGTGCTGTCTGGAAGCTTTCTGAGAGCCAATATGTCAAAGGCAATGAGAACTACCTTGGAACTGTCGCCCTAGCACCCGCCACATACCCCATCAGCATGATTCTGGACAACATCGACACACTCTCTTTCCCTGGGTACGCTCCGTACCTGAAGATCGCACCCGAGCGCTCCATCCCAGGGTTTCACTCTACACTTCTAGCTCCCGTGTTGGAGAACCGAGTCAAGCTGGTAGACGAGTTCCAACTCTGCGGAACCAGCACTATCGGCCTGACACTTGATCTCGGGAAAGACAACGTCTTCAGCCCATCTGGACTTGCACACGACAAACCTGCTCTGCTGAAGTGGGAGACACAGATTGCACCGGCATTGGGTGGGCATTCCCAGGGTCCAATACTCGTCATTCAAGGTCTGAGTGACACGACTGTCTTGCCGCCTACCACGGAGAAGGCCTGGAAGGCTAGTTGCCAGGATGGGAATGTGGTTCAGCTGAGTCTGTACAAGGATATTGAGCATACTCCGCTCACGACGGCCGCAGAGGGGGAATGGATGATTTGGATAGACCGTCGGTTTAGTGGCGGTGATCAGGGGGATGAGAAGTGTACCAAGACTATAAAGGCTCCTTTTGATGACAAATGGGGGAACTTTCCCCCAGAGCTTTGATCAGGGGGATTCCGGCTGTGGGAGAGGAAGCACGGGGTCTTCAAGGCTCATGTAAGTGGAGGCCCAGGGAGACAACATCTAGTATTTATCGGTACATGCATGGTATGTGCGTATACTTTGGAGAATAAACGACTGTGAGCTTGGCCATATTGCCTTCTCCATCTACCTTTCTTCTCATCTTGTATTCTGTAACGGTGTGAATTGATAAGTGTCTTCGTTACTAGAATCCCCAGCTCTCTTCAGTCTTCTTCACGCTGACCTTTTTGGTCTATGCTTGTAATGGACCTCGAGCTGAAGGCTCAAACATGGATTGTTCAGGAGCCCAAGTCTCAAGTTTCCATGTAAGAGAAACACGACGGCTAAACCACCAACTCTCCCATGTCTTCTTGATCTGCCTCAACTTCGGCAGTCTGCTCCCCCAGTATAGCTCATTTGCGGCTATGCGCTTAAAAATCGAGTCGACGTAGCCAGCGTAGGTGGTGTGCTTACCAGTAAGAGTGCTCAATGTAATTGAGTATCTTGCCAACATCCACGGTCGATTCTTTTTCCCAAGAAATCTCAACGAAGCTTCTCCAGATTTGGGAGCGCCATGAGGGGAAATTGTGGATCGACAAGGGGATCCCAGGTCCGGGGCCCCAGGTATCACCGGAATTGCCTAGTTTATGTTATGCACAGGTAACTGGATATGTAATTCCGCAGGATGCAGGGCCCACACTGGCCGGACTGTGAACTGTTGGATATATGTAACCGGACTGTGTGTTCTACCCAATTTTGATCAAATTCATGGTGACCTTGTTTTCGTGACTGAGACACTGGAATCTGGAGAAGGTACATGGCTCTTCTTAACATAACACGCTACGGTTATGCTTGTAAGGTTAGTTGGGGCAGATGGGAGCAGGGATAAGTGGTAGGGTTAGGACCCGGGCTCTTTCGTTTTATTTCCTTTCGGGAATAGGCGAGAAAAGTGATGTCAAAGTTGAAAAAATACATTGACAGCCCGGCTAGTGTGGGCCGGATGCAGACGCCTCCGATTGTCTCGAGCCAATTGCGGCTTTCGCGAGTGCATGTGAGCATGCGAGCACACGCGAGGGGAAATGAAGGCGCTGAGACAATTGAACATATAAGCATCGTGCCCCGGATGCTTACGATTGACGCAAAGCTGACTCGCCTCACGTCGTGTCAATCGCCCGGACAATTGAACAATTCACGATGCGGCCCTCAAGCCTGCTCGCGGGAGCGGCTCTCCTCGGATCAACCTTCGCGGCGGCCAAGCCCAGCTCCAAGTCTTCCTACCACGACGCTCCAACATTCTACAATGGCGCGCGGCACGCCGGGGCAGACCCGTATGTCTTCTGGGACTCGACAAGCGGCCAGTACTACGCCTATTCCACCGAGGGCGCCGACGAGGGCTACAACTTCGCCATATACAACAGCCCTGATCTGTCGACGTGGCACAAGCAGCCCGGTGGCGTTCTCAAAGCTTGCTATGATGACGACATGAAGCGCATCAAGGGCGGACAAGCCTGCTGGGCTGGCGACTGGTTCTGGGCGCCCGAGACGTACTACAACGAGAAGACGGGATGGTACTTCTTCTTCTTCGCTGGCCGTCTTCACCCAGACTACACCAAGGATTACTTCCGCTACTCGGCCTTCGAGGAGCCTTCCAAGATTGGTGTCGCTGTGTCGCGGTCTCCCCTGGGACCCTTCGAGGAGATTGAGTCCAAACCCATCGAGTACTATCCCTTCGACCCAAACTATCATGATGTGAACCTCATCATGGATGAGGAGCAGTTGCTGCCTCCCAAGACTGAGAAGGAGGGCGAAACGGCGCCCAAGGGTACATACATTCCCACCATTGATGTTAACATCTACTTTGACATTGACGACCGGGTGTACATGTACGTGTCGCGCAACGCGTATCGCAACTGGAACTGGGACGACAAGCTGGGAAAATACATTGAGGAGTCCAACATCATTGTTGTCGAGATGGAGCGCCACTGGTGGGATGATCCCCATGCCAAGACCATGCCCGAGATCATAGAGTCGCAGAAGGACGTCCATGCCAAGGAAGCCCCGGATCTACCCAAGAACATCACTTCGTACAATGGCGTTGGCGAGATTGGCCACCCTCCCCGTAAAGATGGCTGGAAGACGGTCATCTCGTACGGCGCCGACCCCCAGGACTGGGAGAACGCTCACGTCAATGACTACAAGGAGTTCAACGGCACCAAGAAGGACCGTCGTTGGTCCGAGGGCAGCACCACACTGACTCGTCCCGACTCCAAGACTGGCAAGCCCGTCTACTTGCTCACCTACAGCGCCAACAACTACGAGGCGTCCAACTACGGTGTCGGCTTTGCGACTGCCGAGTCGCCCCTCGGTCCCTTCCGCAAGTCAAAGAACAACCCTGTGCTCGGCCAGGAGCCCAATGGTGAGGTCCCTGTCTACTCGGTCGGACACGGCAGCGTTGTGGCTTCTCCTGCTCGCAACAGCAGGGAGAAGGTCGGTGCTCTGGACGTCACTCACAAGACGCCCGGTGGTGCTGAGCTGTTCTACGTGCACCACGGCCGCAACGACACCACTGTCGACCGCTCCATCTACACCACCCGCATGAAGCTCGACGACGAGGCCATACACTTCAAATCGGACGATGCGTTGAGCATGGACCTGACGCCCCTCGATCAACCTCTGCCCAAGAACACCTACCCCATCGAGGTCGAGGCCAAGTGCCACAAGAGCAAGGGCAGGCGCGAGTTCCAGGTCAAGGTTAGTTCCAAGCCTGGCGGACCCTTTGATCTGGAGGAGGGCTCTAACAGGGTCGTCGCCTTCCCTGGGTCGAAGGAGGCCAAGTCAATTCAAGCTGGCAAGAAGGGTTCGTACACTTACAGCTTTGATGGGCTTGTGGTGAGACTAGACTATCAGCGTATGAAGGATGATGGAAGTTGGTCTACGGATGCCAGCAAGCGGGTTCTTTGTATTTGAGTGGTCTAGCTATAAATAAGGTGCTCGAACATGGGCTTTTATATAACTTGTTACCGTATGAATCCTGTCATCAATTTCTTTAATAGTCCGTAGCACTCTTGTCGGTGCACTGGGCCCCGAGGCTGGCCCCGAGGCTCCTGGCAGCGGGACGGTTACTCAATCGAACTGGTGGTATTGGCTTGGCCGTTGGTTTGGCCGTTGGTTTCGTCGGACGGACATCCATGGTCCCTGTCGGATCCACCATCGGGGGGTTCATGGTTGGCAAAAGGTTGTTGAGCGGACTCCTCCTCTTACGCAAAGTATTCCTCTGCGCGTGGGCTTGGATCAAAGGTTGTAGAGGACACAGGGCGGACAGGGGGCTCTTCGTCAAAAACATCGATTTGGATGGTGGCGTCGTCGTGTTCAATTGTGATGTATTGGTTTCCGGCGAGGTTGTCGATGACATCAATGAGGCTCTGATGGTCGTGCGGAAATACGGCATCCCGGAGAACGAGCCCATCCCAGTTCGGATGGCATGAGGCCATGGGGACCTAATAGGCCCGTGGCATGCTTCATGGTCTATTATTGTATACACGGGTCACGATACTAAGTCTGTAACTGGGTAACATTCAATTTTTAATAACATATCGGTAGGATCGACAAGCTACATGTAGGTGCTATTTCAGCATTGGCCAGTGTTAGCAACGTATAGATGTCAGTGTGTTTAGGTTATATGTCTTCTCTGCCTGGACTCGTATCTCTATCAGCGATGTTGTATCTATATCAACCAGTGGACCGTTTCTGGTATGGTTGGGTGCACGACCTTATCTCGGCGGACATGTCATATCAGTCGGGGTGCTATCTTGGCCACATGATATCGACACTCGTCGATGACATGGCGGGGTAAACATACATGATACCTACATGTATATGTGGATGCAACATCTCGGGGAGATCAGGGAATGCATCGCAGAACTACATGTATCTTGGACGAAATAGCTAGCCATGCCTCACTCTACGGCCCCCATCGAGGTTATACCGCTCCCCCCAACTGAGCGAAATGACACCCTTCTCGGTGCCGAGGTCAAGCTCAACGGCGCAGATCTTTCTGACCTATCTCCCGACGACTGCTCAACACTACGGGACGGCCTGTACGAGCATAGTGTTCTGATAATCCGCAAGGCCGGTATCGACAACGGAACTACCCTGACAAAGCTGTGTCGCATTTTTGACAATGACGCTACAGACAGTCATAGCGCGGGAAAGACTGCCGTCAAAGAGGAGACTAATATCCTGAGCAGGAACAAGGCTGCTCGTCTTCCCGAGCACTATGACGTTGCAGTTATTGGTAATGGAAACCACGATGGATACAGGGGCATGGAAGAGCTTCAACTGCGCCATGTGGTATGTGGTCCTTGCCAACATCCATTGACTTCTATGCTTAATCAAATGTCTAACCTGTAAATAGAGCCAAGAAGAGTTCCATGCCGATCCCTTGACACCCGAGGAGGTTCAGCAAGGACAGACACGTTTCTACAGATGGCACATTGATGCGCCACTGTATGAGCGTAATCCTGGCAAAGTCACAATCATCAGCTGCAGAGAGACACCCAGCCATTTGCCTGACCAGACAATCGTTTTTGAGAATGGAAAGAAGAAGACTGTGGCCGCAGGCGGAACAGCATGTAAGCCAGACACACGATGTCTTATGCAAAACGGAACACCTGACATTTGATAACGCAGTTGTATCCGGTGCAAGGGCATTCAGCCTCCTTACCATGGAAGAAAAAGAATGGGCGATGAATACGACAGTCCAATACGCCCCACGAGCATACAACTGGATTGCCGACTGCAAGGCCACCTCGGACGGTATCACAATTGTCAGCCAGGGGAAAGAGACACCGTTTGATACCCTTGAGCCGTGGACGTGGGATAAGGTCCACCGTTATCCGGTATGTCTTGATTGTACTGCACTCGGCATATGCGCACTAACACAGTGCAGCTCGTCTGGCGTAATCCCGGACTTCCCAAAAGGCCACACATGATCGGCCTAGGTTGCTGTATCTACCAACTCATTACCACTGACCCTAAGACGGGAGAGGAGACCAAGATTGAAGACGTTGCCGAGGCTCGTGCTAAGATCCACAGTCTTATGAAGAGGGCTATGAGTCCTGAGTATGTCTATGTTCACCGCTATGAGCCTGATGATCTTGTAATTTGGCATAATCGCGGTGTATGGCACTCTATTACCGGAGAGCTGGGGGAGTCTAGAAGGCTGATGTGGCAGGCTGCCCAAGGAAGCAATGAGAGTCCGGTGGCGGCGAGGTGGGATGAGGTTGACCTTGAGGGGTCATCGTGGTTATAATGGTGTAGATGGGACATTATCGAACAAGGGAGGATCGGTCAGGTAACAGCACTTATAGTGACAGTTGATCGAAGACTGCGATATCGAAAATAGACTAACCCTGAACCAACCGAGCTCATCAGGTACTAAGTCTCTTGCCAATAGTTGCCTGTACAGAATCGACATTGACTTCAACCCCATTGATAGCGTCGAGCTTTCCCCTCCGAACATCTGCCAAATCTGGCCCAGTTGTATGCGAGTTACCAATGAGAGCATCAATCTCCTCTAGACTCTTTCCCCGGGTCTCAATCCAACAAAGCGAGACATAGATCAACTCGAGAAAGTCCCAGGCGCCAAATATCATGTACATTCTCCAACCAATGGCCTCGATGGCAAAGGGGAATACATATGTTGTCAACAGTCTGTACATACAACCATTGTTAGCTCCGGCTATGGCACCCAATGAAGAAGCTGAACTCACCCCATCAGCGCTGTCGACAGCGTATATACAGCCATTCCACTAGCTCGAATAGAATAGTTGAGCACTTCAGGCGGATACATGACAGCCAGCGGTGTCCAGCCGAAAGAGTATGACCCCTGGAACAAGAAAATAGAAGCGACGGTCGCGTAACTTCCGGATAGGTTTCCGCCAGAGTTGTAGACTGATTGACATATTGTCAGATGGCATGTCAAAGATTGAATACATGCAGGGCCACTTACATCTTGTCAAAGCGCCGACCATAAACATGAAAACCACCATCCCAACTGTAGAAAAGATTGCCAGGAACCTGCGGCCCATTCTCTCGGCAAGACTTGTACCTAAAAGAGCCATGATGAGACAGAAGAAAGACAGAACAATGTTCACCTGTAGCTGCTGAGTAGCATCCGTGATTCCAGCTTGGTCAAGCATTGTCCCGAGATAGTACCTAGAAGCAAAACTGTCAGTGTTGTCCATATAAGATAACGTCCAGGAGAACATACGAGATGACCGAGTTCCCCGACAGACTCCCAATGATGCCAACAGAAAGTGCAAGCGACATGCGCTTCCTATTCACGCGACCCTTGAAAGTTTGAGGCCAGCTCAGCTTCTCGCCAGCCTCCTTCTCAAACTTGAGCGTATCAATAATCTCGTTGAACTCAGTAAGCACGACGGGATCCGCCTTATCGCCGCCGGAATTGCACACGGCTAGAACTTCGAGAGACTCGTCCAGACGATCTTGATAGGCAAGCCAACGGGGTGACTCGGGGATGAATGGGAGTATGGCGAGGCAAAAGACACTTGGGAATGCCTGCAGGATACTAGGTGCCCTCCAGGCCCAGGTGCTGGACATCTGAAAAGTGCCATAGGTTACCCCCGCAGCGATCATGCCACCCACGTACCATAAGTCGTAGAAAAGGCCGAGGGAGAATGCCCTCCAAGGCATGGGCGACGTCTCAGATACGTATGTCGGTGTGGCAACCTTGCTCATGGTCGTGCCGAAGCCGATGACTATCCTGCCTATGACAAACATTTCGATGTTCTGCGCGGCTGTTTGTAGGATCACGCCAATCATGGCAATAACTGCGGCCCAAAGCATGCCTCGTCTGCGACCCCATTTGTTGCTGATGTACCCTCCTATGGGGGTGGACAGTGCACCGCCAATCCATATGGCCGCTGTGTTGAGAGACCTTGTTGCCGTGGTGAGGTGGAAATATTCATTGTATTGAGGCAGGATGTTCAACCCGTTAGTCATGGAGCCGTCGTATCCGAGTGTCTGTAATGTCAGTGTTAGTCGAGTCATGAAGAGGGGGGGGGGGGTCATACTGTTGACGTTATGGCAGATGCGCTGATGATCAGAGCTGTTATAACTGCCTGAGATGACGGCACCAACTTGGAAACGTAAAGTCTTTCGTGACTCATCATGACTTCTCGTTCTTCTTTGATGAGACGTTGTTTTTATGGATGTGAAGGTCTTGACCAGACGTGTACTTTGCGGCGCCTTACCACTTACATACATAGACGAAAGCTACTAATATATTGAAACCATCAACTCTCGACGACATATATTGATAATGATGCACGGACTTCATGTTGGCGTCGGCGGTGATGTTATCTCCTCCGAAACCTCCACATCTTTCAATGATATGCATGTATATAATCGACTTACTGCATGCCATACCACCTAGTTGTATCTTGATAGATCGCACTCGGCTTTCTCCTAGATCCTGGTGAATGCTGCCCCACACATGCTGCGGGTTCGGCCGACTTGGCATCTCGCCCGACCAGAGAGATAGCGATCGTGGATATATTCGCCATTTATATCATCTTTACTCCCGAGCACATAACACCCTCTTATCATGTTCGGAATTTACCTTCTAGGAAAATTGTGATACTCTATTATTTCGTCTCACTCGTCCACCGATCCTCTCACCAGCCTGGTATGTCTTCTCAACTAGAGAACTGGCCGGAGTGGCCCGAGTTCTCCTCCTCTGGGGGAGAATCTGACCAGTACTGTCGCGAACTTAAAAAGACAATCATTGATCAATACGGAGAAGAGAGTCTCAAGTCAAGCTGGCTCCAAGTTTGCAAACGTCTTGCTGTTGCAACCGAAGAGATTGCAAAGAAGGGATCGGACATGATTCCAAACTTTGACTTCACCACTTTCAAGGACGCTTCACAAGATGTGAAGAACCAAATCAAGTCCGTGGGCTGTTGTGTTGTGCGCGGCGTGGTTCCTCAAAATGAAGCCGGGCAATGGTTTCAAGATCTCAAGACATTTATTGGTGAAAACGAGGGATCAGACTCTACGGCCTGTAAGACGACTAAGAGTAAACGCCTGACTATATATGAAGAATCTAGCTAAAGAACCGTGATACAGGTTGGCCCGTCGAGAATCCCATTTTGAGCCTCTACTATACGCCGACCCAGTTCATGGCACGATCTCATCCGAATCAGCTGCGAGTTCAGCGGACACTCAACTCACTTTGGCATGACGCGTCTGGAGAGACAACCGAAGAGCCACTGATGTATTGCGACGCCTTCAAGATTCGTGTCCCCGGAATCCCCTTTGTCGGCCTCGGGCCTCACATGGACGCTGGAAGTCTCTGCCGTTGGGCAGACCCAACATATCGACAGGTCTACGACTCTGTCTTTAGCGGGAGACCCTCTAAGCTCGACCTGTATGATTTGAGCATCAGAAAAGACGCCAAGCAAGACCTATTTGATAGCGGAGCACAGTCTAGCGTTCTCCGTACCTTTCAGGGGTGGACGGCCATTACTCCACTCAAAAAGAATGAGGGGGGGATGCTGCTTATGCCCAATCTAGAGTCTGTGGTGTCTTACATGCTTCTTCGGCCATTCTTCAAAGAGCCGTCTGACGGAGATATCATGGATGCTAGCAAGTGGACATTGGATAAAGACTCTGCATGCTTCCAGGGCACCTTTAGGGAGAAGAGCCAGAGAGTCAGCATCTCCTCGCACCCGCACCTCCGGCTTAGAGAGTGCATGGTTCATCTGCCAGAATTGAATCCGGGAGATACAGTATGGTGGCACAGTGATGTGAGTGCACGTATATTCCGTGGCCTTTTCGTATTGGTGCTAATTCAATCAATGTTATTAGATGCTTCATGCTGTCGAGGTCAATCATGATGGACCAGAGGACACTGCTGTGATATATATCGGTGCTACCCCGACCACCAAGACAAACAAGAGGTACATTGAGCAGCAATTGAAGGATTTCATGGATGGCCATATCCCACTCGATTTCAGGCCTTCATTTGACGCCGACGAGGGAAAGCTCAAGGGATTTGTGGGTGAAAGTGCCATAATGAGTGACGCTGGACGTAAAGCGTTTGGGCTTGCGGTATAGGGTGAATATGGCCATTTCAATGTCTATAAAAGGCCTTTATTTTCACTCCTTTCATTCTTGAATTATGTGTAGAAAAGAAACACTCCTAGATATAGAATGCATGTCTGCATGCACATGTATTAACGCGTCCATTCATGAGTAGACCGAGAGCCACGACCTCTGACATCCCACAGAAGGGATTCATTGAACCACGACTCTAGCTCAGTATCATCCAGAAGTGTACATGTCCCGGTGTCCCTAGAGGTCTGTGATTCCTTCATTCCAGATCCATAGCTATCGACCGGGATTATTGATTCTCGTGGCCGATCGAGGCTCTCTGTAAGCGGAGAGAAGGGTGTAGCTATCTTTAGCCCTGTTTCGCTTGTAGCAACAGAGCAACTCCTTTCTTCCTCTTCTTCCAGCAGCGCGGATAATATCCTAGCACCACGTGTAGCCAATCTATTATACTTTGTCTCTGAGAGTCCATGGATAGCTATTCGAACTAAGTCTCGATTGCGCCTTGTTTCTTCCGTCTGCTCGACTCTTTGGAGGAGATCCAGGACGACTATGACTGCAGCATTTATTGTAAAGGCCGAAACGGTCCAAATTCCTGCGACGTCGGAGGAAGCAGCGGACTTGTACTCGCGCAGAATAGTAAGCGCTGCAGAGATACATGTGACTCTAGTGTAGTCGTAGAGTGGAGAGCTGAAACTCCGAATCAAGAAGGCTCTGTGTATCATGATGATCTATACATGTTAACGAGAGAGAGAGAAGGCGTTGTTAGAGCTGGAGGGGGACGTACTTTGTCTGCTGCACTGATTGTCAGTGTCTTTCTCGCCCAGCCAACCCAAGATGGCCAGTTGGGGTCCTCAGGGGTCTGTCGTAGGAGGAAGGGTGGTATCTGGGAAACCAATTCGCGCATCTTCAAGTCCATGTCCAACACATGCTGGTAGTGTATGGCCGGTGAATCTGAAGATAGGCGATGGGCCCCGTCAACAACTTGCGGCATGATATATGCCACTATTAGGATCAGTAAATAGGCCACAACGAGGGAGTACAAGGGCGGCTAACTCTTTGCGAGAACAATACAGTAAGAGCTTATTGTTGGCTGGTGCATGTTGACTTCTTGCATATCATGATCATCGCAGTTAAACGGCAGCACTGTCGAGAAATGATTCGGATTGATGGCTGCCGAGCATTAAACTCATGTGTGATTTCAATGGAACACAAACGATACCAGACTTACTGTAGGTGTCATTGAACGGCGCTGAAAAGTAGTCCTGGGTAACTAGTTGCCACCAAACACGTCGACCGGTTTGTATATCGACCCTTTTCTTCCATGCATCCAGGGCATCAGTTTTGCTCACGAGAGGGCCGTCGTCCCTTAGCTTGTCCAATCCAAGACTCTGTGCAATCCGAATGGCAGCACCAAGGAGAACGTGATGCGAATGACTATGGCCAAGCGGATGATCTATGAGTGCGGAAATGGAAATCGCTTGGACGGGAAAGACTGATAGAAGAGTCAGATATTATTTCGGTGATGATGTTTCCAACGTATGGTTCCCACTTACTAGAGTGCCTTCCCATGAACTTGCTCTGGTTCAACATGTCTAGCATTAAACCATGCCATTTCTCAGCCAACTCCTTTGGCTCCTTATCAAACTTCAATTGGCCATGTCGAGGATAGCACCAAGCGGATGTCTATAAGAGTAATGATATCAGTCCCCGTCCTGTTCAAGTTTTGGAGCTTGGGGCAGGACGACTTACCGCAAGAACAGCGAGATACAGAGACATCCAGGTCTGATCGGCTACTAACCCAGACTTCCAAAAGGCTTCACATTGGTCAAGAAATGTAGGCGAATGAATGGAGTTGTGGTGCCAGCAGACAAATTCAAAGTGGAAATGGACCAGTGATCGAGCAGTCTCTGGGAGAGGAAGGGAATTGACTGCAGACTCTTTGCTCTCAGACATGAAAAAAGACGGACTGTCAGACACCGATGAACTTGGTATGGGCCTCGAAGCATCATACATCCACCCCCAAGAGAGATATTCCAAGGCGGGTGTGAGACCAGTATCTCTATTGTGGTCACTGTATACTGTTGGCTCATGTTTTTTGTCGGGAGAGTCATCTTTCTTGAGTTGCGAGGGTCCCGCGACGCTTTTCGAACTAGGAGTAGTATCGTCATGTACTACTAGACCCTTTGCGTGATCTTTATCTCGCCCGGTAATCTCAGTTATTCGGTCGTCGAGTAGTTGAGCCAGACTCGTAGGACTCGTACCCTCAGCCTGTTGCCTTAGACGCCGCAGAACACGAAGTTCAGTATCCTGCTCTGCATATGCCTTTCGCGTGTTGAGTTTGACTCTTTCTCTGGAGCATTCGTGAGACCGTTCCTGGTCTATACAGCGCTGGCAGGGAATGGTCTTGCTGCATCGAACCTTGGACTTGGAGCAGGCTTTCATCATCCTCTAAAATTAGTACAGGTATCCTCAGGGAGGGACACAAGGACCGGACGTACGTAGACATGTAAGCGATACTCGTTGGGACACTTTGGACGCCTTGCTAGCTCTCATTTTCCCTCCATTGGATGCGAGTTTGCATCGAGAGCAGAAGGAGTTTTACCATGTCCGCTACAGTTTGGTCTTGACGGTAAGCTTATAAGTACTGGTTCCGAACAACAGTTGGGAGAAGCATCGGATACCGAAGCCGTAGATACATGCATATAATCAGCGGGCAGGGTGTTGACTGGTAGATAAGAAGCAACTCCGCGTGGGCCAGATAGGACAAAGAACAACATTCTGAGGGAGGTGGCATCAATTTACACGAGCGGCTTGCACTTAATGCACTTTGTCGTTTAGTCGAAAATTCTGTGAACAGGTTTAAATATATCGGATAGGTACACCAGACTCCTAGACGTCCGTCTCACAAAATATGATACTTAAGCACCCAGTTTGCATGTCGCGCAATGGATACCGAAACCCTTGATTATACGAGATCGACGAAATCGCACAACTGATAATCGGGAAGTACGCCATGTCGGCCTATAGCATGATGTGTCGGCCAGTAGACAAGAGGCAACTGCATTGGACCAATATAGGAGATATACATGAGGCAACGGGAATCAAAAGCAACTTGGATGACAAGGACATCTGTTTGAACGTCTAGCTTGCATATCACATAAACACCTTGACCGAACCCCTACCCCTTTATCATATCTCGAATTGCTCATCTCGCACAATCTACTGCACACAGCCCTGCTGCTTGAAACACAACAAGTATGGCTCCCATCCCTTTATCCCGCCCGTCATTTCTCGCCGTTAGAGTAAAAAAAGAAGAAGAAGTGACGAATAAAATAAAAAGAAGACCCGAAATAAAAAATAGAATAAAAAACAGCGCCTCCAAGAATAAGAAGAAGGAAAACAGTACGTCTTTTTGTTTTGACGAAAGGGAACTACTAGCTAGTTCTAACCGTCGGTTCCACTGCTGCGGAAGGTAGCACACAGAGCGGCATAGTGGTGCGTCAGGTCGAGCACATTCTGCGGCAGACTGGTGGCCTGGATGATGCTCCTGACCTTGACGGCTCCCTCGTCCTCGATGAGGGCGCGGATAGAGTGCAGCAGCTCAGGGCTGAACTCGCTGTACCATCGGTACTGCCATGCCACCAGACGGATGATGGCCTGGACCGTCTCGCGCGTGCTGTTGGTCTTGCGGTAGACACGCAGGATACCAGCCAGAGCCTTGGGGCTGAACCGGAGGGCAAGGCACGCCCTGTACGCCTCCATGGCCTCGTCTGTGTGCTGCAGGCGCTCCGCTAGGGATCCCAGAATCTCCCACTCCTCGGCCGACTTGCGGTACTGCATCTGCTGAGCCCGGTACTGTGCCATCTGTGTCCGCCAAATCGTGTACACGCGCAGGTCCTCGTACAGAACCATGAACAGGCTGTCCAGCCAGCGCTCACATAGTCGCTTTGTGTTGAGCTTGGAGAGGTGCTCGTCGTTGGCGGCGCCCTGTACATGTTCATTGTCAGTATGTCTTTGATGTGGACTTTTTGGGGCTTGCTATTTGGTAGCACTCACGTTCTCTCCCTCCTCCTTAATCTCTTCGGGGTTGACAGTGCTCGTGGGCTTCTCCAGGTTGTTCTTCTCGCCGTTGGTCTTGGCCTCGGGGGCCTTGACCTCCTCATCCTCGTCATCGTCATCGTCATCGTCATCCTCCTCCTCATGGTCCCCGTTAACGGTCGCATCCGGGGTGCCACGGAGGCCGTCAACGCTCGGACTACGCTTTGACCCAGGGTGGGTGGCCTCCTGCTTCTCTGTGCGATACTCGTCCTCCATGACAAAGACGTTGCTGCGGATCTTGAGCAGCTGGTCCCATCCAATCTTGGCCGTCATCTCGGTCAAAATGCTGTAGGCCAGCTTGAAGGTACCCTTGTACGAGGCCGCGCGCAGTCCCAGGAGACTGGGGTCGACCTGCTCGGCGTACCGTGACTCGGGTTCACTATCAATCTCGTCGAGGCGCGTCTCGGGCAGCGTCGGTAGGTGGACCTCTCGGGGCTCAGGCATGACGGGCGCGTCCTTGTCCTGGTATGTGAACATGGGGCAGGAGTTGAGGATAGTCAGCGCGTTGCCCCAGTCCTCCATGGCCACGTAGACCTGTGCCAGCCGGGCCCACGTCCCAAACTCGCTGGGCGCCGCAATCGTGCTACGATCGGCGCACCGGAGCGCCATCTTTAACCTCTCATCCCTCAGCTCCGGAGTAGGAGCCTTGCGGGCCTTCTGGAGCAGGAACTCAGCCTGCGTGTCGAGCATGACATAATCCATAGGTGTGTCCTGCAGCGACTGGTGCAGCGTCCTGACTCCCGAAACCTCCTCGTTGCCCATGAAGAGCACCTTCGCCAGAAGCGAGGACACCTCGACGCTCTGAGTGCGCAGCTTCTCAAACAGGTTAATTCCAGATGCGTATCGGCCCGTCGTCTCGAGGTACTTGAGTAGACCAGAGGTCAGGTGGTTAGACACGTTGGTGGGCAGCTGCACCACAGAGTCGGAGCCCAATTGCCATCCTGCGCACAGAAAACGTGTTAGAGAAGGCAACCAAAACAAAAGGGAAAAGTTCATGGTAAAGTCTCACCCCTGAAGAAGAGCTGCTCGGCGGCGTTGAGGAATCGATGTTCGGTCTCGGTGCTCGTGACAGGGTTGAAGCGTCGCACACCAATAATCTTGCGAATCGTGTCGCCACTGCCATCGTCGGCATACGAGTATGCGCGCAGAACGCTGCAAAGGTATGTCTCGAGCCACAGATCGTCGGTCGCCTTCTTCCTATCGCCGCGCTCGTCGATGCAGTAACTCTCGACGGTACCGGGGATCGAGACGTGTATGCGCATGTCGAGCCTCGAGAAGGCATTGTAACAGCTGAGAACAACATCTAGTCAGCAAAGAGAGCCCAGCTACCATGAAGCGACAAGGCGCGATTTCCATACCAGTAGACTCCCTCGACAATCTTGGTGCTCGTGTTCTGGCCATGCTCTTTGTAGGTCAGAGTGTTGATGTAGGCGGCGAGACTGGCCGAGGAGGAAGCATCGACACCGGTGACATGGTGGTAGATTCCGGTCTAAGAAGTTTCGGGGAGATGTTTTAGTAACAATCGTGGGCTGTTTCTCGTTGTGCGACGTTGGCTTCGTACCTGCTTCCCCTGATTGCGCGTCGCCTGCTTCACCAGGTGGACCAGATCGGGAGGACCCAGCTCGCGCAGAGCAACGAGCGCCTCGGTTCTCGCATCAAGAGATTCATGAAGAATCTCCTCGGTGAGCCTTTACATTGCGAAAGAAAAACGGAAGAATGGTGTCAGTAGGTGGCGCAAAGACCCCGGGGCAAAAGAGGGGGAGGGGGGACTCACTCAGGAACAGCGGGCGCGACCATGGCTGCGATAAAAGCTCCCTTGCGACGGGAGGCCTGTCGTGAGGTACGCAGCAGGGGGGTTGTATATCCCGACTTGAGCCAAGACGAAGATGACAATAATTGGCTATGAAAGAAAAAGAAAAAAAGGGTCAGGTTAATGAGACGAGCAAGATCTGGGACCGGGGGAAGCTTGCTTTGCTGTCAAATAATAGTGCGAGAGTATCACGGGCGGTGGAGATGAAGCTGTCCCTTTGTGTTCAATTGGGGTCAATAAGGTGTGGCTTATGCTTGTGGCGTCTGTGGCGTATCACATCTGTTCCCCTGAGCGTAGTTGCTGCGCCACCAAACACGTGCCGCCCCTCGTTTTGGTGCAGCTTGCCTGGTTTGCCTGTTTGCTTGTTTGCTTGCTTCCTCCTCCCTTGAGTCAAGCCACATCGCATATGGCAAGCCACATATGTCAAGCCACAAGGCTGCATACTAAGAGGTGCAGGGTTAGTAAACGGGAAGCAGTCGCATCGCGTTTCACTGACGCGATCCAAATCATTGTCCGCTCCAACGACAGACAGGACACAGATGGCAGCAGGAATACACCCATTATCCTAACTTGAATGACGCTGCCTGTAATCCAGGCGAATTTGTCGTCATAATGGTAAGCCGACAACCGGCCATCATCTTAAACGTCATTCAACATGCTAACCGTTGACTACGTGTACAGCCGGCCTTCCAGGCCATCAACCTCGAACCCGAGGAGAATATCGATGAGCAGATTGACACGACAAAGGAGATTCATGTTTGTTTTCCCCATCGCTACTCTCTCGCTGAACAATAGAGCAGCATTTTCCTGACAGTTTCCATATTAGGTCGACGAAGCTCTCAAGCGCTTCCAGACGGCCTTGAAGCTCCATGCCCAAGGCCAGCCCTCCCGCGACGCCGCCAGCACTGCCTACGAAGAACTATTCGACTCGGAAATTTTCAAATACCGCGAAGCGAGAACCGATTACGAGCGCGCGGAAAGGCAAGCCAATGGCGAAATCGACTCCCAGGCTCTCGAGGCCTTCTCTGCAGGCCTGGACATCGATGCTGGCGGTGCCGATGGCGTGGCCGCGACCCTATCCTTGGCCCTGTACCTAGGATACAAGAACTACGGAGAACTCTTTCTCGACAAGCTAAAAGACCTACGCAACACGGGTCCCAGCTGGAAGACACGGCGACGAGTATACGGCGATGAAGGCGGTGACAAGGTTCTGGACTACTGGGCCAAGGCACTCGACCAGGACCCATCCGACCCAGAGGTATGGCGGAGGGCAGGTCGATTCGCTGCGTCCATGAACAGCACACGACTAAAGAGATTCTGTCTCGAAGCCGCAATCGAACTCGACGACGACCCGGCCGCGACCGAAGTCGAACCTCCGTCCCTAGCAGAGGGGCTTGCCGGTGGACAGCTAAAGGACCAACTTGAGCTTCTAAACGACAAGGTAGCTCTTTCGCATCCCATCATGGTGCCCTGGGTGGAAAAGGATATCCCTGAGCTCATGAAACGCCTCATGGACCCTATACCATTTCTTCCCGACCCAACTCAAACCCTGACCCCGCCACCCTCGAGCTCACCCAAAGACCAGAAACTGCTAGAGGATGCAGAAGATGAGGACAGTGTCGACCCTGTGTGTTCTTGGGCGGATCTTGGAGATGAGCTCATGGAGCATATTGATGATATGAGAGCTTCCGTTGTAGAGTGCGAAGTCGAACTTGACCCGCCCTCTCCTGACCAGGAAATGACGTCGCAGAACGAGGAAACTGTTGATGCGGATAAGGAAAAGTCTGCTGAACGGGAGAAAGAGGTCGAGAAATCATCCAAGACCAAGAACGGCGCCAAAGAAAAGGAGGACAAGAACGGAAGCAGGAAGGGGGACGATAAGGATAAAGCCGACAAGACGGAAGACAAAGCGCAAAACGACAGGGGAAGCTCCGCACCTACGACGCGCAAGAGGTCTCAGTCAACAGCGGGAATCCCCGAGCCAGTTGACGAAGAATCGGTACGCGAGAAACGCAGTAAACGAGTACGCAGACGGGAGACTGTTGATGCCTCCGAGTCTGTAGCCCCCGGTGCCACGATCGCGAGCCAACTTCAGCCATTTCAAGAGGCCGATCACAACCTGTTCCAATCGACAAAAAACATATTGGAGAACCTGGGCGTCGAGGACAAAGAGACAATCGAGCGTCTGACGGAGATTCAAGGGTCATCGACATCTGAAGACCGCTTGTCTGGGCTTACACCACTGGCATCCAAGGACCTACGCGTCGTTGTATCCACCTTCTCTCAGGAGACGGCGCGCGTCTTGACCAGCAAGGAGGAGAAGCCCTCCCTGGGTCTCTCATCTTTCCTGGAACATGCCAAATCAGGTTCTCAGGATCAGGCCAAGGCCACGCCATTCAACGAGACCAAGGGACTCAAGGCCTTTGTCGATCGTATGAATGCAGACAGTTCCTGGATGACAGGAGGAGATGCCGCGTTTGAGTGGACCAGGGCTATCAGCAAGTCCTATGCCGAAGTAAAGTGGTCCGACGATATGAAGACCACTGTCATCCAGATGCTCAACCGCTTCCATTGCGGCCTGCTGCAACGGGTCACGGACGAAATCGAGTACGCACAGGCATCGCCAGAACGTCTGGAGAGTCTGAGTACACTCGTTCCCATGCTCTTCGAACTATTCATGGATATATATGATGACATCATAAATCCGGCCAGCGTTGCCGACTATGCCACTCGAGTCGAGGCCAAAGACCGTCTGTCGCGCTGGATCAACATCACATCCACATATGTCAGCCTGCTGGACAGGCCGGCCGGTGATCCCGTTTGTGTGCGCTTTATGTGGGCGTCCGTCATAGCGGCATCGCATGCCGAAGATCCAGTAAGGGAACACATGCTCTTGATGTGGACGTCGCTCAGGGACTTCATGACAACCGAGAAGACCAAGCCCATACCTCTGCCCAATAGCAACGTTATGCCCATTGTGTCTGCGGAGGCTGCCGACAGGGAAATCTCCAAGCTCACGACAATGGACTTCTTCCTCGCGCTATTCCAGGACGAGATGGAGAATCCTGTTCACGTCATCGAGACTCTGGAGCCGGTCCTCAACCCTTCGTCTGTCCGGGTCATGGCCGAAGAGAGCGCCCGCTCGTCTGTGGATGCTGATGGCGGGGAGTTTCCCGGGACGACAGAAAAGGACGGCGAGCCCTTGTCGGAATGTGCTGGCCAAGGACTGCGTGACCTGTGGAAATTCCTACTCAACAGTAGCACAGAGCTAAGGCTTTTCCTGTGGTCGCAGCTGGGAATTGCCTACGAAGCCATCGACTACAAGACCAAGAAGTTCTCGTGCCACCTGAGGAGCATCGAGATGATTGTTTCTGACCTCGATGGAGAGACGTACACGAAGACTCCCGATGACTCACGAAAGCTTCTTCTGCTTAGGACTCTCAGGTCGCTGGATGAGCAGTTGGTGCAGGCACTCTCCATGGCTATCAACGAACCCACCGCTTTCGATATCATCGATGGTGACCACTTCAAGTCTACTGCGTCGGCTCTGGCCAAGGTGAATTGTCTGCTTCATGTGGCATCTCTCTGTGAAGACGAGGTTCGCGTGGGCATAAGCGCGTCGCCCGCGTCGCCCAACAACAGCACATTCCAGGCCATGGGCAACAAGCTCCGCGAGATGCAGGTGCGAGCCTGGACTCTCCATTACACACTTATGGACGCGGCCATTGAGCAGCACGGCTCGTTCATTTCGCCAGATAACGAAAAGGCCAACTACCTCTCAGCCATCCACCGGGTGATTGGATTGCGCAAGTTCTGCAAGGTCTCTAACAAGATCTTCCTCAATCTGATGCGTAGGGAGTTGCTCAGGATGAAGGACCTAGACCATTGGGAGGACTATCTCGAGCAGGTGCTCTACGATCTGTATGGGCTCAAACTCGGCGTCGCCACATTCGGCGTCCAGGAACATGGCTGTCCCCACGAGACACTCCAAAAGTCCAAGGCTATCCAGCTCGTGGAGCGTGTCATGGTGCTCGCGAACCGCATGTCGGTCAAGGACCTGCTCAAGTCGGAGCTCAAGACGACCATCGACCACATGCAGCAAGCCATTGGCCAGCTCAAGTCGAATGCCCAGATGATTCACAATCTGCGCAACTTTACCGAGTACCTCAAGAAGCCCATTCATCCGCTCAGGCTTTACCGGGCACTCACAGGCGGGGTCTACCTGGATGCTGTCAACGTGCCTCCTCGCTCGGATGCTGTCCTGGCCAACCACGGCTGGTTCTTCCTCCTCGGCATGATTGCCCTGACAAAGTTCAAAGGTGTCGATCTCAACCGTCGCCAGACACCCGGCGCTACCGACGATCTGCGTATCGGTGCCACCTTGCTCCGCCTGCAACTGCAGTTCACCCCAGATCGCTGGGATGCCTGGTTCCGCCTAGCTGAGTGCTTCGACTACGAGCTTGATGAGGCTGTCCTGTGGACGGCTGAGAAGATCAACAAAGACCGTGCTGAGCTGCTGAAGTTCCAGCGTCACGCCATCCATTGCTACACGCTAGCCCTTTCACACTCGCACAATGTGGACATTGAAGAGTACGACGGCGACCCGTTGCACGATCTGTGCCAGCGCTTCGGCATGCGCATGTACTCGACCAGCAGGCAGCCGTTTGCCATGGAGCCGTTCCAGCACTCGGAACAAGAGCGCTTTTTCATTGAGGCCTCGGGGCAGGGAACCTTCAAACGCATCGTGCACGACGAGCTGTCACAGTACAAGGTGTGGAAGTACGCAGCCAGGTTGTTCAAGATGGCCATGAAGCGCCAGCCCAACAACTGGAAGAACCCCTACATGCTGGCCAAGTGTTACTGGAAGATGTTTACGGCGGGCGCGGACCAGATGGACGCGACGGACCAGGACGCACGCATCACGGCCAGCGCTGTGCTCGAGGTGCTCAAGAAATCTGTTGAAGTGGCGTACAATGCGCGCAAGTCGCGTAGAAGCGAACCAATCCTCGAGCCCCACTACAAGATTGTGTCCATCGTGCACAAGATGGTGATGCGCGGTGATCTACAGGCTAAGGAGGCTGCTGAGACACTCTCGGAGCAGCCGTTTGGCGTGTCCATTAAGGAGGACGATGAGTTTGGCTCGTTCGACAAGCCTGAAGACTGGGATGAGTACATGATTGCCAGCTTGGAAAACCTTGCGGATAAGGACAAGTCTAATTGGCAGCACCGAATCATCATGCGTCATGCTACCATTCTGTTCAAGGACAATGAGAACAACAGCGACAACAGCGACGAGAACAACAAGAACGGCAGCGACAGCGTTGACGATACCGGCGATAACAACGACGAAGGCGATGACAAGCAAGTCCAGAATCCGTCTGAAGAGGCATGCGAGTCTGCCAGGGATGCTTTTGACGTTCTGAGCGACAGCATGCTCACCAAGACAATGGTCATGAACGTGTGGAAGTGCGATGCGGAGCGACCGGGCCGACACCACGTGTACACGGAACGATATACACGATTTGTTGTGCGACTTCTTGGTATCCTGTCAGACAGGTTCAACATGGAGCAGCTGCTCAAGCGAATCCGCAAGAAGGGAGCCGACTTCTACCACTTCCTCGACCTGTGGCAGTGGTGCTGCCACGAGTTCGTCAAGCTCCTACGGAGAATCTATGAGATCCCCGAGGCCACTGAGGAGGTGTTCAAGTCGATGTCGACTGAAGAGTTTGACATTGTCACTGGCCGGATCACAGACTGGGCAGTGCCCGAGGGACCCCACACGGCTGTATTCAGCTGCTTGAGGGACGTGATTGAACTCAAGAAGCTTAACGGCGGTCTGACCAGGGCTGGCCCCATCGACGACCTCATCAACGACTGCTACTCCAAGATCTACGTCGACATTGGCGACAGTCTCCCTGGAGTTGAGCCAGCCAAGATCATTGAGGAGAGACACAAGGCCAAGGAGGCTGAGGAAGCAGCGGCCGCCGAGGCAGCGGCCGCAACAGCCGCCGCTGCTGAGCAAGAAGAGCGCAAGCCGGCCAACAATGCGCTGCAAAGCTTGCTCAATCCGGTTGATAGCCAGGATAATAACAATGACAGCAGCCGCCTCGCGACACCCACACCTCAAGAGTCGGAGAAGCCCGAGGCGGGTGGTACACGCGCTCGACGCACCGGCATCAGGAGACCCGATGTGCTGCGCAAGGCAGAGCAGGCCGTCATGCGATCGATGGAGCCGCCCAAGACCGGGCCGGCGGCTAAGACGCGCACGTCCAGCAAGCGTGGCAGTCAGACCCCCGTCGCCGCCATGAGCGAGGATAATGCGGGTGACGCAGCCGGAGCAGAGTCCGGGTCCGATGATGAGGAAGAAGAGGGCCCGGATGCCCAGATGCGTCGGGAGGCAGAGGAGACAGAGGCAAAGGGGACGCCAGCTCCCGCGGATAACGGCGATGCTGCAGCCGACAAGACGACTGGACACATGGGCAGTGACGATGAGAATGACGGTGACGACGAGAGCGATCTCAGCGATGCGCCTGATGCTTCGGACGGAGAGATGCCACCCGGTCTCATGTTTCCCAACCTCCGAAGGGCCGGCGACGACCCACAAACGAGTGGGGAGGATGCAGGCAGTGAAAGTGAAGGGGAAGAAGACGACGAGGAAGAGGAAGAGACAAAGCTCGAGGCCGCCCACGAAGACCAAGAGGCCCACGAGGAGAAGGAGGAAGGGCCCCATGATGAGAATGAGGAAGGAGAAGAAGTAGAAGCCGATGTGACGCACGGCAATGTGGCAGATGATGAGGAAGAGGAAGATGACGAGGAGCATGAAGGTCAGGAGGATACGGAAATGGCAGATGCAGACGAGACGGCTGATGGGTCGACAGTGCATGTGCACATTGACGAAGAGGACGAGTCTGCCATGGAGAGGGACGATGAGTAGGGGAGAAAGGGCGAGGGGAGTCTTATGATTTATGAAATGGCCTGTACCACGATTGTATAATATTACTTGTTTGTTAGTAGTTGAGGAAATATCATAGTTGTTCACTGGTGCACATCGAATACTCGAAAAAGACAATACAAGGTATACCATTGATGCAATAACGCCCCTAGTTCTGACAATCTAAGAAAAAAGTAAAGTAAAGCTTTTTGATCAAATACACCATCATGTGCCACTGACACCAAATAAACAGAGCTTCACCTAGCAAAGAAAACGGTAGGAATGTCAAAGTAAGGATCAACCCTCCTCAGCATCCATGTTATCCCTCCTACCCCTGTTGGCCCTAGCACGCATAGTAGCACCCCCATTCCTCTTGCCCTGGCGCTCGGCGACTGAGCGCATCTCAATCTTGGCATGCCTCTGGGCCTCCTCGACACGGGGACGGAAGGCCATGACCTCCTCCTTGATGGTGGGGTACTCTGTGAGCTTCTTGCCGAGAGCAGCCTCGATACGCTGGTAGATCTCTATGTCATACTGGTTGGTAACGGTGATGGCAATACCGGACTTTCCGGCACGGGCAGTACGACCGACACGGTGAATGTACGTCTTCGAGTCCTGGGGCAGGTCGTGGTTGAGGACGACGTCGACCTTGGGGATATCGAGACCACGCGCGGCGACGTCGGTAGCGACCATAATGTTGCGAGCGCCAGAGCGGAACTTGTTGAGGGCACCCATACGGGCTGTCTGGTTGAGCTGACCGTGCAGGGGGATGGCGCCGAAGCCCAGTGCGCGCAGGAGGATGGCAACGCGCTGAGTCTCGAAGACGGTGCGGGTGAAAATCATTATGGCCTGGCCGGCGAACTCGTTGACAAGGTGCACCAGGTACGTGTCCTTGTGCATGTAGGGGATGAAGAGGTAGTGCTGCAGAAGGGTCGACACGGTCTGGTACTTGTTTGAGCTGATGCTGACGCGCACGGGGTCGCGGAGACTGGCGCGCTGCAGGCTTTCGACCTTGGAGCTCATGGTGGCCGAGAAGAGGTAGGTGCGGCGCTCACGGGGCACAAACTTGAGCAGCTTGTCGATCGAAGGACCGAAGTCCATGTCCAGCAGACGATCGGCTTCGTCCATGACCAGGTACTTGAGCGTGCGGAGCGAGAAGCCCTTGGTCTTCTCCAGATGGTCCACCAGACGGCCGGGCGTGGCCACGATGACGTGAGGCTTCTTGCTCAGAGCAATGGCCTGGGGCACCATGTCCAGACCTCCGACGATGACGGCGCATCGCAGAGAGATGAGCGCGCCCAGGGCCTCGAAGGCTTGGCCGATCTGCGTGGCCAGCTCGCGCGTGGGAGCCAGCACCAGTCCGAACAGAGGCTGGGGCTTGTCCAGCAGGGCTTGCAGCATGGGCAGCGCAAAGGCTGCCGTCTTTCCGGATCCAGTCTCGGCCAGACCGATAATGTCGCGGCCCTCGAGGGCGATGGGTATCGACTTTTCTTGGATCGGCGTCGGGTTCTTGTAGTTGAGGGACTCGCAGGCTTCGCAGAGGGATTCCACAATTCCCTGGTAGGAGTGTTAGTCGGGACGAACATTGGAGGGGATTCTCAGAAAGAACTTACCAGATCGGCGAATGTCTTGGGCTCGGTCGTCGCCCCAGATGCCTCTCCGTTATTCGACGGGTCGTCTACAGTGGCCGACTCGTCCTCGCTCGACTCATGGTCGGCGGCGGCGGGAGACTCGGCCCTCTCGACGGGAACATTGCCAGTCTTCTTCTGCTTGATCTTGTTTCGCTTTTCTCTGTGGGCGGCCTTTTGTTCCTTGGCGGCGTCCATTGTGGCGGTTTTGGAGCGCAAAGGCAAAAGGAATGATTGTGGTTTGACAGATGAAGATCAATTCGAGTAGATGAAGCTCGTCTGTAGAAATTTTTGGTGGGGTCCTTGTACTGATAAGTGCACGGGTCGCTCCTTCCCCACATGTACTGAGTACCAGACCTGCCTTTTATTCTCTTGGTTTTAACAACTTATTAGACGTAGTCACATGATATAAGTAAACATAGGCTATGGATAACACTCTATTTCTTAATGAAACTGAAAGAATCCGATTCTACATAAGAGCGTGTTTGAGTCAATTATTACACTGTAAAATAGGAAGGAATAGAGTCGTCAGTACTACGTATATACTCTATACTTCGTTCGTAGTAGGCCTCGTAGGGAAAAAAAAGTAAAAGGCAGCTAGTGTACTTTTTTCTTATCGGATAGGCTTATCGGAAGGGTCTCCACCGAAACTTTTTTTCTTTCAGTCCTTCTGTGATGGTCGACCCGCATCATCTTTGGAGAAAAAGACGTTACTTTTCTTATTTTTCTTTCCATTCTTTATTCCTCCATTATTCAACTTCCCAGTTCATCTCTGGAACACAGTCGCAAAAATGGCTCGCAAACACACCAGAAAGAAGACGCATGTCGGCGCCAACAACCCCGACAACAATGGCGCAGGTCATTCCACGGCCCGCAACCCCAAGAGCATGGTGATTCGCATTGGCGCCGGTGAGGTGGGAACCAGCGTGAGCCAGCTTGCTACGGATGTGCGCAAGGTCATGGAGCCCGGAACGGCCAGTCGTCTCAAGGAGAGGAGGGGAAACAAGCTCAAGGACTACGCCGTCATGTGCGGACCTCTGGGCGTCACCCACCTGATGCTCTTCTCCCGCTCCGACAGCGGAAACACCAACCTGCGCGTAGCATTGGCCCCTAGGGGACCGACCATGAACTTTCGCGTGGAAAAGTACTCGCTCTGCAAGGATGTTCAGAGGGCTCAGAGGCATCCTCTCGGTGGAGGCAAGGAGTTTCTCACGGCACCACTGGTATGCATTCACCACCCAATTGCTACTGTTTGCACCGCTTGACATTCGTACTAACATCTTCTCCCTCTCTTCCCAGCTCGTCATGAACAACTTCAGCCGTCCCGACTCGACCGCCACTTCCAAGGTGCCCAAGCATCTCGAATCCCTGGCTACGACCGTCTTCCAATCTCTTTTCCCTCCCATCAACCCGCAAGCGACGCCGCTCAAGTCGATCCGCCGTGTGCTCCTTCTGAACCGCGAGGAGTCCAAGGAGGACGACGGCTCCTTCATCCTCAACTTCCGACACTACGCCATCACGACGCGGTCAACAGGTGTATCTAAGCAACTGCGACGCATTAACGCGGCCGAGAAGTTCATGTCGACCAAGACCAGCCGCAAGAGCAAGCTGCCCAACCTGGGCAAGCTCGAGGACATTGCCGACTACATGACGGGCGAGAACGGCGGATACATGACAGACGCGACGAGCGGCAGCGAGCTAGACACGGATGCCGAGGTCGAGGTCGTGGACTCTGCGCCGCGCAAGGTGCAGTCCGCACGTGCCCGTCAAGCCGCCGCCCGCGAGGTTGACGAGGGTGGCAACGGCGAGGAGGACAATGTCGAGCGTCGCGCCGTCAAGCTCGTCGAGCTGGGTCCCCGTATGCGTCTGCGCCTGACAAAGGTCGAGGAGGGTCTGTGCGGAGGCAAGGTCATGTGGCACGAGTACGTAAACAAGTCAAAGGAGGAGATCAAGGACCTCGAGAAGCGATGGGAGAAGCGCAGGCAGGAGAAGGATGCCAGGAAGCGCGAGCAAAAGGCGAATGTGGAACGCAAAAAGGCCGAGAAGGAGGCTCACAAGAAGGCTACTGGTGGCGGTGGCAACGACGAGGATGATGACGAGGATGAGGATATGGTCGACTACAGCGACTTTGACAGTGAAGGGCTCGCTGGTGATGCCGAGTTTGGTGTGAATGAGGCTATGGAGGATGCGGGTGAGTGGGAAGAAGAGGAGGAGGAGATTGGCAGGAAATAGGCTGTATGATGCATTTTCATTGTTCATTTTGTTCATCTTTTTATAAACAAAAATTATACAGGCGTTCATATTAATACGGGGATGCATTCTGTTGGGAATTCGAATGGTCACTGAATAAAATATCCAAATCTGTGTATAGGTTATCTCATTTTCGTTGGTTGTCTTAATCATGCTCCTTCCTTTAGAGCTCTCTCGCGGTTTCCCTGTTTCATCACCTTCTTCACCGCCATCTCTCAAAATCAATTCACCTCCTCTCAACCATCATCACGTTCCCTAGGCATCAGTCAAATTTTCGCACGCAAATTCCCACGTGCATGTCTGCGATGAACCGGTCAATCCCAGTCGCGCGGCGGTCCCTTGGCTGGGGAGTATCTCGGATCCGCTCTGGCGCCAGTGGTCGTGCATACTCGACTGCTCCTACCCAACGCCCGTCCTCATTCACTGGAGGCTTCCTCTGGGGTGCAACTGGTTGCGTGACATCCTTTGTCGCTCTGTACATTGCCGGGCTCACGCCCAGTGCCAAACAGGATGAGAACCGTCCCCAGTTCGGTGAGATCCCCGTCGTCCCGGCGGCTTCGGCTGTGGACATCTCGTCACCAGCGAAGGTGCTAGATCTCGACGCTGCAAACAAGAAGATCAGGCAAAATGTTCACGCATTCTCGTTCAACTCGTCGAAGGACGGCACTAGGGGACGCGTTGATGTGGCTCGCGTGTCGAGTAATAACCCCGTCGAGGACAACTGGGCGACAGCGCTGGGCAAGGGACCTGGGGAGGGTGACATGGTGTATGCTGGAGTCTACGATGGACATGCGTAAGTCGAACATCCGGACCCTTTTTTTCTCTCTCTAGTCGTTACAGAACTGACATATACACAGAGGCTGGGCTACGTCTACAGTACTCAGACAAGCTCTCATCCCGCATGTCTCGTCTGCACTCGCCAAGCTGGGCCCCAAGGACGGCTCTGCCATCGACGACACCGTCAAGACGGCCTTTAAAGAGTTAGATGACAACATCATGAATCACGCAAAGGCAGTCGTGGAGAAACACAACCCAGGTGACGCTGAGGCCCTGTCGGCTCTGGCCCCTGCTGTAGCCGGCTCATGCGCCCTACTCTCAATGTACGACCCTAGCTCGTCGATTCTGCGTACCGCTGTGGCTGGTGACTCTCGCGCCGTTCTCGGGTCGTGGTCAGCGCAGAAGGGTGCGTTTTCCGCCGAAGCCCTGAGCGTGGACCAGAATGGCTTCAACGCGGACGAAGTGGCCCGACTAAACGCCGCCCACCCGGGCGAGGAGGACATGTTGGATGCCCGGACGGGCAGACTTCTCGGCATGGCCATCACGCGGTCATTCGGCGACCACAGGTGGAAGTACTCGCTCGACTTCCTCCGACACCTAGAAGACAACTTCTTCGACACAGGCCCACGACCTAGGTACAAGACGCCGCCTTACATGACGGCCGAGCCC
Organism: Geosmithia flava; assembly: GCA_900188565.1. Classification (NCBI taxonomy): domain Eukaryota; kingdom Fungi; phylum Ascomycota; class Sordariomycetes; order Hypocreales; family Bionectriaceae; genus Geosmithia; species Geosmithia flava. The sequence goes on from FYEV01001814.1 coordinate 333,817, forward strand.
GAGGTCACTACACGCCAGGTATCAACAGACGACTTTGTCATCATGGCTACCGACGGACTATGGGATCACATTTCCAACGAGGACGCCGTGTCTTGCGTGTCACGCTGGCTGGCGGCCAAGAAGGCAGGTCAGCCGGAAAAGGTGGAGGGCCAGGATGGGCCGATGAAGATGATGGTGGCGCGTGAGGGCTTTGGCAGCTGGCGAGCTACACCCGAGTACTTTGCCATCGAGGATATGGATAGCGCAGCTGTGTGCCTGATCAAGAATGTGTTTGGTGGGACGAGGAGGGATTTGTTCCGCGGAGTCATGACCGAGACGAGTCCCCGGAGTCGGTATGTGCGCGATGATGTGACGGTTCAGGTCATCTTTTTCAAGGATCCCTACAGGAAATGATGATGGTACGGGCCAATATTGGTTCCATGCACGCTTCCTTATGAAGCGAGTGCCGAAGGGAAGGAGAAGCACAGAATCCGCCAATCGGATGAATTGGCTCCCCCCTGCCAGCTTCATCAATTCGAGGAAACAATGTGGGGAGTGGGAGCATCACGAGCCCCCCCTGCAGGCTGGACGGCCCCCAAAATTTGAAATATGAAACAAGCTTAAACATATCCTGTGCTTTCAACAGTCTCTTAAACGGTCTACTCTCTCGTTCCCTTTCTTTTTGTTTCTTCGTGTATGTTATTGTCCATGGTAAATATTCCAAACAAGACATGATGAAGGCATCTCATCTCACGCTCATTGCCGGTGCGACCGGCGTACTGGCAGCCCCCGCCAACAAGTCCACTCTGCTTGACCAACTGACAGACTCGTGGATCAGACGGGGCGTTGAGTCGGGCTTCGGATACTCCGAGGCAACACTGTACACGGGCGTAGAGGCCTCCATTGGGCTGTCGTCCAACGCAAGCGTGATATCCTGGTACAAGAAACAAATTGACGAGGGCGTCATCAATGACGACGGCACGATCCGCGACTGGGAGTACGACTTTTACTCTCTAGACGAGTATCGCATCGGCAACAATCTACTATGGTGGTACGACCGCACCAGCGAGGCCAAGTACAAGACTGCCGCCGACACGATCCGCTCCCAGCTCGACCGACACCCGCGCAACCCATCTGGCGGATTCTGGCACCGCGACCCAGACTACCCGAACCAGATGTGGCTAGACGGTATATTTATGGCGGACAGCTTCTACGCGAAATGGACCAAGGCCTTTGAGCCAGACAACACGACGGCCTGGGATGACATTGCCCTGCAGTACGATCTTATCAAGGAGCACTGTCGAAATAGCACGTCTAACCTGCTCGTCCATGGATACGATGAGAGCAAAGAAGCCGAGTGGGCTGATCCTGTGACGGGTGCATCACCACTGGTCTGGTCAAGAGCTGTGGGATGGTACTTCATCTCCCTGGCCGAGACGGTGGAATATTTCCCCGATGACCATGATGCCCATGCTCGTCTAAATGACTACTTCGTCTCTCTCGCAGAGGGATTAAAAAAGGCGTATGTGGATGATGGGGGGTGGTGGCTCGTCATGAGTGAGCCCTACCCTGGTGCAGAGGGGAATTACATTGAGAGTAGTGCCCATGCCATGTTCACGTATGGTCTGCTCCGTGGAATTCGAGAGGGTCTCATCGCTGAGGCTGAGTATGGGGATGTTGCTGTCGAGGCGTACGAGTATTTGGTTGACAAGTTTGTTACGTCGAATGATGATGGGACGTTGAATTTCATCCAGACGGTTGAAGTTGGTTCGCTCAAGGGTAATGCTACGTATCAGGTGAGTTGTTCTAAAGCATGCATCTTGATGGAGTACACGCTGAGAGATTATAGGATGAAGAGCTGACATCCATCACAGTATTATACCGGTGTGCCGACCGTGGAGAATGACAATCGTGGTGGAGGTGCCTTGTTTCTTGCTGTGGCAGAGTATCTTATGCGGGAGTGAGCGGGGAAACAGACGAAACCTTCTATACGGTATTAGAAAATGTCCTGAGGTCATCAAATACATTGCATACTACTATGAATCACTGTAAACTGTGTTAGCAGATCTCCCTAGAAAGGTGCTCCCTACTAATGGCCATTGCAAGGTGTGTCGTATCCCGGGGGGTATTGTCGTTTAGTACTTAAATCCGGGGTAATTCTGCGGAGGAATAATTCAGGGATCCACGTGACCTTCGGGGGTACATGCAAACAAACGACACCGTCCTACGTACTCTACATTCATCTGTGTGAATAAGTCCTGTTTCTTCTATCCCCCCTTTTTGGATAACGCCCATCTATATATAGCTTCACAGCAAGGCTATTGCATGCACTCGCCCTGATCACTGGAAGCAGTGCGTTTAGGCTGTCTACGAAATCGGACGCAAGTCGGAAAGCACGGATCGCGTGCACACAGGGCACGCGTGTACGGACATCTCATAACCACATATATACAAGCTCCTGAATCAGCGTTCTCATACGCTTATCAAACACTTCACACTCGCCCGGTTCGAGGTCCGATATGTGAAATCAGAATGGAAGGCAGTCACTTTCCCACGAACGCATAGACACAGACCCCCCAGGCCCTAACAATGTCACCATCCATTCTGCCCAGCTTCTCCATATCATCATGGCTGTCCTCCCTCTTCCACCGCTTTTCTGGTCTGTTCACAAGACTCCTCGGCTGCTTGGAGACGCTATCGGTTCCAAAATATTTGCGAGGCCCCTTCGTCGGCATTTCTGGCATCCAGCAATCTGTCAACCCTTTCCCACCCACGAAACAACAAATCGACGAGTCTATTGATCGATTCATAAAAAAAGTGGATAGGAAGGCCATCTGCAACTTGGCGTCTATACACGCTGGAGGCCAACCCTGTGTCATTGTCGAAGACAAAACATCCTACGGCAGCTTCAATGCCTGCTTCTTCGTGCGGCTAGACACCGATCAGTCAGAGCGCATCGTGAGGATCCCCATTGCCCCTGTCGTCATTTCCGCATGGGAAAAGCTGCAGAGCGAGGTGGCAACAATGCAGTACGGTTACCCCGGCCCTATACTATATCTCGTCCACCACTGACATAATGTGAAAAAGGTACGTTGAGCGCAAGACTACGATACCGGTTCCGCGGGTGTTTGCATACGGCAAGGACAGCACTCTAGTTCCCGGCGAAGAGACGCCATTCATTGTTATGAGTGTTATTCCCGGACAGCAACTCCACAAGAAGACCTTTGTGGAGGCTTCAACTCTACAACGCAAGACTCTGTTCGCCGACTTGATAGATTTCATGGCCCAGCTACGGCAAATCGAATTCTTCGCCGGAGGCTCCCTCTTACTAGGCGACCGTCTTGGTCCTATCCACTCTATGGCAGTGAACGAATATCAGCGAGGCAGTCAAATTTCACTGGGTAGCAAGCTAGCTACGACTGCTGGAGATTACCTGGAATATTTCATCGACCTCCTCGAGAGAAGTTGCGAAATACCCTCAGAGAGCCTTGACGTCGACGACGCAAAGCTCGAACGCTTTGCCCTCCAATCCACAATCCACGAGGCCCACACAGCCGTCGACGCGGCAGCAACCACTTTCATCCTAGCGCACACGGATCTTCGACCGAGCAACGTCTTTATAGATGACGACTTCCACGTCGTTGGGATAATTGACTGGGAATTCTCGCATACGGTGCCCCTAGAGCTTTTCACCCCCCCATCGTGGATCGTCGGCCACGACCCCGATATGCGGATGGCGGTTTTTTCGCGTATTCGCCACGGCCTTACGCGGGAAGGCATCCTCGACGAGTTCAGGGACGTCCTCAAACAGGGAAAGGATGATGGCCGCAGCACCTGGGGCACACTGTGGCACGAGTGGGGGTTCGGCCGGGTCCCGGAGGGGGCATCAGACGATGTGCTACTGCACACCTCATCACCCATTACTCAAATCCTCCGCGAGCCGTCACGCCTAATCGACGTCTACTCCCTCGCCATATTCCCGAGGCTATACGGATATAAGGCGAAGAAAAACGAGGTGGTGGATGAGTTCCTGGCCCGGCCTGACAATGTACATCTCAACGACCAGATTTTACAGGTTATCGAAAAGTCACGACGTTACACGCAGTACCTAGAGCACGAGGGACTGATTGTGGAGGATGAGGGCGACGTCCATAGACAGAGGTGGCTTGCAGAAGTTGCCGAGTTCTTTAAAAATCGGAAGTAATACCAAACATGGCGCTGATTCCCCATCACCAGTGGCCCCTAGGCTCTTAACGAGCCGTCCCTCCTTCCTGACCTACATATAGTGCCGACATCGAGTTGGCAGTATTGTGCGAATATCTTGCTCACTTGTATTCTCAGACCATTAGGCAGCCAACCCCCTAGCTTGATCTCTGTGACGCCTTTTGTTCTGCCGCCCTGAGCTCGTCCAGCTTGAGCATAAGTAATGCCAGTTTCCTCTCCACCTCCGCGCGCTGCCGTCCTATGTTTTCGAGTGACTCTTGAATCGTGCGTGTCTTGCCCTTCTTTGCATCTCTTGAGCTAGAGGCCGACCTGGACATCAGTTCCATGTTCTCTTTAGTGGTCGTCTCCATTAGCTCGCTCAGGCGGTTGCTTTCTTGGCTCGACATGGCTATCTCGTCCATGATTTGGCCAATGCGCTCGCGAATCGCCGTCAGCTCCTCCGCTGTAGGTCCAAGGTGGCTCATATCGACGACGCGTTCGAGTATGGTACAGCAAGTTGCGGTCTTGTTTTCCGTGTTGGGGGGGCTTCCGGGATGAAAGTGCTAATGTGTATTTCGTATTGACGTCGTTTCTTCTTCGCGCAACTGATTGTATAAACTCAGAGAGCTTGTATTTCAAAGGGTAGTCGGATCTCTAGCAATATAGGATGCAAGTGCAAGAATGTCGATGCGGCCTTGGTCTTGGTCCCGCGGGGTAAATACATGCAGGCATCTTACGTGAACGAACACCATCAGCCAGTAGCCAAACATGTGCAGTGAGGCAGCAACCAAACATGGTATACGCAGCTTTGCCTATACAATTGGACACTGACGCCCGGCCAATCGCGAGTACCTTCCTCCATCAATAAAATGATGAAGCTGCGGTAGCAAACAGGACTTAGCACTTCTAAGTGCGTCCGCTCTGAGCTGCTTTTCATTCGAGTATCCTTTCGGACAGCCGCCTTGCAAAATGCAGTTGATTCAATTCCCATATGAAGTCTGCATCATGGTCATAAATGTCCCGAAAACTATCTTGAGGTTGTAAAGGAGATGAGAGAAAGTTGGCAGCTCCTGGCCCATTACAAACTAGTTCATAGCAGTGGAAACCCTTCCGTTCATACGAGTAGATGACGCCATCATCGTGACAAAGGTGCGGGGATGTCTTTATGGTTTGAGCAACAACTGGATGGCAACTGGTGACAAGTTCAATTGCGCCCTCAATTGATGCCGTATTTGGACAATTATCGGATCCGAATTATACAACTTTATACAGTCTCGTATAATATCTTGACCGCCTAAACTTAGAAATCTGATGTCGGGCAGGAACCTTGAAATATGTAAGAAAAGGCAAGTGCGATGCCGAGGCGGTTCCCCGCCCACTCCTTCCCCGTATTTACCCCAACATCCACCAGGGATCAATCCACAGTGGAGAATCTCCCCCATGCCCATCTTCAGGATCCACCACCCGCTATCCGTCATCCCATCCCACACAATTATCCCCGTCGCTTCTTCTCCTTCTTCTAACTTTGACGCTTTTACATTGGCCCGCCCAGTTTCTTCTTCCCTTTGCGGGGATGATGGAATAGCGGGGAAGATCTCCCACTTCTCCCCCCGTGGCTTGCCGCCAATGGGTTGTGCATCCGTGGTGGGGCTCCGGTGTCACCTCTGCCGAGAGGAGGTGAAGAATGAGCGAAAGATGGAACTGACCAACATGAGTTGCTAACCCCCTCCTTCATCTCTTCACTCGCAGTCGCTGTTCTTCCTTTTTCCCTCTTTGCTTCTCCAGGACTATCGAGGTGCGGGGTTCCATCCTTTTCAACGGAAGGAAAACTGGTATATATATCCTGGAGGAGACCCTCGTACGCCTGTTTGTTTGTTTGTTTGCCTTGAACAGTCCTCATTGGAAACAGACATCGTCATCTTCACCGCCATCATGGATCCGGACAACCCTCGCGTTGTATCGGAAAAGAATGACTTCTCCGAAGTCGAGAATGACCCTGGGAAAATCCCCGACAAGGACGAGTCGGACGACAACTTGGGTAATGGCTCTGCACAACGCTCATTTGCTCATTTGGACGAGAAAAAGATTCTTCGCAAGGTACGATGTCATTCTGGTACTCAAGCACACAATCGTGAAATATCGTGAAATGGGAAAATACTAACATAATCATGTTCAGATGGATATTCGGGTCATTCCCATCCTTGCCCTCCTCTACCTCTTGTCGTTTCTCGATCGTAAGAATCACCACTTCCCGACTCTACTCCCAATTGGTATAATTTCTAATTTATTCGATTGATAAAAGGTGGAAACATTGGCAATGCCAAAATTGAAGGCCTCCAAGAAGATCTCAAAATGTCCGACGACGATTATAATTGGTGTCTCACCGTCTTCTTCTTCACCTACGCCGCCTTTGAGGTTCCTAGCAATCTTGTTCTCAAAAAGTTGCGCCCCAGTCGCTGGCTCCCATCAATCATGGTTGCCTGGGGCATTGTCATGACTCTCATGGGGATTGTTGAAAACTACCATGGTCTTCTCATCGCTCGCATCTTCCTCGGTGTCACAGAGGCTGGTCTCTTTCCAGGTGTTGCTGTACGTACTGTACCACAGATTTATATGGCCCTCCTTGTGTAATACTGACTAGATACACCGTAGTACTATCTGACTATGTGGTACTGTCGCAGTGAGATCCAGTTTCGACAGGCCCTCTTCTTCTCTGCTGCATCCATTGCCGGAGCATTCAGCGGACTGCTGGCCTTTGCCATTGCCAAGATGGATGGTGTCGCTGGCCTTGAGGGCTGGCGCTGGATCTTTATCCTCGAGGGAATAGCTACAGTAGTGGTCGCCGTATTCGCATTTTTCGCCCTTTTCGATTATCCCGAGACGGCCAGTTTCCTGACCCAAGAGGAAAAGGAGTTCGTCATTCACCGTCTCAAGTATCAAGGGTCCAGGGGTGGGAAGAAAGACGACGATGATGTCCCCGTCGTTGAAGTTGCCGAGACCGACGAGTTCAAGTGGGAATATGTGCGACAGGCCTTTTGCGATGGGCAGATCTATGTCAACATTCTCGTTTACTGGGGTGTAAGTTGGCATCCAGGGTAGATCACTTGACTCTTCATGTTCTTTCACTAACACGACCTCAGATTGTCTGCCCGCTGTACGGCGTTAGCCTCTTCCTCCCCACCATTATCAAGGGCCTCGGATACCATTCTAGCACGGCACAGCTCCTCACTATCCCGATTTACATCGTTGCTGCCTTTACAGCCATCTTCTTCTCCTGGCTCTCGGATCGTGTCGGTCTGAGGAGTCCATTCATCATTGTCGCCCACGTCGTTATGCTCTTGGGATATGGAATGTACGCTCTTTCTTTCTTCAATCTGCCTGTCCCCTGTTGTTTGCGCTCGATACTGACCTAGTTTAGGTGCATTGGCTCTTCCGACCCTCGCGTTGTCTACGGCGGCATCTTTGTCGCCACCCTCGGCATCTATCCCGCCTTTCCCGGTGTTATTACGTGGATGTCCAACAACCTATCTGGAAGTTATAAGCGGAGTACAGGCATGGCTCTCCAGATTGGTGTTGGAAATCTCGCAGGCGTACGTTACTTACCAATTCCCTTTCCCTCGAGTATCCCCTTGTTTCTTTCAGCTAACTCCATCACAGGCCATGGCAGCCAACTTTTACCGTGGGTCAAGCGCTCCGCGTTACTTTCTTGGCCACGGCCTGGAGCTCGGCTTCGTCATGGTCGGGCTCATTGCGGCCATCACCCTGGTCTCGTGGTACATGCGTACCAACAAGAGCCGCGCGCGCAGACTGGCCAACGGCGAGGCCCAAAACTATACAGCACAGGAGCTTGCCGCCCAGGGAGATCGCGCCGTCACCTTCCGATACATGTACTAGACATCACACGACGTACTGCACGCAGGGGCCAAAAGAAAAGAGATCTAATCTATTATATAGAAAAAAAAAGGTTGAATATGTACTTGAAAAAAAATCAATAAAGGTGGGGGGTATCATTTCGAAACAGAGAAAAACAAAACATGAACAATCCCATCATATCGAACAATGGCACTATCACCAAGGCCAAAAAGCCGTGGCCAGAAAAGCAATTCCCAGTGCCAGATTCTGCGGTCTCACTGCAACGCCCATGTCGCCGTCGTCGCCCGTACTCGTCGTGGTATTGACCGTCTGAACGGACCCAGCCTTGACTTTCTCTCCGGTGGGATAGAGGATATTGTAGACGGCATTCTTGTCGTCGAGGGGCGACTGATCACCCATTGTATGGGGACAGGTAGCCTGATTGGCGGCGGGCCAGTCTATGTCACACTCCTCGTCGCGACCAAGCGTGCATATCGAGTCGGCAATGTTATACAGGACGTACTTTTTCGCGACGTAGCTATCGGGGTCATTGTCGAGACAATCGGCGAGGAAGTTCATGCTGTTGGCGGCACTGAGGGGCACCTTGTGACCGCTGGTGTGTATGAGGCTCGAGCAATCGGACGCGTCGAGATCCCTTGTTGTCATTTCGACGGGGCCACCGGCCGTGGGATCGTCAGTGGCAGATTTGCCCGTGACGAGGTAATTCCATGCGTCGTAGCTCATATCGTGTGCGCCCTGGGACTGATCGATGCGCAAAAGCTTCACTTTGCGACCGGATTCGGCGTGCGTGACCTCGACGCAGATGGAGTCGCATGATATGTTGGACGGCCAGTATGCGACGCGGTCCGTGTCGATTTTGCATCCCAGAACGCCTATCGAGGACGAGTAACTGTCGTGGGGGGTCGCCCAGATTGTCTTGGTGTTGTCTCTGGTGGCGGCCGCCGCCGGTGCTGGTGTGGCTGTCACCAGCACGCCCCCTTGCGCTAATAATGCTGACAGTGGCAATAGCCATTGTAATGATAGGGCGAATTGACTCATTTTTGTCATCGTCTCTCTTGTTGGATAAGATGGACAAGTCGCATTGTTCTTCTTCTTTCCTTAGAGAGAGAGAAAGAGATACACGCGCGCAAAACCAACAAGATGGTGATGGGGAGGGAGAATTGGTGAAATTGGGCTAAAGGGGGAGGAGACGCGGTCGCGACTTCCTTTTCCGGCGAATATTCAATAAATGATCCTTCATTTCGGGTCTAGCGTTTCAATGCGGAGGATGACAAATATTGGGGGACACTGTAATAGCATAAGTCTGGTGGAGAGGTGCTGCACTCTATTTTGTCAGCTAATCTGTGATATTGTACACCGACGGAAGATATAGACATATGCGAGTATATCAGCAGATAATCATTCTTTGAGTCAAACATGTTGTTTCTCATGTCGGGTGCTTTCGAATTTTGATGCCTAATTGAAAGTGCATTCATTTTCAGGTCGTCTGGTGTGCTTTGTGTATTGCGGCGTATGTACACGGCCAGACGATTTTGGTGATAATGTCTTGGTGTATTTGCGCACAGCGAAAGAATGAGCAGCATGCAATGATTGATTCCTGGGGAATAAACGAGCTGGTGTAGGACGAAGAGTGAGAGGAGACATGTTTCTAATGTGCGCATCGAGTGAGTCTTGACAGACAATGAGTGCACCACCAAGTTCAATCAAAATGCAGAAATTTCGCTTCTCCTTCCTTAAAAGGATTCAACATTGTGGGCAGAGAAACATTGAAGTCTAGGGCGACAGAAAACGTGCCGTCGGGAACAAAAAGACTGGAACGGACTGAGCCGGTTGCGGGGAGGTCTGGAGAAGGGGGCGAAACTGGGGATAATGTGGCGACTTCAATCATCTCCAGACTCTCCTTTCTCCCGTGCTACCCCCATCATCTCAGGAAGTTTCATAGTGGACACCTTATTACCCCAAGTAACATTGAAAATGGAGAGACGAAGAAGAAACGGGTTATTAAAACCGAAAGGCCCGAGGGAATCTCGTATCTCTATGCACAGAGTATCTACCATCGTCATCCGCGAAGCCGCCGTTCATAACCCTAGATGATCACTAACAAAACGAGAAAAAAGACCACCAACTCAATAATACCCCGGTGACATGGTGATGGAGAGGAGGGGGTCCGGGTGTCCACCACTGAGACGCGCGGCCAGAAGGATGTCATTAAATGTTCAATTGCTTGCATGTGCTTGGGGGTCACTCTCAATACTAGTCATTTGCGCAGATCGGCAAGGTCAAAGGGGCCGAGTTGCTGGAGCCAACAAACGACAACATGTCTTGTATCAATTCCCACAAATATGTTTTCACAGACTCGCAGAATAAGTACATACATGGTCGTACATACTGGCTCGCCGTAAACGAGTCATCTCGTGGCCATGTTTCTCGGTTGCAAGATCCCCAGGTCTAGGCCTCTGTTTTTTATTTTCACGTGGAGGATGAAACTTTGTAATACAGTCTTTTTCATCTATATCCAAGAATATTTATTTAGTTATTTGGTATGACCAAGTGTTGGTGTCACTGCTGTAGAATGATCGATGTAGTCATTTGAGGCTGAAAAATACGCGGCAGTGGCATGCAAAAGGGGAGGGATGGTTTAAGCTTATTTTTTGGCGTAAATCCATCCTAGTTTAGTGGCTCCCCCGTGGGAGCCGCCTTTGACGAGTTTAAAAATGACAACCATCCACTCTTTGCCTCCCTCCTCCCCCTCCATGGCCCTTCTCCGGCCGGGGACGGACATCTTGGCAGTCCTTGTTCTCCGCCCCCCACACACCATCAGCACGGACTCAGCCACGGCCCACCACTTGTATACATGTCTCAGGCTATTTGGTTCGTTGGAGTTGGCTCAATGGCTCCTCTTCCTCTCCGTACCAAGACATTACATGTGGGTACTTGACCTTTTTTCCTCCATATATCCGAAAACAATCACGCTGTAGCCTAGAGAAGAAGAAGAGGGCGAGGTCGAGGGGGGTGGAAGGGTGGACATTCCCCTCTTGTCATTTAGGAAGAAGGAACAGAAAAAAGCAACGATATAATCGCTGATGTTCATTCGGTTTGCCGTATGTGGAAGGCCGACCAACCTCTTGGCACTCGACTTGGACCAAACTCTCCATCCACTTATACGAGCATACTCTGTATACTCTGTAATGCTCCTTGAAAGCATCTGCCGCCGCCGCTGTCGTCACTGATCAGCTGGTAGCTTCTAGATGCAACTGAGAGCCTCTTGAATATGCATGGTCGGCATTATTGACCGAGAGACGTAAAGCCATGTAAGCAAGCCTCTTATGAAGTTGACAGGGGGGTATGGAGAATTTGCCTTGTAGTGAAGAAGGCGTGTACGTACATGTACGTGTAATACTCGCCTTATTACCTGTGCACGTGTGGGTGTCGTGACGGCGTCCCGTCTCCGGGGGTCATGTTCAGAACACCGGGGCATTCTCCTATGACGCCTGCCCAGAATCTTAGTGTTCCCACACAGTCTCACAGCTAATCCTGATAATCCCATCTCGGCCGTGTTTCTGTCTCCTTTTACCCTGGTTGCGGCCAACATCTTGTCTCTTGGCTGATGTCCTCCTGTGCCCCTCTCCTCCTCCTCCACCTCCACACCCCATCTTATACATTGTACGTATCGTACACTGCTACAACGACCAAGAGTACATGTACCGTCTCCACGACGGATGGGAAATAAAGTATAGTCTGCCATAGTTAGCTCGCCCCACGTATTTGCCTCCTCATTGTCCTTCCCCGGATCTATATAACCCCAACACTGTCTCTTTCTTTCCCCAAACCTGCTGTGTGCTTGCTGTGTGTGTGTGTTTGTTTCTTCTACTATCCTCTATCCCTTTATTCCTCTATTCTTCACCCTTTATCCCTAGAAGCATACGACTATCCCCAAAACACAAAAGCATGTCTGAAAAAGAACAATCCGGTGATGCCCTGATGACAGAGTCCCAACCTGACTCGTCATCGGGCATCAGCCATGCTCCGGAAGTCAGTTATACCGAGAAACAGACCAGGAGGCCCAGTGCCATACCCGCGGAGCCTATCACTCCCCCAACTGGTATCCTGGGCTTCTTCTCCCGTATGGGTAATCTCCCTGAATGGAGTATCCGGGGAGAACGCCTCTCGGGCAAGGCCCTCAACTGGTCCATAGGTTTCATCGCCTCGTGCGGTTTCCTCATGTTCGGTTACGACCAGGGTGTGCTGAGTGCCCTTCTCACCCTCGACAGCTTCCAAAAGTCCATCCCTCTCATGACCCCTCTCACCAAGGCCAACGCCCTCTGCTGGCTTGATGACGAACACACGGTGCGCAACTTGGACATGTGTATCGGTGATCCCAACACCCAGGCTGCCGCCGTCGCCATCTATCAGATCGGTTGCTTCCTTGGTGCCGTCGTCATCTTGTACTATGGAGAGCTGCTCGGTCGGAAGTCTTCTACCTTTTGGGGCAGTCTCATCATGATTATCGGTACCATTATGCAGGCTAGTGCCTTTGAGTATGGTCTCTTTACTGCTGGTCGCGTTGTTGGTGGTGTCGGTAACGGCATGGTTACATCTAGTGAGTCCCCCCCTACCACCCCTTCACTCATTGAAAAGAATCATTGATCTAATACAAAACAGCTATTCCTACCTGGCAGTCCGAATGTGCTCGTCCCCATCAGCGTGGTTTCCTCATCACCCTCTCGGGCGCCCTCATCTCCGGTGGCGTCATGATTGCCTACTGGATCGATTATGGCTTCTACTTCCTCGAGGGTACTGTGCGCTGGCGCTTCCCCATTGCCTTCCAGTCCTTCTTCACCGTCATTGTCATGTGGGGTCTGCTTTACCTTCCCGAGTCTCCCCGCTGGCTGGCCATGAGGGGTCGCATGGACGATGCTCGGGAGGTCACATCCCGTCTTCTAGGCAAGGAGATTGATGACCCTGAGGTCAACGCCGAGATTCAGACCATCACCGACGCTCTCGAGGTCCAGAGCCGTGGTGGTACCTTCAAGTACAGGGAGCTCCTTACCAACGGTCCCTCGCAGAATTTCCGTCGCACCCTGCTTGGTGTCGCTGCTCAGTTCTTCCAGCAGATGTGCGGTATCAATCTCATTACTTACTATGCCACCTTCATCTTTGAGAGCTCGCTTGGTTTCGGCCCCGGCATGTCGCGACTTCTCGCCTCGCTCAACGGAACAGAGTACTTTTTCGCATCTCTTGTTGCCCTGCCACTCATTGAGAGGTGTGGCCGTCGGCCTCTGATGCTCGTTGGTGCCTTTGGCATGATGGTTTCCATGGCTGTCCTTGCTGGCTCGGCTTCCACGGGCACCGTCGATGAGCAGGGTGCACCCAAGCTGAGCACCCTGTATGGTGTCCTGTGCACCGTCTTCCTCTTTGGATTCAACACCTTCTTTGCCATTGGTAAGTTCTTTATACGTTTTTTGTTACACATGTGCCTGGGAAATAGACGACTAACATTATTCAGGCTGGCTCGGAATGACTTGGCTGTACCCCGCCGAAATCACCAACCTTCGCATTCGCATCCAGGCCAATGCCCTGTCGACGTGCTCCAACTGGCTGTCCAACTTCCTCATTGTCATGATTACCCCTCCCGCCTTCGCCAACCTCGGATACCAGACATACATCATGTTTGCCGTATTCAATGCCGCCCTTCTGCCCGCCGTGTGGTTCTTCTTCCCTGAGCCCAAGGGTCGCAGTCTTGAGGAGCTCGACATCATCTTTGCCAGCGCCAATGCTCTCAAGGTCAGCCCCGTCAAGAGGGCAAAGGAGATGGAGAAGATCGAGGGTTCCGCTCTCGAGACTGAGATGGTGAAGTACTTTGGCGAGGGGACTGGGACGGACCGTGCTTAGGGTTGGAGGCACGAGATTGAACAGAAGAGCGTGTTTTCCCTAGGAATCTTTTGGGAATGGATACTTGACTGTTTACGAAAAGTATAAACCATCATTATTACTAGATGTCTGCATTATATATAGGAATAGCATTTACACGTTGATACCGTTGACAACTGTTTTGACTTACAATGAATACATGCAGTTACCTATAATGTGACCTGATAAGAATGAGGATCAAGGAACAAAAAGGATGACAATCTCCCCCCAACCATGACAACTTTATCTACTACTTTACTGAGCCTACTCCAATACGATCACACCATCAATTCCTGTCAACGGTCGGATATAGACGGGACCTGCAGACTTCCCGGGGCCGCTTGCATCATTCGGGAAGGCGATGAGTCGTGAACCAATAGCGGGGCTCCAGTATCTCGGGCAACGTCACAAGGCACATGTGCGACGCAATAAACTAAACAAAGGTGCCTCTTGGCCGGTGAGAGTTCTTGGATGCAGAATAAAGTCAATTGGATAATATTGTGTATGTAAAAGTGGAATATCAACTTTTCCAAGGAAATAATATAATTAATACGACGTTGGACGAGCTCAAGCTTACATTCAAGACAATAAGCTGGAAACTGGAGACTGGAGTACATGGGGACGATAAAGGGAAGGCGCAATCCACATCATCCCTGCCGTCCGCTCCTTCCTCCGCACCTCCAACCTTTCCCTCTCTCTCTCCCCTCCCCCCTCACCAAAGTTGGGTGACTTGTTTTCTTGCTTGTCCCCAACACCGTCATCATCACCATCACCATTAGTATCGTTACAGCCCATCATGGCTCCTCTACGACTGGAGACCGCGGCATTGCTGCTGCTGTCGGTCGCGTCATCCGTCGTCGCGTCCGTTAGCCCAGTCAAGCCCCGGCCCGCTCCGACCATCGGCGGCGGTGATCGTCTGCTCTCCTTCAACGAGACGACACCCCGTCCTTCCTTTTCGCCCAAGTCTGTCAGCGTTTCATGGTCTTCTGCTGGTGTTGACGGTCAGTTCATCCGCACCAATGCCGACGGCGCCCTGGTGCTCGAGGACATTGTCACGGGTGACTCGGAGACGTTTGTCCCCGCCGACCAGCTGCCCAAGGGCCTGCGGGAGTACTGGATAAGCACCGACTCCAAGCACGTCCTTGCCTCGGCCAACGCCACGAGCAAGTACCGGCACTCGTACCTGGCCGATTACTACATCCTCGACGTCGAGTCAGGCGAATCGAAGCCCCTCGTCGAAGACCAGGCTGGCGATATCCAGTATGCCCAGTTGGCCCCCTCGGGTGGCGCCATCGCCTATGTCCGGGGCAACAACCTCTTCCTCCTCGATCGCGACTCTGGAAACACCACCCAAGTCACGCAGGATGGCGGTCCCGACCTATTCCACGGTGTGCCTGACTGGGTCTACGAGGAGGAGGTCTTTGGCGATCGCTCTGCCCTCTGGTTCTCTCCCGACGCCAACTTTGTCGCTTTCCTCAGCTTCAACGAGACCGGAGTCGGCACGTTCACCATTCCCTACTACATGGACAACAAGAAGATTGCCCCCGTCTACCCGAACGAACTTGACCTGCGTTACCCCAAGGTCGGCTCCAAAAATCCTACCGTCCACCTGAGCGTCGTCGACGTGGCTACCGGTGAAGCTCAGGAGGTGCCCGTTGATGTGTTCCCCTCGGATGAGCTCATCATTGGCGAGGTTGCCTGGGTCACCAACACCAGCGATGCCTTCATCTACCGTGCCTACAACCGCGTCCAGGACCACGATGCCCATGTTGTCGTTGACCCCGCCACCCTCAAGTCCAAGACAGTCCGCCAGCGCGACGGGTCCGACGGCTGGCTGGAGCAGACGCTCTCCATTAGCTATGTCGGCTCTCTGGGTGACACCAAGAACGACACCGACACCTACTATGTCGACCTGTCGGACGAATCAGGCTGGATGCATATCTACCTGTTCCCCGTCCAGGGCGACAAGGACCCCATTCAGCTCACCAAGGGCAAGTGGGAGGTGGCCTCTATCCTCAGCATCGACACGGCCCGCAGCCTCATCTACTACTCTGCATCAACGCACCACAGCAGCGAGCGCCATATCTACAAGGTGTCGTGGCTCTCGGGCGATGTTACTCCTCTGGTAGACGACTCCATCTCTGCCTACTGGTCAGCTTCTTTCTCGTCCGAGTCGGGCTTCTACATTCTCAGCTACTCTGGACCCGATGTGCCGTACCAGGAAGTCTACTCGACCAACAGCACCTCGTCTGAGCCTCTGCGCACTCTCGAGGACAATGCCGACTTTGTTGCTGCCGTGGCCAACTACACGCTTCCCAAGATCAGCTTCTTCGATCTCGAGCATCCCGATGGATACTCTCTGAGCGTCAAGCAGTCTCTGCCCCCCAACTTTGACCCGTCCAAGAAGTACCCGATTCTCTTCACACCGTACGGCGGGCCCAACTCGCAGCAAGTGCTCAAGTCATGGTCGTCTCTCGGCTGGGCTGCCTACATTGCGTCGGAGCCCGAGCTGCAGTACATCACCTACACGGTGGACAACCGTGGGACGGGGCACCGCGGACGCGCCTACCGCTCCACCGTCACAGGCCACCTCGGAAAGCTGGAGCCGCTGGATCAGGTCTGGGCTGCCCAGCAGCTGATTAAGAAGCACCGCTTCATCGACCCTCACCGCGTCGGCATGTGGGGATGGTCATTTGGTGGTTACCTGACGGCCAAGACGGTGGAGCTTAACTCGGGCGTCTTCACGCTTGGTCTCATCACCGCTCCTGTCACCGACTGGCGCTTCTACGACTCAGTCTACACCGAGCGCTACATGAAGAAGCTGGAGGACAACGAGGATGGCTACCTCGATACGGCCGTCCACAACGCCACAGGGTTCAAAAACATTGACGGCGGCTTCTCGCTGCTCCACGGCACGGGAGACGACAACGTTCACTACCAGCACGCCGCCGCCCTCGTTGACTTCCTTTTGGGTGAGGGCGTGACCCCGGCCAAGATGCGCATGTTTGCCTTTACCGACAGCACGCACTCAATCAGCTACAACGGCGACTCTCTATACCTGTACAGGTTCCTCACGCAGCGACTGTACGACGAGGTGAAGCGCAAGGTTGGCAGCGAGGTGCTTGTTCACCAGTGGAGCAAGCGAAAGGGAGAGGAGGATGAGGAGGTGACCGAGTAGCTTTAGCCTGTTTACATTATACCTCTTAGTAGCACATTAATAATTTTGCATTACGACAGACATTTGACAACTGACACAAATTGACTATGACTATGATAAAAGAAACATATATCTACTAATAACAAGGGCGGGCGATGGTAGATGGACAAAACAAGTACAAACTAAGCCCCCTCCAGGACCCTCGTCCAGTCAAACTTGTGCCAATCCTTCTTCCAAGCGTGCACACGACTAGACTCCCCATCACCCCTCGACCACCTCCCCTGCTTCTTGACGATATGCGGTTCAGCACCAACAATACCACCCACTACCTCACGGGCGAACAGATCCCCCTTTGGCCAACGGTTCCCATCCTCGACAATATGGCCTAGTCCACCGTCCAGCGAGAACCAAGCATGGAAATAAGGCATCTCCTTGGCCATCGATCGACGAAACGCAGCACGACCCATTCCCTCACTCGCCGCCTTGGCCGTATCAATGACAGGACGGTGCTGAGACCATTCCGCATCAGAAGAGAGGAAGGCTTCCCGGAAATGAGCTGGTGCCATGGCACCTTCTTCGTAAGGAATGGGAACAGCCACCATGGCAGCATGACGATGATGACCGGGATTAGCGGCATTCTCGTAGAAGACGACGTCGCGTCCCTGAGCGTGATACATCCTTGTAAGACTCTTCATGAAATTCCGTAGCTCCTCCCACTCGTCGTCGTCGCACTCGACAAGGTTGGCACGATGGGTAGACGGGACGATGACGGCTCCACCAGGACTGACCTCTGGTTCTGTGGGGAGGGTGAGAAAGGTGCGAGTGGCGAGAGAAATGACAGGCGCGACGGGCTGACGACCACTGGCGTCGTCTTGACACAGCGGACATCTGTCCAGCGCCCGGTTGAGTTTCTGGTACTCGCTTACAGCCATGTTCTTCAGGTTGGCCTCGCTCTTGTGCACGCGACGGGCTAGCTTGGCAGCATTGTCATCCATGTAGTCCAGGTCGTCGGTGTACTTGGCGTCGCGGGCGATACGCTCTGCCTGTCGCATCCCCTCGCCTGATCCCTTTGTGCGGCGCTCTTCACGCACCATGTCATCGATGGTCATGTCGTCATTCTCGACCACATTGCCACGCTCGCGGCCACGTCGCGTCTCCACGGCCTTCACCTCGCCGCGCGTCCCGGCTAGCTGACGGCTCTCCATGGCGCCAATGACGGCCGTCTCCGGTCCAGACGCTGCAGCTCCCGGTGTGAAGTTGGCTGCAGCGCGGTTGTACTCTTCTTCTAGCTGAGCGGCGTTGGGGGCGCGACGCATCTTGGCCTTCATCATCTGGGCGCGCAGACGGTTCAGAGTGGTCTGGTCGATTGCTACGGGTGCCGAGGGAATCACAGTCCCCTGCTCCACTGACTCTGCTGCCGCTGCTGGCTGCGGCTCGGCCTTGCGCATCGCTCGCACCCTCTCCTGGTACAATTCGCCCGTCGGCTTCTCCTTGTTATCGTAGTCTGCGCCGTATACCCTCCTCCGCTCCATCTCTTCCTTCTCCTCGCGCGCGTCGTCAAAGTCTTCGAGGTTGCCGAACCGTTCTAGTGCCACGTCTTCGACCGTCCGCTCTGACTCTTCGGCTTCGCGGAACACGGTGCGCAGCTTGGTCATGCGCCATGAAGACCCCGAATCGCCAAATGTATAGTCGATCGTGCGTTGCTTGATAGAGTCTGCTGGTGTTTCCGTCGTCGCAGAGTCGACGCCCCGATTGAGCTCGCGGTTGTGAATCACGCGCTGCGGCCGGGGCGGCGACTTGGGCGGTGTCTTGGCCCTCGGTCGGTGAATGTAGTCGACGTCTAGGGCTGACGGGGCCGTCATCCACGAGTCGCGCTCGAGGGGAGCACTCTTCTCATCTGCGGTTGGCTTTTCGTCATCCGGAGCTGGCAGCTCCTCTTTCGGATCGCGTGATCGGTGGTGACTCCGTTTCCCGTCTTCGTCATCGCGGCGCGATCGTTTATGCCTCCGTTCTTCATCGTGCTCATCATCCCTGTGACGTCGGCGATGGCGTCGCTCTTCGTCTTTGTCGTCGCGATGTTCGCGGTGGTGGCGGCGGTGACGATGACCATCGTCGTCCTTGTCGTCTCGGTGCTCACGATGATGCCTGTGTCTGTGCTTGTGCTCGCGACGTCCCTCGTCCTTTGCCCTCTGGGCCTTTTCGGCTGCTAGCGACTTTTCGAAATCGTCGAGGCCGTCCATTGTTGTGTTGGTGGTGATGGTGTTGTGGAGAGAAGAAATCATTACGTCAGGTCAGAGCTCTGGGGGGACCAAGAAAAAAAACACCAAGTCGAGGTCTCCACACTACAAGCTTGGTGGTACAACACCACGCAACACCACTCTAGTAGTATCATTTTACATTATGTTTCTGGTACACCTCACACACTAGACGCATGGAGTTTACTGTCTAGTTACATTGATTTGTCCTCCGGAGGCCCTGCCGGGGGCTGATCTCGCTACGCTCGCATGCTGTGGCATCTTCCCAGCTACATTAATTTTCCCTCCGGGGGCCCTGCCGGGGGCTGATCTCGCTACGCTCGCATGCTGTGGCATCTTCCCAGCTACATTAATTTTCCCTCCGGGGGCCCTGCCGGGGGCTGATCTCGCTACGCTCGCATGCTGTGGCATCTTCCCAGCTACATTAATTTTCCCTCCGGGGGCCCTGCCGGGGGCTGATCTCGCTACGCTCGTATTCCGTGAGCTGAGCAAATAATGTATAATACAGATAAAATAAGACATTACATTATGGCATGTCGAGGACTGTTGTTCCTATGGCTATATAAGAGATATGATCAAAAATAAAATTGTACAGTAAAAGAAAGGAACAAATAAAAAAGCGAACGCCAGTTGTCCAAGGACAACAACAACATCAGAGACAGCTCAGTTTGACCGACTGAATGTGCCTCTTCGAGATCTCGACTCCCTCTCCTTGTTACGCCCATCAGCCCCCGTGACCCTCATCCAGTCCTCCCACTCCTTGCTAATCTCCATGAGGACGTTGCCCATGACACTCGCGCTAGCCATGAGTCCGTGGCCCTCTCCCTCCAGCACGCGCACCTCGCATCGACGCATCGTCTTGCCCAGCCAGCGCACATTGTCGACAGGCACGCGCGTATCCCGGCTTCCGTGATGAATGGTCACGGCCCGGTTGATGTCGACGTATCGGAAACCGATCGTGTGCCGTCTCTCCAGGCAGATGAGCAGGTCCACAGCCGGGTTGGCTCCTGTCGTCGCGAGGTCCCAGATGGCGTGCGTCAGTCGCGTGTCGTACGTCATCTGCCTCTCCTGTTCCGCCTCGGCCTCAGCAACAGCGTCCAGCACGCTGTCTGCAGGGGCATAAGCAGCGCTGCCGCCCGTGATGGTTGTTGTCGTCCAGGCATTACCGTTGGCAATGTTATTCTGCGACGCGTTCTGGTTGCCCAGACCTCCGCCACCGCTATGCCTCGCGGCTGCCGAAGCACCCTTCTTCTGGTCTCCCATCTGACCAATGTTCTCCTTGTCCAGTGCAGCAGGTGTGATGTTCCTGCTGTTTGCTTCCTTGTTCTGTGCTGACTTCCTCTTGGATCGTCTCGAGTTCTTCGGCAGTGATGTTGTGATGGACGTACTCGTTGCCGACATGAAACTGCTGTTAGCCACCTTGAGCATGGGCGTCGGCAGGGCGCGCAGGATCCGCTGAGATGTCGGGATGCTGTGTGTAGGTGCTGAGTCGTGTGCCCCGCCAAACACACTCATTTGTGAGGGAGGGATCCACGGCGCGAGCAGATGTATCCTGCCCCGGATGTGCTGGGGCATCCGTAGAGCCGTGGCCAGCGCATAGATGGCGCCGGCCGAGTGGGCAAGGATGGAGAATTTCGTAATCTTGAGAGCTTGACAGATGGCATACACGTCATCTAAGAAGTTGGTTAGCAATCAGATACGACGTTTGGGCATCATGGTAGGATAATACATACCAGGCCAGTTGAGCGGCGTCGTGGTCCCATCCGGGTAGGGTTCACTGTCACCCACACCAGGACGGTCAGGCGTGATGAGACGCAGCTTGAGAGTCAATGCCAGCTCGTCGTAGAAGGCGGTGATGTATCGTGTCAAACCCATGCCGACGCAGCAAAAGACGGCTGACCCATCAGGATCGCCAACCTCGGAAAAGCAAATCGTCCTTCCTGTCTGGGGATGGCGGATCTTATGTGATAGACGCGGCGCAGACAGGTACGCATCGACAGCGTCATCAATCGAGTCAGCCGAATCGAGGCGCTCTAGGGGTGCACCACCCACGAAGCTCTCTGTATCCCTGGTGCCGAGGTCTTGCGAGACCTTGGCGGTGGGGCCGTCGTTTACCGGTACCGGGCTGCCGGGTTGGGAGAGACGTTTGAGGCGAGAGCTGCTGCGCTTGGGCCAGACATTCTCGTCTTGGGGTGGCGCGGCGGCGGATCGCTGGCGACCATTTCGGTCGGCGCTCTGTGTCGATCGTCGGCGGTTCTGGGACACGGCGGGGAATGGAGCGCCGTCGTCGGCATGCTCCTCGGCTTCGGGGGTATGGGAATCAAAAGCGAGGTAATCGTCACGGATTGTCTCGAGGAAACGCTGTGTGTTTGGTGTGTTGAGCTGGGCGCCGTTCTCGCCACCCTTGCCCTTGGTCGGGTTGTCGAGGTCTAGTCTTGCGGGGATCTTCTTGGTGGCACGGGGTTTGCGGCCTTCAGACTCGGTCCGCTGCTCGGCGACACTGTCCCTATCCCTGTCCTTGGTGTACGATCGCCGGCCGCTGGAGCGCTTGCTATTGTGCTGGGCCGACTTGGATAGGCTGGATTCACGGTTAGGAATGGGCCGGGGACTGGCCACTGCGTCTTTGACGGCCATGGGTGAGTCGCTGGCACTGGGCTCCTCGCTAATGGCCGACTCGGCGAGGAAGGGGTCGGCCTTGCCACAACCGCTGTGGACGCTGGCAGCGCCGAGACTGGCGGAGCTGCTGGTGGCCTTGCGCTCCTCGTTGTCGCGCAGGCGCTCCCTGGACGTCATATACATGAGGCCCTTGTAGCTGCGGCTGCTGGCCCTCCTACCCCAGCTATCCTGGGAGCGGCGTCCCCGCAGAGGTTGTTCAGGAGTGACGGCGGCCGATGCCGAGGCGGCAGTGGAGCGTCGTTCTATCGAGAGGTTTCCTATGCTCTGTGTGTCGTCATCGCGTGCCGAGTTGGTTGATGAGCAAGGGCGCGAGGCGGGGGCGCTGCTGCTGCTCCGTAGCAGAGAGCGCAGACCGTTCGAGACGTCGCGGCCCGATCGGCTCCGGCTTCGGGGTGTCTTGGGCGGGCTCAGTGGCGAGTACCCGCTCGTGGGCTTGGATGTGCGAATGACGGGAGCTGAGGCGGCAATCTCGTCAAGCGACTCGGGAGGACTTCCGTTTGGCGAGGGTCTGGCGTAAGCACCGTAATCGACGCCAAAGCTGCCGTTGGGCGAAGGGTTCAAGCTGGCAGCGGAATTCGCGTTGGACCTGGGGATGACGACGGACGGCGCAGCTAGTCGCGACGATGATGCGGAGCTGGCCACCTGCTTTCCCTCAAAGTAATCGTCGGCGGGCTTGGAGATACCGCTGAGGCTCGTGATGAGATTAGATATGACCTCAGGACTCGCGGGGGGGAGACCGTTGGGGCCTCTGGAGCCACCGACGGCGGACGAGCGGTGACGATGATGTCGCGACGAAGAGGGGGGGCCAGATGTCGAATTGAAACGGGTTCGCGCGGGGATTGATGGCGGCGCTTCGGTCGGTAGAGGAGGTATAGGAGGAGCTGCTGCAGGAATGCCGTTGGATGTGGAAGCAACCGAAGATGACGAGGGACCAGCAGCAGCAGAAGCAGATGAAGAAGCAGACTGCTGCGGTTGGCGACGATGATAGAAGGCCATGGTGTACAAATGGCAGCGACAACTGCAGGAACACGGACTGGGAACGCGCGTGGTGGTCCGATCTATGCCCTGTCGGGATGGTGGTATTATTTCCTCACTCGGGGGGGGTGTTCAATGTTCTTTCGGTGTACTCTTGGGGGGTGCCCCCTCTACATGCAGCAACCGGGAGTCTGCGTCTGCGTCTGCGTCAAGCACAAGGACACTTCCTGCATCCGAGGCATGTGCAGGTTAGAAATATTGTTCCTCTTTTTTTTTCGCTCTTCTCTTGTTTGCTCCGTTGGCTCAGTGGTGCCACCACATTGGGTCAGGCACAAGAGGAGGCGCACCCGCACGGGCCGCAAATCAGGACATGCGGCGCGACGGAGACGCAGGTAATAGGGGTACTGGGGTTAAGGACGGTAGTTGCAGTTGTTGTTGTTTGTCGAGAAACGGAGTTGATGATGTTGTATAGGTAAAAGGGTGGACGAGAGGAGAGGGAAAGAGAGAGAGAGAAAGAACCGTTTTTTTTTTCTTGTTCGTTCTTTCCTCCACTCAGGATTAGATTATCATTTTTGCTCGTCACCTGGTAATAGAAGAGGAAAGAGGGAAGGGGGAGGGGAGGAGGGGAGAAAAAGGAAGGATCCCGGCAGGGGGGGGGAGTGGGCGGGCGAAGCAAATTTGGACAATCCGCCCATTATCGCGTCCTCGGGCGCAAACCAACGGGTTGGAAGAAGATCTTTGGGGGGGAACAGAGCGGGTCCACGAGTTTTATTAGCGGGGTGAGAAAGATGAGGTCCATGGGTTTAGACTGTTTAGTTCATATACTACGGAGTTGCTACGTTGTTGTTTTGGTCTATATTGCAATGACTCTACAGCTACGATGAGAGAGATACACCATGAGAGAGCAACCGTTCAAACTGTTGAGACTAGGAGAACTATTTGGAACTACTATCAGGAGAGGCTACGCAGTTACGGACATTTCGTACAAACCGTTGGTCAAATCCCCTGGTCCCTGAGAGGATACTCAGGGGTAAAGTGTTATTACATTGTACATGAGGATTATTAGCGAGTATGCACGTAGTATGCAAGTAGTAGCACATGTACATTAGCAGTAGACTATATCCGTAGTACTAGTATTACTCCGTATTAGTAGCTGTAGTATTACTCCTAATAGAATAATACTGCAAGTACTTCCGGACTCCCGTATGATGATTGACAATTGTATGTACGGAGTACTCGTACTCGTACTCCATACCAGATTACGGATACCAGCACGACGTAATACTCCTTCTACCTGTATGGAGTGCCGTACCGTACCGTACCCGTACTCGTACAGGTGAATATTAATATGTGAGCGACATTAGGGTGACCAGGGTCTTGTGTATTGGCACCAATTATGGAGTTGCTCGACCGCCTAGCCGCAGCCGTTGGGTCCTCTTTAGCCTGTCTCTGAGCTCCCTTTGGCCAGACTTTGGTCCCTTGAGCATCTTTCTTTGGATCCAAAGGGAAAAGGGGAAAGGTTGTCAATGATGCATGCCATTGGAGCATCACCCGAGACAAGTTTCTGGTGTTGCTTAACTTGCTTCCCACGGACCACTGGTAATAGTTCCGTAAGGCTACAGGCCTGGCTCCATGTCTGTACCAGTACGAGATACATGTGTTTGTACTCGTACTAATGCGATTCCGATCTTATAACCTTGTGTACATGTTAATAGCTGCACGTACTCGTACTGGTTGACTGGCGGGCTCTCATGATGCGTTTGATTAAGGCTCCGTCTTACATGGTATATTACTGTAGATATATCATTTGCGCACAACTCAATCAGTTAATAGTGTTGATATTACGGAGTACACGTTCAAGGTTAATACATTGTATTCTTAGACTCCTAGTACTATTCAATCAAGAGTAACATCTATGACAGTCAACGTCAACTGCTTACACCAATAATACAAACACAATCACAACTTGTGCAGAATCCGGATCTGGATCATATATTGACGTCATTGATGCGCCACACAACAACACCGATCATCACCACATCAATCTACCTGTAGACTGTTAGTACATGTATAATACTAACCACAGCCCTCGTATATTCCTCTATTCCCCTTCCTTAATTATTTTTCCCTCTCCATACTCCCCTTGAACACCAAAATGGACCTCATCCTCTCTATACCCCTACTATCAACCCTAGCCACACCATCATGGCAAACATCCCTCAACATCCTCTTCTTCTACACAACATGGTCAACCCTAGTCCTGACACAGGGAGCACCATCCATCCACTCTGCCTCTCTCCTCATCCTCCGCATATCCCTGTGGTTAATCCCATCCTTCATCTTCACCACATTTGACACCTTTCTCCCCAGTCTGGCCACCAACATCAAACTCCCCAACGCCGCCTCATCATGTCCCCCGCGTCTCACATGGCAGCGTCTCGCCCTCCCCGTCGCCAACATGCTCCTCGTCACCGCCACCGAATCAATCATCAGCTTCGTCTTCCACCGCCTCTTCGGTAACCCGCTCTTCCGTACCACCACGACTCTTCCCCTCCCATGGCAAATGGTGCGACACATGGTTCTCGTCGTTGTCGCTCGCGAGATTCTAGCCTATTACATTCACCGTTTCATCCTGCATGACACCTCCTCTTCTGGTCCTCTGTCCCGTCTGCACCTCGCCTACGCCCATAAAGGTCGTGCCACTTGGCCCCTCCAGCTATACGACGATCACCCGCTGCCTCTGCTCGTCCACCACCTTGTGCCTACCTTGCTGCCTTGTCTGCTCATCCGTCCTCATCTGCTCACGTACATCCTTCTTACTGCCTTGTCCACGTTGGAGGGCACCCTCGTCACGTCGGGGTACTCTGTCGTTCCCGGTATAATGCTAGGTGGCATGGCCAGACGCACGGCAACCCACTACGCTAGTCGCGGCGCTGGCAACTTTGGCCCTTGGGGTGTTCTTGATTGGGCTCATGGTACTAGTCGTGGAGGGGATGTCGTCTCTGATGCCAAGGATGAGGCTGATAAGCATAATGTCAAGGATCGGTCTGTCGCAAAGGTGGATCGTGGTGCGTCTGATCTTTCACAGGGGCTTGATGCTTTGAGAGATGGTGCACTCAGGAGGAGTAGTAGGAATGCTTCGAGAAAGTAAACTCTCGTTTCTTTCTTTTCATGTCACTCTTCATATTTCTCTTTGTCCGCTCTTATTGTCCAATGTCCCTTTATCCACCCTATATGACCTCCGTTTACCTCGTGTATCCTCCGTGTATGTCCAAACAAGAGAGCAAAGCAAGAACCAAAAACAAAATAACTTCTATATCCAAGCGCCAGTCATGTATATATTCAATCGCCATGCACATATGCCCCATGATGCATTTATACGGTCCAGCCCATCTTTGCCCTGAACCATTTAATCGTCTCTAGTGCGCTCTGCACCTTGAGTCCCACGCGCATGTCGAGCGTGTACGCCTCCCAATTCTTGACCTTTTCCAGATGCTCTTCCACCTCTTGCAACTTCTGTTTTCTGTAGGCCACGTCGTCGTTGCCGTCGTCGTCGCGGGGCGGCTCGCAACACTCCTCCCATGCGATGACTGCTAGCTCGTATGTCGCTGATGGGGGAACGTAGTCGTTCTTGTTGGGTCCCTTGAAAATAGTTCTGTGACGGTCAGTATAAGTAAAAACACACAAGAACGTTAGATTCCATCCAAGAATGAAAAGAGAAGGGGTAAATACCTATCGTGCTCCAGAACATGGTCGTGCAAAACACGTCTGGCCTCTGACAGCTTGCGTCGCCTCCTCAGGGTAGCAGACATGCACACAGCCCAAAGACCCATCTCATCCTGCTCAGCCTTGATGACGGTAATCGCATCATCACGGCACGTCAACCTCTCCCAGTTCATTGTGCCCACCGCCTTGTCGAGATGCGTGTCGGCCATGCGCTTGGTCCCATTCCACATGTAGCACACCTCCATCGAGGGACTGACACCGACCGCATCGGCGAGATCAACGCTCAGCTCTGAAGCACGCGTCTCCCAGCGTTGAATCTTGCGCTCTAGAAACACGTCAAAGGGGAGCTTACCCGCCATGAAGCGCTTCTTGCCAGCCATGGTGGGCGCCTTGCGAAGATACCCCTCTGCCGTGCGCTTCTGCCTGCGCGCCTCGCCCTCGTCACCGGCCTGCACGGCGTCGCGGTACAGCTCCAGAGTCGCGCACCCTGCCATGAAGTAGTACAAAGCTGGGCTCCACTCGTTGGTCTCGGCGCAGCGCAGGAAAGTGTCGCGCATGAGCGCCCAGTCCTGTACGAACAGCGCGTCGAGAGCCAGCTCAAAGTCGGCCAGGGCAGAAATCTGCTTCATCTTGGCTGCCGGCCCGCTGCTGCGCAGAATCTCAATGGCCCCCTCGAGGTTGCGGTTGCTCGATAGTCGACGCGACTCCTCAATCTGCCACAATTGGGAGGCGGGATACCGTTCACGCATCGTGGCCAGAAGCTCCTCGCACTTCTCGTGAGGCGGTCCCACCGTCTCGGCTGTCTCATCGTAGTCGCGCTCGTGGGGGAGAATGTCCACCGTGCCCAGGACGCCATTGTAGAATCCCAGGAGGGTCATGCCTGCTATGGCGCCCTTGATGTTGTCGTTTGTCGAGGACCGCCATAGGAGTCGCACGCCGCGGTCTCGGTCGCCACGGTAGCCCACCACGGATAGCACACGGGCGAACGAAGGGGGCACCAGTGTCAGGATCAGCATCAGGATGCCAAAGCACATGTTGGCGCCTGAGTGGATGAAGACGTCTACCGGGTCGGTAAGGCCAAGCTTCTTGTCTGCCTTTTCCGAGGCGGTCACTGTCCCATTGGATGTCTTTTTCTCAGACGGTGTCTGAGTTCCGGAGGACGCAGAGTCAACCACCACCTCGGACTTGGTGTCGCCGTTTGTACTCTTGACAGAAGTACTGCTGCTGTTTCCATTGGAAGTGCCGTTGGCGACGGGCGTCTCAGCAGTTGATGCTTCTCCCAGCACACGCTCCTCAACGGCGATAATGGCGTCAAGTGTGATGTAGGCCTTGCGCAGCTTGTAAAAGCTCTTCATGGCTTCCACCAGACTCTCGTGGAGAACACCCACGACAGCACCCATAAGCTGCGATTCAGCACGAATGAGGTCGTACTCGGTGCCAGCAGGGTATATCGAGTCCCCGCGTGGCCCTCTCTTCTCAGCAGCTTTCAGGTCATCCCAGGCACGTGCCTCACAGTCATTGAGAAGTGCCATGGCCTCGTCCATTACCTGCCTCTCCATTCCCAGAACAGAGCGCATAAAGTACGAGACTGACGTGCCGAGACGATGAAAGGCGGAGTCGCCCTTTTTCAAAGCCTCGTAGGCGCCATCGACGTCATCATTCATGATGAGCTGTGCCTGGGATAGAGCCTCGATGCATTGATTGCGCTCCTTTTCAGCAGCTGCGATCGCCGCATCGCCCTTGGAGTCGCTCTTGACATTGCCGCGTAGCCAGCCACCTAATCGACTCATGATGACGATGCTTGTGGTACTGGTGCTGGCGCTGGAGAGATATCGTATAGGTGGGTGTGGAGGAGGGCTGCTTTTTTTCGTCACCAACAACGAGGAGCAATATGTCCTGTTATCTTGGCGAAATGCACCAGCGGATCCCCCGGTTTATATAATTCCAAGATGAGAATTGCCTCAGGTCCACGTTTTCCAGCCGTTTTATCCGAACTTGCCGTTCTGGGGCTGTTGATCTAGCAGATTTGAGGAGAGGGGTGGCTGTTGAAGGAAGAAAAGAGAGCAAAGGAAAGTGGAGCCTGTAATACTTCGAAGGACGTCACTTTTTTTTTTCTTTTCTTTGGCTATCTGCTGGTGTGCCGAGATAGAAAAAAGTGCAACTTTTGTCACATGAAAGAAGAGATGAATAAAGGAGGACAATGGATAGGCCAAGTGAGTGGGACCCCTCAAACCCCCTTATATAGTAGAAAGAAGGAGAAGAAAGGGAGAAGGAAAGAAACAGAAGATGTAAAAGAAAAGAGGTGGAGAGGGATCTTGGGGTTTCTGGGGTAGTAGTAGATGATGTAAATCACCGACTGGCTGACCTGTTTGTTACTGGCCAACTACTACGCCGTCGGCCCTGGATAATGGAGAATGCACAGATATGACCCAAGGGTAAAAATGAGGCGCAGTTTTGTTAGTACTCGTACATATTATTACTGTTGCTATTATAATCTGCAGGACTAGCAAGGTACAGGTACAGCATACATGCCATACATGCCATACATGAGCAGTACTCCGTATCCTCGTTTTCGCTACCGGATTCTTAATTCCATGGACACGGCCTTTGTAAAGTCCGGGAAGCGTGATTCGCTTACATGTTGAGGCTGGAGATAAACTGGGTATAACGGGCAGTGCATGTGGGATATAGGTGGGATTTACACGTGTCAATATATACGTATATACTCTGTACTATGCGAATAATCACAAGATAAGAAACTTCACAAGGCAATGAGGCACGTGGGCAGAATTATAGAATAAATCTCGTGGAATTGATGAATACAAGGTCGATATCAATGTGAAAATTGACCTAAAAAGTGACTATAGGTTAGGTGAAGAAACATGGTGGAATCAATAACGAAAAATAAATTACGTAGCTTGGTGGTGGCCCCCCGCCGGCGCAGCATTATTCCGCTTTTGGGGCGCTGGGGGGGAGCGTTTCCATCGCGGTCCATGACAAAGCTGTCCAGGTGCCTAGAGGCTCCTCTAGAGTGACGGAACCAAGCTCCAGGGCAAGACACAACAAACAACAGCGACAGCAAATACCACAACAACGACAACGTGTGGACACGAATCAATCAATCAATCAATTACAAACGACCACGCATATACCTCGAACCCCCAAAACCTCACACGACAATGGCCTCCGAGGACACCAAGCCCACCGAGGCTGTCGAGCAGAAGCAGCAGGAGCCTACCAAGCCTGCCCTTGGCGAGGACGACGAGTTTGAAGACTTTCCCGTTGATGGTGCGTTTTGTCCAGCTACACAATGAGAGAGGGGGATCAGGGGGATCAGGGTGGACAAGTGGTCGAAGAAGACAGTCGCTAACTATTGTCACTTCTGCAGACTGGCCGGAGGATCAGACCGAGGCCGCACAGGGTGATGGCGAGGATAACAAGCACCTCTGGGATGAGAGCTGGGATGACGATGACACCAGTGACGACTTTTCCAACCAGCTCAGGTACGGACACTCTATACGGGCACCCCATGGCCACTCATTATACGAACACTCTCCCATACGAACCGTCACTATACAACGGACCAGAAACGATGAATGCAGAGACTGACGATATCATTACAGGGAGGAGCTTCAAAAGGTCGAGGCGGCAAAGAAGAGGTAATGGTGTAATGGGGCAGTGGTAGTGCATAGAGAGGGAAGTACATGGCATAGGAACAAGGGCATATGCAGTATTGTCGAGTAGGAGATGGGCATCTTGACTGCGCCGTTGAATGATATACTTACGACTACATGATGAGCGGTGAAGAAGTTTGGTGAAGCATGTGTTTGGTGAAGCAGAGAGTAGTTGTCTTGGAGGATGGTTAATACTGGGTGATTGTGATGTGGTGATGTGATGTCGAAATGTGGTGATCAACAGCCACCATTACTTGCAAGCCTTCAGGTATGGACCATCGGCATATCATACCCGGAGAACCAAGACGAACAATGAAATAAAAACAACTCAAACCCTGTGGAGTGCTGAATGGAAAACAAGCCAAGAAACCGGCGTATGTTTTGTACCTTGGCGCTTAACACCAAGGAAAAGAGAGACAGATACATAGTAGCCAGTATTACTACTACTAGTATATCCAGGTATATCCAGGTATACCGTATATCAAAAGAAAGAGTTTTGCTAACCGCTAACCGCCAACTGTCAACCTACCAAGTTCCATTCGGTTGCAGGGAACATTGCAGGGGAACAAGAGAGTCGTTTACTACTGTTACTAGTACCAGAAATACTAAACTAATTGCAGACATTTCCTTGCATTTGCCATGACTGTACCGTGTCCGTGTGTATCGAGCCTTTACTCTTTACTAGTACGAGTCCATACTACTACTATTACTAGCCACCCGTAAAGTCTCAACTACCAGAGTCTAGAAGAAGCCGAAAGTTCCGCTATTTCACGGTTACGAGTAAGACGATGTGGGGCGAAGGAAAGGGTCTTTTCCTACCTGTACTCGTTACAGCGTATGCCATTCAAAGGGAGAGAAGAGAGAGAAGAAGAAAAAAAGAGTCGGACTGTCGGGGTTCTTTTGGTGAGATGCATTGCAACTCCTCCTCCCGAGAGATGCACCATGACAAAAAGTAGGGGCAGTGCTACTTTTCTCTTACCAATTCCTTTCCCTTCCCCCTCTTCCTCCACACTATTTCTCTTCTTTTATTCCTTCCTCTTTTTTTTCAACGTCTTGACCTACCATAATCATCCCCTATAGCCATTTTCCTTCTCTATCCCCAAACTCCGGCTGTACCCGGACCGGACCATCTTCCCCCAACTCTGATTTCCTGGTCGCACAAACACTCGACACCCCCGCCACAGCCACCATCAGCCCTGTCGTCATCCATCTCGAAAATAAAGGACACAGGCCCCCCCATCGACCTCCTCTCTTCCATCATCATCTCCCTTCCTACCCAAGCCATACGATAAGCCCACCAGCCATTATGACGTGGGAGCTCACAAGGCGTCGCATGATGCGCAACATCAACGAGCGCTTCATCTTTGGTCGTATTGTACGTTGTTCCCTCTGCCTCTCTTTCCTCCCCATCTCTGACCGCCCTCCCCTCCCCTGCGACATGATGGACATGCTATTGATCAACGGTAATACTGACCATTTCGTCAAGCCCCTCCTTCACGCCATAGTGCTATTCATCGAGATGGCCCTCGTCGCCCGCCTGTCGACCAAGTTCAACGCCTACTACGATGAACGACCCATAATGACCATGATGGTCACCAACGCCCTCCTGGGAGGCATAGCCGACACCGTCGCCCAGACCGTCTCCGCCTTTCGCATACGAACCTCCTCTATCAAGGATGGAAGCCTGTCCAAGCGCGGCGACGACATCTCCATCGAAATCGCCGACCTCGATCGCAAGACCACCACGAGCGAATACCTGGGCTCTTACCTCAACCGTCCTCCTCCCTTTGACTTTGAGCGTCTCACCCGCTTCATGGCCTACGGTTTCTGCATGGCCCCCGTCCAGTTCAAGTGGTTCGGTTTCCTCGAGCGCATCTTCCCCATCACCAAGACGAGCGCTCTAGGTCCCGCCATCAAGCGCGTCACCTTTGATCAGTTCATCTTTGCCCCTTGCTCTCTCGCCCTCTTCTTTACCGTCATGACTATTGCCGAGGGTGGCGGTCGTAGGGCTGTCACAAACAAGCTGCGTGACATGTATGTCCCTACTCTCAAGGCAAACTTTATCGTCTGGCCTGCTGTGCAGATTGTCAACTTTCGTCTTGTTCCTATCCCTCTGCAGCTGGTAATTATTCCCTTCTTCTCTTTCCCATCTCTTCTGATTTTCTCTTCTTGACAACCGCTAACAATAACTCATGATGACAGCCTTTTGTCTCTACCATCGGTATCGCTTGGACCGCTTACCTTTCCCTCGCCACCTCGTCCGATTAAAAGGAATATATCCTAGCCTCAGGGCATCAAACACAACGTACACCATCAATCCAGGTTGGCACGCCGGCCATGCTAACAACTGGATATCCCCTATACTGTCTATTCACTCGCTTCTTTCCTTTAACCTTTACCATGTTCTTTCTGTAACCTTTTTCTTTCGCGTCTCTCGCTCTGTCTATTTCTACATGTCTTTTGCACTGCCTGCTCTGCCTCTCTTTCGGTTGCTCTGGGTCTCATTTGTTCAAACGTTTGGGTGTTTTGGAGTCATGGATTTTATATCGTTTCCACTACGGATCATCATTTATATTAGGTTCTAATGGAACCATGATTTGGGATTATATATTTCGCTATGCTTGTGAATATTACTTTTCATATTCTTGATAATATCTCTTGTGGGTGATACTCAAAACCGCATGTTGAAACGGGTTAGATGCCATGCTATGAACTAGACTGGACTGTCGTAATATTCCCCCACAATGACGACTCCACGCTTGATATACGGAAGGACCATAAAAAAAAGAAGACTAACTTCCATATCCGCTGTGGAAAAGTGCAAAAAATACGATCTAGCCAGGACTCGAACCTGGAACCACCACCACCGGAAAGTGGTACGCTGCCATTGCGCCACTAGACCTGTTATATCAACTGTCGCAATTAGCTGTGTATATGAAGGTCAGCCACTGGGTCACACTACAGAACTACAACACAGCTCATGAAAAGGACACATTCTCTACTGAGATTCGTAGTATCCTCAATCTCTCTACAGTAGTAATAGTATTTTAACAGGGTCTGACACTATAGAATGGGAGGATCGAACTTGGCTTGTACAAACTTACAGCACATGCTCCGTGCACCATGCAACATGAAACCAGTACTATATTCACATCCTGTCATTCATCAGACACAACATTTCCAAGACAACTACGACACTCTTTATGGTACAGCCATGTATAATAACTTTTCTTCTTTTTTTGTTTGAAAACTAAACCGACAAAGCTAGTCTAAGTCTTTTGATGTGAAATCAGATTACATCCTAATCTCTCCATAACGCCTGCCACAATCTAGCGTACAAGCCAACAAGACGAAAGGGGGGGGACAAAGGAGAACAAAGGAAATAGAGGAGAAAAAAGACATTTCAAGAAAGAAAAGTAGAAACGAAGGAAGATGACAAAAAAAAATGACAAACTGAAGAAGAGGGGGGAAAAGACAACTTGAGAAGTGAAGAAAGAAATGGTAAAATAATCGCAAAAAGAAATCCATTCAAATGACATATGTCGAGGCCAGGGATAGCAGCGTCGGCCGCTGTTTCATCTAGGTTGCGGTTGTTTGTGGCTATGCCGTCCTCGCACGTATTGCATGTCGTGTAAACATGTTTGCATCCGCTAGGGGGTGCATTTTGTTTTTGGTGAATACTGCAGCCGATTGTCGTAGGTTCAAGTGACTCCCATCAAACATGAGTGGTAGTGGTACTACTAGTAGGTAGTGGTGGTGGTACCTCGTGTGTGTGTGTGTGTGTGTGTGTTTGTGGGATTATAGGTGAAGTGCCCCAACATCAGAAATGCTCTTCTGCTTCTTGTGCCCCGCAGCTGCCGTGGCCGGTTCTGCGGAAGCCTTACGCTTGGCAGACACAGGGTCCAGAGGACTACGACCAAGATCGCTCAGCTGCCTCTTGTGTCTCCTCACAGGTGTTAGGGGCACACCGGCCGTGTCGAAGCGGTCGGACCGGATACCCCTGATGGCTGTGCTGTTAAAGGGCCCGCTAAAGTCGAGCGAGTCCTGGGTGGCTCCGTTGCGGATCAGCTGTGAGTTGGTCTGGTTGCGGCGGAAGGCACCGACGACGGCCGGGTTGAGATGGCCCAGGACGTCGGCCCCGTCGCTAGAGGCTGTGGTGGGACGCATGGGCGTCGATGAAGGGTTGGCCGACTTGGTGGGAGACTCGTCACCAGCGTCTTCATCTGAAGTGGAGCCATTGTTCAGGTCAATAAAGTCAGACACTCGGAGGCTGATCTCTGGGTCGCGGTCCGACTCCTTGGCTGACTCGTTCTCCTGGCTGGGTGAGCTGTGGTCTATTGCGGATATCCCCGCGTCCATGGGACCGAAGATATCGTCGAATCCATCGAGGCCCTCAAACCCGTCCATGTCTGTGCTTGCCATGAAGCTGGGTACAAACGGGGCGAACATGAGGTCGGCGTTGTTTCCGACAATGGGAGACATTTGTTCGTCCATGGGCCACGGTTGCATGCCGCTGAACGAGTCGAGGCGGAACTGCTCCGGCGACAGGTCCAGTCGCTGCTGGCGGCCGGGGGTGAAGATCATCATCTTGCCCGTCTTGGTGTTGTACACGGCCATGGGCTTCTTCTTCAGCTTGTCGAGGCTGAAGCGCGAGACACGCGGCTGGTCCTTGCGGTGTCGGACGGATCCCTCCGTCTCCGACTCCGAGTCCTCATTGTCTGAGACTGAGACAGACGATGAGCGTGACACCTTGCGGCAGATGGGAGGGTGGGGAACCTCTTCATCCTCGGTGGTTTCTCCATCGGCTATAGCAGGCAAGGCTTCAGGTTAGTATTACATGTGACAAGCAAGGGTCCACGTTGACGTTTGACATCGGTGACTCACTCTCGTATCCATCGAGATCGATGTTGTCCATGTCACCAAAGGCAGGCCCCAGAGCAGTAGCAGACTCTACAGGTGTCTGTTCATCGGTGAAGGGTGCATGCAACCCACTATGCAGGTTCTCTGCATCTGACTCGTCGTCCAGTTTGCCATTGTACAAGGCAGTGTGGTCCCAAAAGGAGTCAGAGGCCGACGACTCGTCGTACTCGTTCTCAATCTGGCGGCGGAAGCTAGGGTCCAGGGTTGACTGGTCGACAAATATGTCGGGGAACATGCCAGCATGGTCGTCCTCGGTCGACTCGTCAGACGACTCGTCGGTGGGGACGTTGAAACGGACGCGCCTCTGGACAGGGATGTGGGCGTCAAGGTTGAAGAAGTCTTCAGCGTTGAGGTCGGCGCTGTCCGACTTGATGCCTTGCCAGCTGGCATCGTCGTCTTCGTCTTCATCTGTGGGTTCGTGTGCGGCTACAGAACCAATCTCATCATCGTTGTCGTCGTCATCATCGTCGGCATCATCGTCAGCATCGTCGTCGGCGTCGTCGTTGGAAGAGGAGGAGGAGTCCCGGTCAGAGGAATTGTGAGCCCATCCGTTCGAGGCATGCGGTCGAGGAGTAGAAGCGGGGCTGGCTTCGCCCATGATGGCCTGCTCCTCGACCGCAAAGACATCGTCTTCATCGTCGTCTTCGTCATCGCTAATGTCGTCGACGCCAGAGTAGTTGTCGTTGGAGGAGAGGTCAAAGGTGGAGGTGGAGCTGACGGAGACGCGGCGCTTCCTGGAGGCAGATCCTTTTACGGCGCCTGCAGGAGCAGCTTTCCGGGCGTTTTTGTTCGCCATTTCACTTAAAGAAATGCAGGGGGGTCGTGTCGAGAGTCGTTTGGTGGGCAATGGGCGGTGAGGTCCAACTTGTTGCCGGGTGGAGTGGGGCAGCGGGTAGTAGAAACCCGGCGCTTTGGTGAGGATGGGGTTGGGCTCGATCTTCTCAGCTATTAACTGACAAGGTCGATAATGTGAAGAGGGGATTATTCAGATATCACTAAGAATCTCTTTTCTCTCTCTTTCTCTCGTTGCTGGGGGGGAAAGGATATTCTCTGTAAGTCAAGATAGGCCTCCTCTGAGGCAGACAGTTTTTGCTGTAGATGTCGGTAGTTGTATAATCGTATGGTCGAAACAAGCTTTTTCGGGACCGAAGGAGAAGAGAGACTGCCCAGTTTGAATAGCAAAAAGGCCAGGGTCCCTGGGATCCGTAAAAGGTGCTTGTAAAACTTCGTTGATGTGGTCGTAAATTGAAGGAACTCGGTGAACTGGCTCGACTGCGAACCCAGGGGGTTTCCCGGGGCTCGCAGTGGGGGTTTACAGCTCAGCGACGGCCAGAGGCATCTTGACTCAACGAAGTTTGTAAAGGATTAAGTGTATATTTCGATTTCCGGTGTAGGAGAATGGCGACTTCGTTGTCTTGGTGGGAAGATGAGTTGTGTTGAAGAAGAGAAAGAAGAAAAAAGAAGGAGAAGAAGAGGGAAAGAGGAGCCCAAGCGGGATGAATACTTTTTTTTTTTTTTTTTTTTTTAGCACTATGAGACCCTCCATTGGATGTTTGGCTACGGGCCTCCATTACTGGGTCTGTCCCATCCATTACTCGGGGGTGGGGCCGTCTAAGTGACCAATGAGGTCAGCGTATGGAGCACGGTGAGATTGACTCTACGAGTATGACTCCGTATGAGTACATTTTCTTTCTTTGACTCTCTCTCTTTCTCTCTTTTCTGCCTCGCTTTCCTTGCTCTCTCTCTCTCTTACTTTCTCTCTCATCAATAAAGAGAAAGTAAGTGATCCACTGTGCTAATATATCGTACGTAAACAAGGAATTAAATCCTCCCTGTAGAAAGTTAGTGGACAGGGTACGGAGTAAACGATGATACTAATGTACGTCGTACGTTTTGCGTATGAGCCCGCCCAGGAGCTCCATCAAAAGGGACCAGGACAGCCATTTCCAAATGCAGTCACCGCCATTTGAGACAATCACCACTGCAGCAGCTTTTGGCCTGTAGAATTGCAGCTTGGAGGCTTCGTAGGCCTGTAATACTCCATATTGCCTACCTTAGTAGGTATTCGTACTCCGTACTCGTACAGGTTCAGTCCATAGAGCCATGTGGCGTGGCATGCACTGCAGCACTGATGTGGTGCACTGATGTGTTGCTTTGCAAGGAAGGCGCCCACGTCTCAGCCATAACTCTATTCTATGCTTTGCTCCTTCCCTCCCTTGTATGTCTTGGTTCCTAGAGGCTAGCACACTCCAATACTTACCGCCTCCAAGCAGTAGGATTCGATATCATTAAGATCCCAGTAGACAACTCAAAAGGGATTCCGGGGACCACGACGTAATTCAAGCAGGGTATTAAAGTGATGGCATGAATGTTGGTATGGTGGATTGCTGACACTTGCTGTGCTAATATTACGGTCTATTGGTATAGTACTGTAGTGGTAGTAGTATTTATAGGCCACGAACCCCTCAGTCCCCTCAACCTCCCCTCTCCCCTCCCCTCTCCTCCCGTTGACCACTGGCCCCTCAACCCCTCTTTACCTGTCTGATGAAAAAAAGGGTGCTCCTTCCCTCCCCCTTTTGTCCATCCTGCTCCTTCCCTACCAACATCATTACAACCAAATATAGGCATTCCCGTAAAATTCCGGACAAACCTCCATCCTCGGCAATGGTATGCCTACGAATTGCATGATCTAGAGCTTCCATGCATCTTCATTGTCCATACTGCTCTTTCGATGCATCCAGACTGTTGACATCACTCCCCCCCTGTGATCCCATTTCCCAACCGAGGGCCCGTTTGTTGTCGTCGACTTTGCCTCAGATGGGGGGCTCCGCCGCAGAGACGCCGAGGGTCCCATAGTACTCGTAGTATTACTCCTCCATACGACAGCAGTAGTGGTGCGATTACTTCCAGGTCGATAGTAGTACGAAAAAAAAGTCACGTCACAGTGAGAGAGATGCCAAATTTTCTAGTGGCCATTGGCCAAGCCAAGCCTAAAACAAGGAGCTTTTACGGACCCCGCCGCTGGCCACCAGCATCATACCACACCCATCTCGTCCATAGCAACAGCTCGCTCGGGCGGGCTAGTAATACTACTACTACTTCTGCTGCGCTCTTTTTCCATCCATCATCTCCCTCCCTTCTTCCCTCCCACACATACACATCATCTCCAACATAAAGACAAAAAAGACTTTTATTCAATCAATCGTCAAAATGTCGCTCTCCAGCAAGCTGTCCATCACTGACGTCGACGTCAAGGACAAGAGGGTCCTGATCCGTGTACGTCACTTTTTTTCCGTTTTTCCCTTGCCCCTCCATCCATGGCGGGGTCATGTTTTTTTTTCTCTGTTGCCCCCCCCCTTCTACGCTATATCGCGAGACGCTCCCTAAGACGACAATATAGCTGACCATGATCGCAACAAACAATAGGTCGACTTCAACGTCCCCCTCGACGCGGACAAGAACATCACCAACAACCAGCGCATTGTCGGTGCTCTCCCCACCATCAAGTACGCTCTTGAGAATGGCGCCAAGACGGTGATCCTCATGTCCCACCTCGGTCGCCCCAACGGTGCCCCCAACGCCAAGTACTCCCTCAAGCCTGTCGTCGGCGAGCTCGAGAAGCTCCTCGGCAAGTCTGTCACCTTTGCCCCCGACTCTGTCGGCCCCGAGGTTGAGGAGATTGTCTCCAAGGCTACCGGTGGTGGCATCGTCCTCCTCGAGAACCTCCGCTTCCACATTGAGGAGGAGGGCTCTTCCAAGGACAAGGACGGCAACAAGGTCAAGGCCGACAAGGCCGAGGTTGAGAAGTTCCGCAAGGGTCTCACTGCTCTTGGTGATGTCTACATCAGTATGTTTTGTCCATTCTTGCCTCCTACAAGACACCAGAGAGATGGAGAAATAGAAATAAGAGCTAACATCTCCTCCTAGACGACGCCTTCGGCACTGCTCACCGTGCCCACTCTTCCATGGTCGGTGTCGACCTGCCCCAGAAGGCTGCCGGTTTCCTCATGAAGAAGGAGCTCGACTACTTTGCCCAGGCCCTCGAGGCCCCTCAGCGTCCCTTCCTCGCCATCCTGGGTGGTGCCAAGGTCTCGGACAAGATCCAGCTCATCGACAACCTTCTGGACAAGGTCAACACCCTCATCGTCTGCGGTGGCATGGCCTTCACCTTCAAGAAGACCCTCTACAACATCCCCATCGGTGACTCTCTGTTCGACGAGGCCGGCTCCAAGACTGTCGCCTCCCTGATGGAGAAGGCCAAGGCCAAGGGTGTCAAGGTCGTCCTCCCCGTCGACTTCATCACTGCCGACAAGTTCGACAAGGACGCCAACACCGGCAAGGCCACCGACGCCGAGGGTATCCCCGACGGCTGGATGGGTCTTGACTGCGGCGAGGAGTCGATCAAGCTCTACAACGAGGCCATTGCCGAGTCCAAGACCATCCTCTGGAACGGCCCCGCCGGTGTCTTTGAGTTTGAGAAGTTCGCTCACGGAACCAAGGCCACCCTCGACGCCGTCGTCGACGGTGCCCAGAACGCTGGCAAGATTGTCATCATTGGTGGTGGTGACACGGCCACCGTTGCCGCCAAGTACGGTGTTGAGGACAAGCTCAGCCACGTCTCTACCGGTGGTGGTGCCTCTCTCGAGCTCCTCGAGGGCAAGGAGCTCCCCGGTGTCACTGCTCTGTCGAGTAAGTAAATGTGCTCTTGCCAGGGCGTTGCTTCAAAGTTGATTGTTTCATAAAAAAAGGTCGACGTGGAGCGAGTTTGTAATTGGCAATATGTCTGTACTGGATGCAGACGGGTATGATAATCCATAAAGTACCTAGTAGTTACGAAAACAAAATAGTAAAATGTATAAAAAAATCTCAATAACGACTATGGTCCCATATTGCATACATGTACTTTGTATTCCACGATGCCTATAGACCATATACGCTATCTTAGTATAGGGAAAAGTCATGATATAACGCAAAGTATCCTTTTCAATTGAAACACAAGCGCTGACCCAAAGAGACACCATGTAGTGGGGTGACGCTCCACCGATGATGGCATGAGGGGCATTGGCGATGGCACTTGAGCCTCAAGAGTCAACATTGGAACAGTCTGACGACAATTGATCCGTATGGTGTTATGATGAGGGGTGAGAAAATTTCTACCGCAGTAGCGATGCACGCTGGACCCGTTCATCATCACCACCCCCTCTTTCGACTCTTTCAAGTCCATGGGTTCCATCAAGGTCGCCACTAAGCTATGGAGGGGGCATGGCAGCGTAATCCGCCGCAGTTGGTATTCAGGGTCCAGTCAGTGGGGCGGGTTTGGCTCCGCGTACCCTGCACGTCGGTGTTGTGAGTCCGCGAGGTAAGACTCGAGGGTTCGTCGCGTTTGTATCTGATTTTGTGATTGTATATTAAATACAATTAATCTGTTACGATTGCATGTGTACTGAAGATTTAAAAGAAGAAATTGGTGATTATTTAGTTGTGCCAACTTGTTACTATTTCGTCATGATCTTCTTCTAGTAATGCGTTACCATTTTCAGCATAAATTGTTTAACGTGCATAACCGTGGCACAAATGACAATACTACGATCCAGTACTTTACCTAGCAAAACAACGTCATGATTAGATATCTATTTAAAAAGAACAAAGATGAAGACAACAGTTCTAGAAGGTAGAAAGAACTCACAACAATGGCAATAATAACAATGTACCAAATTTCCCTCTGTCAACCAGAGTCGGGGCTTGACGCCTAACAATAGCACTCGTACCAGTATTGGTGGTACTCGAAAGAATGGGGAAGACCCACCGTTGCCCCGGCAGCAACCACGCGATCAAAATAAGTGGCACATTGTAAATACTGGTTAGGCATTCGTACTCCCAGGGCGTAATACTACTCGCACCAACTCGCATAGCACGCATAGTACCGTGTAAAAGTCCTGTGTGTATTCACAGCACAGGTGCTACGACTAGTTGTTCCAAACAAATGCACTGATACAACGCACATGTGCAACCGGCTCTCCTTCACAAACATAACTCATCGCATCGTCGACCGAGTATAACACAACATCGACCACGAGCGACCAGAACAATAATGGAATCGTCCAACCGGTCGTCGCACAACCTCTTTGAGGTCTTCCTGCGTCTCAGGCCACCGCCGGCATCAGCCGCTGGCGCCGAGCGCATCCTCAGCGTCGAACCCCCCGAGGCCAACGATGAGGACAAGCAGCAGCGAGAGATCAACGGCGCCTCGCACGTCACACTCAACCCGCCTAGCGACCGTCGTCGTGCCATCGAGAGGTTTGGATTCACACGCGTCTTCGAGGAGCAGTCGACCCAACTCGATGTATTCAACAGCACCCAGATTCCGTCCTTTGTTCAGGGCGTGCTGGCACCGCATGGTGGTGAGGGAACAGATGCAGTAGTTGCTACTCTAGGCGTCACTGGCTCAGGAAAGGTATGTCCCCAAGGAAACTTGGGAAGTGGGATAGTATGAGAGAAAACATGAGCTGACACTTTGGTTTACTCCACCAGACGCACACCATCTTGGGCTCCAAGTCTCAGCGCGGTCTGGCACAAATGTCCCTCGACGTCCTCTTCCAATCCATCGGCCCCAACATGCTCGACACCTACGACGTTGCCGCCTCGACAGAATCCCTCCAGTCGTGCGATCCCTCGGAGGCGTCGCTCGTCCCCGCCTCGCACTTCCTCGAGGCAGTATGCGCAGACCCGCTGCAAGGGTCCCGGTCGCGCGCCGCCACTCCCATGATTGTACGACAGACTACTCCCACTATACCTTGCTCATTCCCCGACTCTGTACTCTCGAGCCCGAAAAGTGTAGGGCTCGCGAAAGACGAACAGGAGAGCAGCGTGTCTTCGCCAATGAGCTAGAAACACTTGACAAAGATATCATCCCCTCGCATGCAGCCCAAGCGGGCTTCTTGCTGTCAGCCAAGACATTACATGGCCCTCACAACTTCCAGTCGAGACAAGAAGAAAATCGTTCATAGTGCTAAACAAGCTGTCAAGGGCGAATCCATCGGACTCATGTCCCCCGCGCCGACCCGTCGAAACATTCAGAGGCCCTCGGCTCTACCGCAGACCCCCGACGTCAGCAGCATCCAGCTCTCGTGCGATCCGTCAGCTGAGTACGCCGTCGTACTGTCCATGTACGAGGTCCACAATGACCGCATTTACGACCTCCTCACCCCGCCGGTCAAGTCAGCCACGTCCAAGGACTCGCGTCGTCGTCCCCTCTTGTTCAAGTCGACTGAGCTGTCGCCCGATCGTAAAGTCGTCGCCGGCCTAAGAAAGATTGTTTGCACGAGCTTCCGGGAAGCCATCATGGTGCTCGAGGCTGGTCTCCAGGAGAGGAAGGTATCGGGTACAGGAAGCAACAGCACTTCCAGCCGCAGTCACGGCTTCTTCTCCTTTGAGGTCATGAAGCGTACCCACAGCCGTCGTCCCGGTTCTTGGAGTGGCAACCGACTTACCATTGTCGATCTTGCTGGTAGCGAACGCGCGCGCGATGCCAAGACGGCTGGTGCGACGCTGGCCGAGGCTGGCAAGATTAACGAGAGTCTCATGTACCTCGGCCAGTGTCTCCAGACCCAGAGCGAGGCCGGTACATCGTCCAAGGTAATTCCTCCCCCATTTCCCACCTATATGATGGGGCATTCTTCCAGGAGAGACATTTGTATTCTGACCAAGATATGTAGCCCAACATTGTGCCTTACCGACAGTGCAAGCTCACGGAGCTCCTCTTCTCTAACTCATTCCCCTCTCCCTCGGCAGCAGGTCACCACGCGCCCCGTCGAAACCCCCAGCGCGGTGTCATGATCGTCACAGCCGACCCGCTAGGCGACTTCAACGCAACGTCCCAGATCCTGCGCTACTCAGCTCTGGCGCGTGAGGTGACGGTGCCGCGCATCCCGTCTATCACGGCTACCATCCTAGCCAACGCTCCCCCGGCGACCCCAGCTCGCCCGCCGAGCCCCGTTCAGCCGACCCACCACCCGCGACCATTCATGCCGCCCGGCAGCAATGGATCCTACCGCAATGTGACACCCGATGAGCGCGTAACGATGGAGCTGGCTGCGTTGGAGATTGCCCGTCTTAGTGACGACATTGATCACCTTCGCAGCGAGGTGGAGCACCAGACCGAGGCCCGCATGACGGCCGAGGCGCATCTTCTGTCTATGGAGGACCGCATGCTTGATCTCGAGGCGGATATCCGCGACGACTGCGCTTCTGAGTTCGAGCAGCGTCTGGCCATCGAGCTGGCCCGCTTCAAGGCTTCGCTCGCTGTTGAGCAAGAACGCAACGAGGAGCACTGGGACATGAAGGTCGATGTCCTGGAGCGTGGTCTAGACTCCCACGAAGACGGCGACAAGGAGAATGTCCTGGTAGAGAATCTCGAGGAAGAGGTCGAGAGGCTGAGGCGTGAGAATGCCGTGCTCAAACGCGAACTCGGCGGTCGCAGCCCCAGCAAGCGCAGACCCCTCGAGGAGAGGGAAGACTACTCCTTCATGTCCAAGTCATCGGGTGCGTCATCGCCACAGCCAACGTCGCCGTCAAAGACGTCGCCGTCAAAGGCCGATAGCAGTGGCGGGGTGGCTAACCTCGGACGCAAGCTTGAGAGGATGCACGTCGGTAGTGGTAGTGGTGCCAATACGCCCAGTGGGCTGAGAAATGCTAGTGCTGCTAGCAATGGAAGTCCCAAGAAGGCCAAGAGGTTGGGCAATAAGAAGTGGGAGTATGATGATGAGTGACGTTTGTTACCTTCGCTGAGGTTTTCTTTTCTTTGCTGTTTGTTTGTTTGTTTCTTGTTTCTGGTTACCCCCTTTGGGTTTTTATGGGTTGGAAATGGGGAAACGGGCAAGGTGAATGTCGTGTGCTTGGTCTAATGACGAATACCCTCATCTTGGTCCGTTGGATTTCTGTCGTTTTTTATCTGGTTTAGGATTCTGGTTTAGGAATACAATTTATGACTTGCTTTTATCTGCATATTGTCTCCTGATGTTGAACTTCTTCAGACTGCTAACATGATGAAATGAGTCCATAGTGTTCACTAGGTCGCCAACATCACACAAATGGGAGTAGATCATGTGTATCAAGGTATAGGTAAGTATTAGGTTCTATGTATGGTATTATATTGTATGCAGAACAGAAAATCAATCGCCGGATTCAACAATGCTACATGCCAGACGCTCAAGGCAAAAAAATCATGTGTTTTTCGTCGCAACAACACCTATTACGAAGACGGACCCGAGGGAGTGTAGAACTCCTGAACACCACCGGCAGGCGTCTCAACTCCCT
Organism: Geosmithia flava; assembly: GCA_900188565.1. Lineage (NCBI taxonomy): Eukaryota > Fungi > Ascomycota > Sordariomycetes > Hypocreales > Bionectriaceae > Geosmithia > Geosmithia flava. Next base: position 378,480 of record FYEV01001814.1, read on the forward strand.
TGCCTTTCTCATCGACCTGGGGAACTGGGGCGGGGGCTTGGGCCTGAACAGGCTGGGGGGCAGGCACGAAGAACTGGCCCTGCTGAGGCTGCTGGACCTGCTGAGGCTGCTGAACCTGTTGAGGCTGAGGCTGTCTCTGGTCCATGGGGTAGGAAGCCTGAGGAACCTGTTGCCACCCGTTGTTAGGGGGACCCCAGTAGGCAGCAGGGTTGACGAGCATGATGGGCCTGTTGCGGGCACGGTTGAGACGGGCGGTGTCGACGCAGGCGCGGACAAACAGGCCAAAGTAGATGAGGGTGACGATGCAGGTGAGGGCGGCGATGCCGATCCACATGCCCAGTTTGCCGCCATACGTGTCGTGGCAGTTGGTCTCCTCGTAGTAGCCCCGGGAGTTGTACTCGTAGTCGCAGCTCTCCTCGCCAGAGTACCGGGAAAAGACGGACTCGAGGGATCCTACGATGGCACCGGCCAGCCAGATGATGAGGGTGGCGGCGACTTGACCACCCGGGGGGATACCCTTCTTGAACTTGTATACAGCCTGAATGATGAATTCGAGACCGCTCCAGAGGATGACCATACCGGGCTGTTGGTTCCATGTTAGCATAAGCTGGAGAAATAGGTAATAAGTGTATGACAAAAACTTACCACCGGACAGGCAATGGCAGCAAAATAGGAATTCTCCCCAGACACGAATGATAGTCCCATGCCCAGAACGCAGATACTTAGGACCAGGGCGGCGGCGTGCATTCCCAGCTTTCCATACACCCACATCTTGTTCTCCTCAACAATGTCCGCGGGCTGGGGGATGGCGTATGGTTGCTGGAAAGCGGCCGGGTTGTAGTACTGGTTGTTGTTGTAGGCGCCTCCTCCATATTGTTGGTAGCTCTGGTACGGTGCTTGAGCGGTAGTAGGAGCTGGTGCTTGGGCCGGAGCCGGAGCCGGGACCGGGGCTGGAGCCGTTTGAGTTGTCTGCTGCTGCTGCTGGGGAGAATCGGTGGAAGGTTCCTGAGTTGAGCGCGAGGCTTCTGGCTGAGTAGTTTCGGCAGCCATGTTGGTGATGGTGTTGATGAACCGGCGGGGCTCACACAGATCGTATAGAAGCGAGTGACGAAATGAGATGATATGAGAAAATATGAGAAAGAAAGAAGAACAATAATTAGAATCCCCCCAAGTAGTAAAAACGAATGACTTTGTAAGCGAATGACTTTTAAAAACAGTTCCTGGTCGATCTATTTATTGAAGAAGAAGAAAAAGAGAGATGGCCTCGATGTGGCGTCGCCTCCTATTTTTATCCCATTTTTCCCGCTTCTTTTCTTCTCTTCTCTGCATGTAAGACGGACCAAGACAAGACGGGCCAAGACGAATTGCCAAGGCCAGATTTGCCAAGGCTAGAGAGAAAGGGCCCAGGCTTCATGGCCGTGCAGGGGTAAAGAGAGACTCAGAGAGGGAGATGGGCTTAGATGGGGAGAGAATTTGGTGACTCTGAGAGGGTCCCAACGGCATATGCGGTCTAGCCCCGGCCAAGGCGGCCGCTCTCCATTGGTGGCCGTAATGACAATGGTCATTTGGCCATTCGATAGTATCCGGCCATTTCCTCTTGTGGTTTAAAGCGCTTTGGCCTTGAGGTGTCTTTTGGTGGAGCTGCGAAACACGGGGATAGGGCTGCGCGCCGAGGTTCCAATGAATAGGTGCCCAGCCGACGGTCGCTTCTATCCGTACCTGGTACTGTAAGCGAGTTCATCAAGCTTGGCTCAGCCACTGGCCCCTGGTCAATTTGCCGGCCAGGCGCTACCATCGTGAATCCAGGCAGTCGTCGATGCGGATGCTTCCGGCTGTACTCCGTATAGTCTCCGTGTATATCGTATACCTTGTTCCTCCTAGCACCTATTGCTACAATGCGTAGGTAGTAGCCATTATTACTACCTACGTATGATACGTAGCATTATTACAGTACGGCCTAATATGTGCTGTGGCGTTTATGATCAATGTGCATAATACCAGTCATGTTATCACGACGTGATACTGACTACTACAAGCAAACATGACGAGACTTTCCTTGTTCCCCTGATGATGCAAGTAAGACGGTCATTTGCATTGACCACTTGTAGGTAATAGTGATATACGTGATAATGTCCACCGGCATTTGTTTTGCTCGTTTTATCAACTCTTACTAACAATACTAGTAAAACTATAGCTACCGCTATCACTGCTACTCCCTTTGCATCATGGCAAACAGACCCATGACACCCAGCATCACTGTCTTCAACCACGGATGCTCCGACAGCAGAATCGTCACGTAGCCGACAAACGGCACAAAGCCAATCACCGACCCGATAATGTCCTTGCGTTCTAGGTAGTCTTGTCCGCGCGCGTATAGATCCGTGTCGTCGGCCACGTTGTTGTCGCCCTTGGTGAGAAGCTTGGCCTCGTCTCTGTCGGTCGGATTTGGTTAGTTTGTTCTCTTCTCTTGTCCTGCATCGTAGGCAATGCATATGTCTTGTCGCCAATACGCCCATTCACGTACCCTGTTCCAAACTTGCGGACGACACGGTGCACAATGGGAATGTCCTTGTCCTTGATGTTGTAGACCACAACCTCGCCCACTCCAGTCTCTTGTACCAGGTTGCGGTTCCACAGGAACAAGAGGTCTCCTCGCTGGAAAGCTGGCTCCATAGACCCGGACAGCACCACCACAATGGGCGACGGTGAGTCGGTTATGACCGAGAGACCCTTCCACATCTGTATTCCACCTGTCAGCTACAGCCACACTAGATATCGCGTCGTCGCGAGGGGGCGAGGGTATGGGCGCCTCCCAAGTCCCAAGAAACACCCACCATAAAGGCCGTGGAAAGGACCAGGGCAAAGTTGAGGAGCTGGCCGGCCGCCTGACGAGGGTTCCGTAGACTCGAAAACATGTTGGATGATTAATCTGAGGGCGTATCGAGAACGAGGAGGATCGGTCGGGCGGTCGGTGGTGTCGGTAGGAGCAAGGGCGGGGGAATGGTGGGATTTGAGGCCAGATAGAGGCCGGCCGTGATGATGCTGCCAAAGACGCGAGAATTGGCTGTTTGGTCGAAATGGACATGTGGCTCTCCCGCGCACGGACCATGGACCCTTTGGCTCTTTTTTTAGGTAGGCGCTGTTGGTGGCACCTGCCCCCCACAGAAGCTAGAAGCTCAGTGCTACTGCCTACAGGTGTAGCTTACCACCAAACCACCACACCATCTCTCACCAACAACACCAGTAACCGTCTATCTGCATTACGACGTAATACGCTTACGACGGTCATCTTTGTTGATATAACACTGTCATTATATCAAACTTATCATCCTCACTTCCGATAAACACCCTCGACAATCACGCAGCCCATTCTTATCACGGCGCTGGACATATGTGGTAACCACAAGGTAGATCCCTGTATGTTACCGGCATCCTATAAAGACTCTGTGCTTGCAGTCGCTAATCGTTTCATTGTACGACGCAAACAGTGGATATTTACTAGTACTGCAGATGCAAGATGGAATACAATACTGTCGATATCAAATGATCAAGGCCAAGCCAACAACAGCCATGATAAAATCTCCCAATACACCCTCCCTTGGCGGACACAGACGTCGTGCAACCTTGAAGACACCCAACGACCTAAAGTCTCCGGGCCATAGATGGGCTCATAGTACTGGGCAGCAACACAACCGTCTACTACACCGTTGACGAACACAAGTATACCTGTCACGTCAACAGGAATCTCGTCGCCGTGGTCTGTCGCCTTGCATCTGTCGCCCTATTAGTGAGGCGAAGTGGAGGGAGGGCCGGGGTCGTTGCAGATTGGCGCCAGCATAATGCAGCCCAACCAGTGAGGAAAGCTGTCCGACTCGGTCTACTCCGCCACCAATGCAGCAACTTCACGGTTGGCGATACAAAAGACTCGCATACCCCAGCCAGCCGTGAACCGGCTCCTCTCCCTTCTCTTCTTCTTCATCCCCCGCCACACGCAAGCCACAAGGGTCGCAAAGCCAAACCACGAGGATATCCTACGCATACTGTATTTTCGCCTTCACTGTCGAGAATACACTGCTTGGTTTCTCATCGCCCGGACCCTGACAATCTTTTCTGTGCGTCGTTCACTCTTTTTTTCGCCCTCCGAGCAACCCCGCAACTCGACCATCTCTCTCTCCCACGCTCTTTTCGTCATTCTTTCGGTCAAAATTTCGTCTTGTCACATTCTTTCTGTTGTCGTATCTAGGGTTCAGCTGAACCTACCCCCACTTGCAGCCATGTTCAAGCGCTCGCATCGGTCGCGAGACCATTCGCAGAGTCGCGTCGATAAGACTGCCAGACTGAAGAAGCAAGGCTCCCAACGGGATCCCACGAAAGTGTCGAGACTGCAAAGGTCTCTTCAAGACAAGGATGAGCTGCTGGCCACTCAGGCCGGCGGCATACCCAATGCCGCGCCCTCGCCCATCGTGACCCTCACCATCGGTCGCGAGGGTCGGCTCTTTGCAGCGCATGAAGACGTCCTGCGACAGTCGCCGTTTTTCGAAGCCGCCTGTCGCGACAACTTTTTCGATGCGCAGAGCAGGAGAATTTTTCTCCCCGACGAGGAACCCGAGATCTTCTCCGCCGTCCTCGAGTACCTGTACAAGGGTGACTATTGCCCGCGCCTGGTCCCTTCCAAGCAACAGCGCAACACCTGGGAGCTCGAGAACAACCCCACAACCCCGGGCGGACGGAGCCCTCGCCCGTCACCAAATCCCGCCAACCCCGGAGGCGGTCGCCCCGCAGGCGTCTCCCCCGATGCCGTAGTCTATCTGTCGAGCATCGGCACCGAGATCCTCCGCGACACCGTCGTCTACTGTGCCGCCGAGCGGTACGGTCTCGACGAGCTCAAGCGTCTGGCCCTGTGCAAGCAGGGGCTGCAGTCCGGCATCGATGTCGGAACCATTCTGCGGTCCGCCCAGTACGCCTACGCCCACACGCCCGACTCGGACAGTCGCCTGCGCGCCCATTACCTCGCCCTGATCATCCGCTGCCGCAAGACGTTTAAGCGCAGCGGAACCATGCAGGCCGAGATGGAGGCTGGAGGCAGCAAGCTCTTTTTTGACCTGTTTGTTGCCATGTGCAACCACCTTGACGATGTCATTGACGTGAGCAACGCGCGATCGCCAAAGACGGTCTAAATCGTTTCGGTATCAAGGTTGTAGTGGTACATGCAGTGTCTTTATACCCGGACTCGATCTTCCCTTTTGCTGAGAATGAATCAATGAGAAGAAACAGGTAAAGTAATGTTTATGAAGAGAAGGTGGTCCGGGAAGAAAACTTGAAAACCCATAAAAAAAAAGATAACATCGCGGTTTGATTTCTGTTTATATTTGGATCAAGGTTCGATTTCGTCAACGGCGTTGTTTGCTTTCTATGCTCTCCCCCTCCACCAGATTGGCGCCTTCAACGCGGGAGTATTTTCCACTTTATCACTCTACTCTTCACAGAGATTGTTGGCTGGCCGCGTTTCTGTCGAGGATGATGAGCCGAGAGTCTAGCACGCCGTATACGGGATCGTGTTGCCTCTTTGCTCCTTTTTACTGAAAACACTCTGCTTGTTTGAATTTTTATATCCTGGGTGTTTTTGTTTGATTCTCACGTCTTCATGTTACTTCTATTTGGATTTTTCACAAGCGTTGTTTTGTTTTGTTCAGCGATTTGCTTTTTTGAGTCATTTCAAGGGTGGAAGAGTTATTGAAGCCGACCAGTCTTCCAACGAGGGTAACATCAAATTGTCGCCGCAACACATGCAACATGCGGACCCTCGCAATATCTCGGCAAAACTCTTTTGGTTTGGTGTGCGGAGCGTCTCTTTCTGATGAAGAGGAGCCCGCATATTTCATTACATAGAGAGGCCCGTGGATGGGATGGGTGTTACGACTGTCTACAGGATGGACAGGTCATAGAACCCTCAACACCTTCTCATCCACTGGCATTGTTTTTTTCCCTGGCCAACTCGTGTCTCGTGACAGATTGGTAAACCCCCTACACCCAACTGGTCTCGTGTTGTACTTTTGTTTTCTCTACTCCATTTTTGTCATGTTTTTGTTTCATGATCAGACAGTTGGACATGTGTATGGAGATTACGGGTAGGAAAGGGACTGTGTGGTGGATCAACAAAAAAATACGTCTAGCACAAGAATCTTTTTCTTTCCGAGCAGTCTTGATGATTGCTTGGCTAGACAGAACAAACCAGGGTCGCTAGTCGATCCTCCCTGAGACGTCCCGGTCGTCGGGGTCGAGGTAATGACAAAAGGAACCGCCTCAACTTCTGTGTCCAAGGCATGAATGTGATGTGATGTTTGTAAAATTCCCAGTCTCGACAGGTTCAAGGATACTATTTACTTCTTCAACTCAACGTCAAGAGAGTGAAAGGTAGCCTCCAAGTCCCCCTTAACGTCCTTGTTCGGTCTAGCAACGACAGCACCAACCTCGACCTCCCAGCCCTCACCAGCATTATCACCGTACACCCAGGCAATCTCCCTCAGAGGCACCTTCTTACCCCCATCGTCGATATAATACACCCAGACCGTCTCCCCATCCCTCTCGAGGCGGACAGTAACCGTCTTCTCTCCCGACTTCACAGCCTCGCTCACCCCGACGTCAAGGGCCGCAACACTCCAATCAGACCAGTTGTCGCAGCACACGACCGAGAGACGTGGCTGACCTTCAAAGTACTCGACTCCCGTCTTGATCCATTTCCTCCCTCCCGTGGTAGGATTGGTAATGGTCAAGACGAGACCTGCCTGGTCGAATTGGACAGTGTACACTGTGCTGAAGGATATGGTGGCGGAGAGGAGTTGCGTCAGGGGGGCTTTGGTGTGTGCCTTTATGGGAGCTGTGTGATTGTTAATTTCGGGGAGAGAGGGGAGGTATGCTGAGGGAAGGAGGGGTGAGTACCATTTTGATCGTCCGTTGAGGGGGGTTTCTTCCAGAGATCGGTTCCGGGGGAAGCGGAGACGGTAAATGGGAATGTGAGGTTGGACATGGTGAGGGTGGTTATAGTAGTGCTATGGTAGATATCGTATCAGATGGGAGGACAGACAAGCAAGATGGGAAGAAGTTGGATGAGATGATATGAGAAAGAAGCAAGTTGACATGAAAGATGTTGATGATACGTGTTATTCCGGTCCGAGTATTAATAACGGGTATATGCAGAGTATGATTCCATCTCGTGTATAGATTCCTAATACTTGCAGGTATACGGCCATAGGCGCCAACTCCATATGAGGGGGAGGGAGAGGGGTATAGGTTGTGTCATTATGGGAGCGGAATGCCTTAACTCGGGAAGGTCCGGTGGGGAATTTAAGGTAGACAAAGCGTGGGGAGACTAGACTCCACATGTTTGTTCTTAATACACGTACGGCTGGAGTACTATATGCAACACTTCAATGCTCCATCACGAGTCTGGTAGTAGCGCCGTGTCGCCTTTTTTAACACCGGATGTCTACTAGCATATATGTATACAGCCTTGCTTCATATGTACTCAAGTTGCCTGAGGCAAACTGGTCGGGTGTGTTTGTCGTACCCTCAAGAGGCTGACTCGTGGTTCGTGGTGGACTCCAACACAGATACGGGTCGCCGTCCGGATGGTGGCAACTACATGCACATATATTGATCGCATATTGACTGTTTGTCGTATCTGCAATGAACGCGTCCGATCCCCTAAGCTCGTTCCTCCCATATAGACCGGTCCTTGCATACACAAGGAGTTTCGCACTTTCATGCAGTCATCGTCAAAAGTGCAAAACTGGCCGCGTGATGGGGGGATGTCGCTCCTGGTTGCGAATCTGCCCACCTGTATTCTACGCAAGTATGCACAAACCCATACACGTATGTACTACTAATACCTTCCAGATTCCAGTGGCATTCCGAATATCGACTCTCCAAGCCCATCAGCTCATCAGCTCCGCCATCTACTTGTTCCCAACGGCTGTAGCCGCTTCGTCGATCATTAAACTTGAAGTTTTTACTACATATTAGCACAGGCACATGATGATTTGCAACAACTTGTGTCAAGGAGATCCACCGGAGCTCGAACGCAATGACGATATTGAAGGCTTAGGGGTACGTACATGTAGTTGATGGCATGTCTATTCGCCACACTTCCGTTTTCATGTCTCTACGCCTTTGCTGATTTTCAGAAACAGGTTCGCCTCGGGTTCTTGATTACTGCGTATCTCGTGGTCGTCCTGTTGGTCGGCTACTACGTCCTTGCTTATGACCCAAGCTCGCCTCTGCTCGAAACCACCGACAGCAGGGAGTCTAGGAGATCACACCCCAATATGGTTGATACCGTCGTCATAGAGCTTTTGAAAAAGATTCCCATCCTCAAAAAATTCCGATCGAGTGACAGCCATAGCCGACCGAGTGTGAGCAGGCTTCAGCGGACCCTCGACAAGGCGCGTGTATATCCACCCCCCAGCTTGGCCTTTATGCTAACCGTCATCAGTGCGTTTTGGTATTCGTGGACATTCAGCTTTTTACCGGCACTGCCATCCTCGTCAGCGGATTCAGCACACTCTGTACCGGACTGTCCACCTACCATTGGCAACTCATAGTCTATCTTGCATGGTTCTCGTCGATAACCCACCTTTCGTCCCTGACCTTCTTGCGCAAGTACTTTCAGGAACATCCTACGGAGATGATATTTCGGGCCGTCAGCATGCTCTTGATGTTGGTACTTTTGTGCTTCGCAATGGTCCCAACCGCCAACTTTTACTGGATGGACGTCATATATTCATACGACCCACCCGAGCACCCAGTCTACGCCAACGATTATGCTGCTTGTTATTTTTGGAAGCGCCCGAGACCCGATACCAACGTCTTCATGTCCCTGGTAGTATCGGTACTTTTACTATTCTATGGATATGCCATTCGAATGGCAAAAATTTCGTCCCAGGTTTCAACCACTCTGCGCGGCATTGTGAAAAGTTTGAAAGAGAAGGAAGAATCAGCGTACGACAGCTGGCGTCCCACTGTCACAGGCTCTTGGACATGCGTTCTCATGAGTATGGCTGTGGAACCATTGTGGATTTCATTGCTTCGGTACATCATCATTCAAACTGACTACTTTACGTCCATGTTTGCAGAGGTGAGACGAAACTCGAAAAATATTCCGTAGAGAACTGTTAAATGCTAACTACAGAGTGCATGCACTCATGTCCCAGATATATTGGCTTGCTGTCTCTGCTGCTTGGGGAACGCTCAAGGTCGAACTCACCTATCAATCGCCCATCCGGCCTCCAGGCAAGGAGACATGGACGTTTGGGCAGATCCTCCCCCTCGTGCTGCTGGCCGCCCCATTAGCCGCAGTGTCAGAGAACCTCATCGAGTACAAAAAAGGTCAAGATTACACCAAGGCCCCCCAGGGTGACCCCGATGCTTCCAGTGCTTCATGCCACTCCCAAACAGAACTACTTGGAACTCCCGCGGTGTATAACAGCGAGAGGATCAGTCGGGATGAGAGGCCTCGCCAGCTGCTAGCTCTCGGCTCATCATACTCCGGTATGGCATTCTTGATCATGTGGTACTATAACACTGCGGTTTTCATGGTATTGGGGTTCGCTGTCAAATTCATCATCTCCTCAAAACCAGCTTATGTGGAGATGCTTATTTTGGTACCCTCCAGTCTGATGTTATGGAGTCTGTGGTGCCTGTGGATGGAAAAAGTGCAAGTCAGGACCACGGTCGTGTCATCTTTACAGATCCCAGTTTTTTCAGCCTTGCTAACTGTCTTGATGGGCGAATGGCTGTCTGTACACTTGAAGTATGAAGAACCAGGGCCCGAGGACCCCTTGATCGTAGTCGGTATTCTGGCAGCAGTATACGTCGTCTTTTTGCTTTGGATGGCTCTGGAACTGAGGACCCGAGGCCGAGACGGGATACTGGACGCGTCCCAAAGCAGATGGCAACAGTACTTGATCCAAATTCTGGCAAGCTGTGCACTCGGGTTGGTTCCGGGTCTCTACATATGCACATATTTGGTCGGGATTGCGAGTACATGGGGGCTTGACGCAAACCACATCATTCTCCCTGCTTCTTTTCTCCTCCAGCTCGGATTCATCGTCATACACCAAGTGTTTGACCGGTATGACGTTTCTGACGGCCGCAGACAACTTTTCCATGCCATCGTTTTCGCTCTGATATCGGGGCTAATCATGGCCTGGACTTTGACTACGATATGGGGCCCTGACTACAGTTTCGCCTTGTATTCCGTCACCGTGTTCGAGATACCCTGCAGTCTTCTTACCGGGTTCTCACTTGCTTCGATATGCTGGTGTATTTGGAGGATGGTGAGCCTACCAAAATGGGCAAAGATGATGGAAACTACTGGTATTGGCTTGTTATCGGGATCTGGTTCTTCATGATTGTTGTGGTTCATGTTGGTTGAAAAGATGTAGGTTATATAGCAGTTGCAGGATCGCGTATTGAGATGTATTGAGAATTCATGATATACCACGTCCCAATAGTAAAGCCGTGGCGTCACGTGATGTATCTGCTGAAGTGGTAGCGTGGCCACCTGATTCATTCCATGGCAATGATAATTGTGAAAAGGAATAAAGAGTCCTTGCCCGTAGTATGAAACATGAATGTATTCTGATAAATCATTTATTGAATCGAAATACACACCAGAATAATAATACATAAAGGAAAATAAAGAAAACAAAACACCAAAAGTATTCAACATATCCCGTGTTCGAACCGCGGTCTATCGCTTGTTTTGATGTAAAACGTGACTAACCAAAGTTTCCTCCCCGCTGATCCACTTGACCACCACAAGCCAAGAAATGCGCACCCCCACCGAGAATCGTGCACAATTTTCTCTGCCAGTATCCATCAGGTCGCCACCAACCGAGAGCCTACGACCGCCGTCAGCCTCGTCCTCATCGATGCAACGCGTCTTACAGATTCATACATGAAAAGCAGTGACTCTCTGCTTGAGATTTTTGCATCTCAGCTAGAGTGACTTGTACAAAACCTACGGCTTGTTCCATACGACTACCCCGCTGAAGACGAGTTACATCAGAGGGGCACCCACTCACCTATCCACCTGGGAGAGTCGCTTCATTAAATTGAACGAGGCATTCAACCGCGTCGAGATTTAACCCTTCCTTCCTTCTTTGTTCTTATTCTTCTTCACCGCGGCCTGGGACACGGGTGATACCATCCGTCGTCTACGCCCAACCCATACCACAAAACACAATCACACAATCACACACACACACATCTACAACCATGTCATCCTTTCTCACGCCAACCAAAAAGGCTGGTAGCGGGCCCGCCAAGCCTCGTTTCGCCAGGCCAAATCCAGTCCGAGCCATGCGTGAACGCGAAGAACGTCGCCAGGCAAACACGTCTTCCGCCAACGAGAGTTCACGCGTCAATTCACATGGGACTCGCACGAACACGCCTGGGCTGGCTGCCCCGGCACGCCAGCAGTGCCCCAACAAGGCCTGTCCTAAGCCCAATGTCGTCGACGGCACGTGTCAGACCTGTGGTCGTATCGCTGATGACAGCAACATCGTCGCCGAGGTGCAGTTTGGCGAGACGTCATCTGGTGCTGCCATGGTGCAGGGATCCTTCATTGGTGCCGACCAAGGTGGTGTCCGTAGCATGGGCCCTGCCTTTAGGCGCGTCGGCGGCACCGAGGACCGCGAGAAGAGCATTCGCGAGGCCAAGAGTCTGATGCAGGGATACGCCCAGCAGCTCAGCGTCAGTGACAGCTTCGTCACGGCCGGGTCACAAGTCTTCAAGCTGGCGTCGGGTGCCAATTTCATCCAGGGTCGTACCCTCGCCAGTGTGGCCGCCGTCTGCCTCTACGCCGCCTGTCGTGCCGAGCCCCCCTGCAAGGTCATGCTCATCGACCTGGCGGACCTGGTACAGCTCAACGTCTTCAAGCTGGGTCGCATCTTCAAGAAGCTCAACGAGGTGGTGCCCATCGGAAACGACGGCCTCATCCCTGTGTACCCCGAGGATCTGATCTGGAGGTTCGCCACCAAGATGGAGTTCCACCAGGAGACTGCCCGGGTGGCAGAGGACGCCGTGCGCCTTGTCAAGCGTATGAGCCGTGACTGGATGGTCATGGGTCGTCGTCCTTCGGGAATCTGCGGTGCCTGCCTGCTCATGGCCGCCCGCATGCACAACTTCCGCCGAACCGTGCGCGAAGTTGTTTACATTGTCAAAGTCACCAACCACACCATCCAGAACCGCCTTGCCGAGTTCAAGTTTACAGAGTCGAGTGAAATGACGGTCGAGGACTTCCTCAAGCAGGACTTCCTCGAGAGCTCACACGACCCCCCGTCTTTCTACAAAAGCATCGAGGACAGAAAAGGAGCTGATGGAAAGGCACGGAAGCGGAAGCGCGGCGAAGGTGCCGCCGAGGATGAAGAGGACAACGAGGAAGAGAACGAAGAGAACAACGATGATGGATCCGCACCAAAAGCTCCAAGGAGAGCATCTGACGTTACTCCCGGAGCCGATACGTCCAAGGCACCCTCTGTCAGCTACAGCCGAGACGCAGATGGCTTCATCATTCCGCCGTTGCCCTCACAAATTCCCAGAGACAACGACACCTCCGCCCAAGCAGGAGGCGCCGACAACGATACCACGGAGGAGGGCCTTGAGCGCCTAGCGGAAGAGTTTGGAGATGAGATGGAGCGAGATACCGATGGGCAGCCCGAGTCAGCCCAGGCTGGTCGGGGAGGAAGAGGCCGCCCCAAGCCGCCACAGCTCCCGATTAATGAAGAATGGGAGGAGGACGAGCAGGAGCTGGAGGGTCAGATTGAAGAAATCTTCAACGATCCCCTCACCTACGAGCATGCGCTGGCCTACTCCAATGCGGAGCAACGGGCGCGTATCCACTCCCAGTGGGCCCTCCTGCAGCGACCGCAAAAGGAAGTTTCCATGTCGGTCGACATTGACGAAGACGAATTCGCCGACGACCCCGAAGTGACCAACTGCCTCTTATCGCCCGACGAGGCGCGCATCAAGGAGACTATCTGGGTCAACCAGAATAAGGAGTGGCTCCGACAGCATCAAGAAAAAGTCTTTCGAAGAAAAGTCGAGGCCGAGCGCCCCAAGCAGGTCCGTCGGAGACGCAAGCGCGCCCGCATGGGCGAGGGCCAGACCAGTCCCGCCAGCTCAGCTGCCGAGGCCGCTATCAACGTCGCCAAGGACCGCGCTTGGTCGAAGCGCATCAACTACGATGCCATCCGCAACATCTTCGACGCCCCCAACGCCGACGGTCTGGGTTCTGCGGCTACCAGTCGCAAGACCAGTGTCGCGGGGAGTACCCTCGGCATACAAGAGGATGAAGCCCCCGAGGAGAGTGTTGCAGGCGACGACACTGCTGTTGCAGAAGAGGAAGAAGAGGAGGAGCCGTACAATGAGTATGATGAGAATGAAGATTACGGAGAGGAATTTGGCGGCGGAGGCGGCGAGTTTGAAGGTGGATACGAGGATGATGATAACCCAGATATGGATGAGGAGTATGGGCTCGATGGAGATGATTATTAGGCAAACAATCCTGCGCTGTACCTGTTTGATTATGGAGTTTCTAGATTGGCATCGGTGTTGGTATTTGATTTTTGAGGTGTTCTCTTTTTCTGGTACATTACATGTAACTATGATTTGTTAGATAGAATTGGTTCAAGTTGAACAACATGTGTCAACACAATGAAAACAAGCAACTGATAACGGACTTGGCAGTCTGTATGTTGTGATAATGACATGTACAGCGAAGGGCGTGCAATGTGCAATAGGGCGCATTGTTACATGAACGATAGGGCGCGTGTCAATCTGCCATTCAACCCAATGTGGGAATGTTCCTGCCGAGGCGGGGTAGTCTTGTCTTGGAGACTACGAACCAATGTCTAGATAAAGCCAACGACAACACGGTCACTGCAGGTACGTGTATCAGTATTATAAAAAACGATGTCAGCAGCTGAATACATATTGATTTCACAAGGCTTAGCTTCTTCATTCTCCAAGACTCGACTCGACACTACATCTGCCCAACAACATGTCAGCCACCACCCAATTCAGAGCGGCAAATGACTTCCGCAGCGACACCTTCACGACGCCGACGCCAGCCATGCTAGAGGCCATGGCCAACGCCACCTTTGGCGACGACGTATTCGGCGAAGACGAGACGACCAATGCCTTCCAAGATGAAATCGCCCGACTGACTGGCATGGAGGACGCCCTTTTCATGCTCTCGGGCACCATGGGCAATCAGATTGGCGTGCGCATCCACCTCGCCCAACCCCCGCACTCGGTTCTGTGCGACTACAGAGCTCACGTCTACGCCTCGGAAGGGTCTGGACTGGCTGTCCTATCGCAGGCCATGGTGACGCCTGTCCACCCTAAGAACGGGCTGTATCTCACTGCCGAGGACGTTGAGAAATCCGCCATCCTCGGATACGACATCCACAACGCCCCGACAAAGGTCATCTGCCTCGAGCTGACTATTGGAGGTGTCCTCACCCCGCTCGAGGAGATCAAGGCCATTTCGAAATTCGCCAAGGCCAACGACATCAAGCTCCACTGCGACGGTGCACGACTGTGGAACGCCTCGGCTGCGAGTGGCCACTCACTCAGTGATTACTGCCAGTACTTTGACAGTGTGTCTATGTGTGTATCAAAGGGTCTTGGCGCACCCGTCGGAGGTGTACTGGCTAGTACAAAATCTGGTATAAGGCAGGCTAGGTGGCTGAGAAAGCAGCAGGGCGGCGGCATCAGACAGGCTGGTATCTTGACGGCTGCCGCACGTGTCGCACTTGAACAAGTCTGGCCGACTATGAAGGTGACGCACCAAAAGGCCAAACAACTGGAGGCTGACCTCGCCAAGTTGGGCGTGGTGCCCCAGATCCCCGTCGACACAAACTTCTTCTTCATTGACGCGGAGAAATCGTCAATCAGCATGCCAATTTTGGTGGAGAAGTGCAAAAAGCATGATGTTAGGCTGGCTAGTGAGCGCATCTCTCTGCATCATCAGATTACCGATGAATCAATTGAGAGGCTGAAGTCAGCTATTGCGGAGGCTGTCGAGGAGACAAAGGCCCTGCCGAAAGATGATACAGAGAAGGTCCTTCCTGGGGGATACTTGAGGAACACTGCAAAGATGAATGGGAGCAAATAGTTGGTCATATACAGGATAACACTGTTTGTCTTGGAACTACATCTCCATATGTTTCATGATCACCCAAGGACACTCTCCTATGTAAACTTGGCATTGACGCAAGAAGTAGCATCTTCACATGCCTCGTATAGGCTGAGCCAGTTGTCACCACCGCACTTCTCCTTCGAATTTCCACCGCAATTGAAGTTGCAAGAAGACAGACTCGCGACAGTGGTCTTGGGCTCACGCGTAGGCGGGTAAGAGTTGCCGCACCAACACTCGCGACTGTACTCTGTCCCGGCATACTTCAAGTCCTGGGACGCGCAGTACTGAACACACATCTCGTTGGTCATGGTGTCATTGTACAAGACTGAACCTGTCAGTGTCCGTCCCAGACCGTCGTCAGCTCTCCTCTCCTCCGGGGCACACCCTATAAAGGCGAACCCTTCTTCAGTGAGGTCAGTGAAGGCGTCTGGTACGGATGTAGCCGTTGCAGTGGCGCTAACCGTAGTTGATGATTCCGTTGAGGTACCGGTGGGAGAGGAACCTGTGCCGGACCGGTCGACAATCATGGTGACCGGCATGCATGGCCTGTCGGGGGTGAAAGCTGTGATTGTATGTCAGAAAGTCAACAGTCTCCTGGTCTAGACCAAGATCATGACTACTTACCCGGGTTGCCAGGGGGTGAATAACGGAATTCATAACGGTTGTCAGATGCTGATCGGACGCAGATATGTCCTCCTGTGGGACTCTCCTGTCTCGTGGAAAATGCCAAGATGACTTGGAGCTCATCAGTGTCGGGGTCGCAGCGGTACGTAGGCTTGAAGACGGCACGCGGGTCACCACGGTTCGTCATGAACATTTTGGTGGTATTGTCGGCCAGCTCATACTACAATCACGACAGTTAGTCAACCAACCGAGAAGCTCAATCGCACCTCATGCTTGTCCATACTTCGCCATTGATGACGGCAGTCAGAGCGCCGGTTTGCAGAAAGCCCTGGTTGAGAACAAGGTCAAAGGCCGAGGCACCTGCAGGGCTCAAGTACAGATGCTGATCACCGCCACCAGCAGCCCAGAGGTTCAGGTAACGGTTGTTGATGACTTGATAGTCGGGATTCTGTACGAGGATACCGAAACCGTTGGTAATGGTGTTCCCCGGTGGGGTTGTCGGGATGTCGCAGGCTGCTGCGAGACCCAAAATAAGCATAAAGATGCCTGTGCGAGATGCCATTGTGCCCGAATATCGAAATATATAAAGTATCGTGAGACGCTGAAAAGGTTGACTGCAGAATGTTCAGATGCGGCTCAGACAGACATCCTCCAGAACCAGTGTTTTGTCTGCAGATCTCATGGCGGTATATATATACAAGACGATGGGAGAGAAAGAACAACTCATTCTCGCATTGGTAGCCCTAGAGGACCAAGAACGAAAAAATCAAGCCAAAAGTACGGACGAAAGTTGGTAATTCGCTGCATTGTGCAAGTGTGCCGCTGGACTGCATTTTTTAACGTTGTACTGCACCTTTGAGCTTGCATGCAGAGTCAGACTTTGGCGTACTTATACGAAGGCCAAGCCGCGAGGATTCTCTTGCAATTGGCCTTTGGACATGCGCGGTCTCTTATACGAGGTCCGACCTTATGTGTGTGCATCATTGGCCCTGAACATTACGGGAATGCGACTATCTTCAATCCCTCCAATACCTTTTCAACAAAATTTGCAGACCGGTGCGATACAGTGAGACTAAAAAAACACCCTCCAATATCTTGCTATGATTTAATGTCTTGGCTTTGTTCCCGAGTTGTCTTAAAGAGGAACGCTCAAATGCAGGGGGGTAAGGGTAGATGTGCCAAGCCGTGACTGTTGGTTGAAGATTTACCCGCATACTCGTACGCGGAAAAATAGCTCCAAAAGTCGTGCATGCGAGTACTAACATGTAAGTATTACTCCAAGTGTTGGGCTTTGAAGTGAGCTGCACTTTGGGCATCTGCCTAGAGCCAACTCAGCCAAGAAGGAGGGATCAGCACAGATCTAGCCATACGAGTCCCGACGACCCGACGAGCCGAACAAATGTCTGGGAAGAGGGGACCGTTTGATTCAGGGTGTCTCAAAGACGGGTATTTATTCCAATCATCTACTGGGTAGCTGTGAGTCCGCCAACCTGACAATTGATGTCTCGGGGATTTGTCCAATATATATGTACGGAGTATACGTACCGGACAAGTGCCAGTTAGACGTCACAATAGGTGCGATTGAATACATCAATGTAAGTGTGGCTCTCGGACTGCTTTATATCTCTCCGCGTTGTTGTCAGCATTACGCTTACACTGATATTATTGAAACTAATTGCCGTCTCACTTCATAGCGATACTAAACAACTCGTACGTCAGAGACTGGAAGAAATTACGTTGCGACAACTAAAGGAACAATCACATTTCGTTGATCTCTATCAGATGATAACCGCTGATTACCGCTTGCCGACCTGATTACCTATTCGGGGTTGGATTCCATGGCATCACCATCGCCCCTTGTCTGCACGGCTACTGATACCGTCGGCGTTACGATTATCAGCGCAGGGAGTGAGTTGACAACTTGCCACTCATCATGCGTATGTACTTCTTCTGGTGCTTCTGGAAATTGCCTTGCACCGTTGTCTTGAGTTCTCAAAGATGGGAATCATACGAGTATTCAACTGTCCCGTATGATCCGGATTGCCATTGTTAAGGAGTATTGTTGATTCAGCTTGGTTCGCATGATAGGAAGCCGGGGGTGCGGGGCGAACCACGATTGCTACCTCATCGCATTATGTGACTTAAACGACATGGATGATAGTAGTGCTATTGCCTACGAGTCAAGGTACCGGCCGGCGGCAAGTGGACCTCGCACTATCTCACTATCTCCAACAACTCCACCCTTTCTCCATGTCTACTCGATCTGCGCATGTCATTACTCCATCAAATGCCTCGCAATTGGTCTGATAACGGTTTTTTCTACGTAATGTTCGAGAACCCCAGGGACCCGTAGCGGAGACAGCCCCCAAACCGGGCACCCTGAATGCACGTCGCTTCCCCGCGTCCCGTTTTCGTCTAAATGACCATATCTGTATATAACATGGTCTTCCTCGAGCATATGGCGGCCGGGATACCTCGATTAAACAGACACGATATCCGACAAAATCATGGCACAAGACGACATTGAAAAGGCGACATTGGACTCGGCGGGCAAGCCCCGTGTCGTCGACGCAGCCCCCGATATCCTCGACGGAACCACAGATGCCACGGCCCCTGTCAACGCGTCTGGTCACGTCCAAGAACTCGAACGAAACTTTGGTCTCTTTTCCCTCGCTGGATTGGGCCTTACAACTGGAAATGTCTGGCCGGCCATCGGTGGGTCTATCCTCGTTGCCATCTTCAATGGAGGACCCCCTGGTGTTCTTTACGAGTTCCTCGTCGTTTCCTTCTTCTACTGGAACGTAGCTGCGAGCATCGCCGAGCTTGCCAGCGCCATCCCTTCCGCAGCAGGAGTATACCACTGGGCGTCAGTCACCCCTGGTTTGGAAAAGGGTCGCGCGATCGGCTTCTTTGCCGGCTGGTGGAACTACCTGGCTTTTGTGACGGGACTGTCTAGCATGACATCCATCTTTGCCAATACTGTCGTGCAGATGTACGCCATCAACCATCCCGGCTTTGTCGTCGAGAACTGGCACGTCTTTGTTGCCTATGCGCTGTCGACCTGGACGGCTTGCGCGGTTGTTTGCTTTGGCAACCGTGTCGTTCCGCTTCTCAACAATGCTGGATTGATTGCCATTATTGCAGGCTTCTTCATCAGCATCATTGTTGTCACCGTCATGCCTGGTCGCGGTGGTCGCGCGCCGCATGCCTCGTCGGCATTTGTCTGGGCTGACTGGACTGCCGACGTTGGATACCCAGACGGCTTTGTTTTCGTCACGGGCATGCTCAACGGGGCATTCAGCGTGGGTGCCACCGACGTCGTTACCCATCTTGCCGAAGAGATTCCCAACCCGCAGCGTAACATCCCGCTTGCCATGCTCATGCAATACGGCATCGGCTTCATCACCGGCTTCTCTTACCTCATCTCCATCATGTATTCTATTAGCGACTACGACAGCCTTTTCGAGTCTTCATACCCCATCGCCGAGATCTACCGCCAGGCTACGGGCTCTGCCGCCGGTGCTACGGGCCTGCTGTCGCTCGTCATGATCTGCATGGCATTCACTGTCATTGGCGAATATACCTGCACCGGCCGTGCACTCTGGGCACTGGCACGCGACGGCGCTACGCCTTTCCCCAAAGTCTTGGGTAGCGTTGACGAAAAGCTGCATATGCCACTCTGGTCGACAGTGATATCTGGCGTTCTTGCTACTCTCCTGGGAGTCATCTACGTTGGAAGTGCAACGGCCTTTAATGCTCTTGTTGGAAGCTACGTGCTTACGTCGACAAGCTCATATCTCTGTGCAATCTTGCCCAACCTCCTCACCGGCCGCAAGAACATTGAGTATGGCCCGTTCCGCATGCGTGGCTGGTTTGGCTTCCTTGTCAACTCCATTGCTTGCGTGTACATGATGGTGTGGTTCGTTATTTACTGTTTCCCGTATGCTCTGCCTACCGATGCCCAGTCGATGAACTACTCGTCGCTGATCTGGGGTGCTTTTACCATCTTCTTCGCTCTGTGGTGGTTCTTTGGGGCGCGGAAAAACTACAAGGGACCTGGCATCACGGGTAGTCCGGGAGTCTCCTTGGAGGCTTGCAAGGAGTGATGGGCCACACGAAGTTGAGGCCTATTTGGTATCTGCAAGGTCGCACTTCCTGATATCACGGTCATTGTATTAGGGTACACTATAGACGTACATGGAGGATATACCCAGAAACATTTTTGAATTTAGAGCGAGCATTGCAGGTATTAATTGATACAAGCCATCTTGGATTAAAGAAACCCCCTAGGGTATAAGTGTACTACAGGTCCCATGCTTGAAGTTATACATTCCGCTTCAGGTTTCCCAATGCCACTCATTGAATTTACTAGTATGTTGAAAAGGACTTTAAGGCTATGGCACTTTGGTGTAGCATGCAACGATGGATGACCCTATCGCATGACCTTGACCACCGGATTCTTCCGTATGACCATGCATGTATCGCAGCTATTGCAGTTTAACCATAGGTTCTGAGACATCTGCGACGAATTTTAGAGGTTCAATAGTGGCCTGAAATGATATTTTGTGTATCTTCCAAGTGGGAAAACGGGCAGCGGACACAAGAGTTGCGATGAATGCAACGGGTAGTGAATTGAAGAGAAATTGGCTGGATATCTTGTTTGGTGGTTACAGCTGGAGCGCTATTGACACTGCAAATACATGTACGTCGTAATACTCGTACACTTCCGATGCGCTCGGGCTAGAAACGGCCTGCTTTAGTTGATCTTGTCTCCTCTTGTCTCCTGTGCACCGTAGTACTGTTTCCATTATCTGCCCTATGTATTACTCCGTACAAGGCTGTCGAGTGACATGTGCAAACATCATTCGATGAGATTGTCGGAATTGCGGCTATTAGCAGGAGCTGACTATTATATAGGCCCCATGTTATTCATGGCCATTGCGTCGCCCTCTTTATCATCCAAAATGCAAGATGCCGAATCTCGTGTCTGCGCTCCAATGAAGACGTATGCATTTTTAATACAATCTAACTTATGTAGGAAGGCTCCCCCTTGAGGTATAATTATTCCCGGTCAAGTTTCCTCTTTGATGGTCGACTTCAATGGCCCAAACCTCTTAGGTCCAATCATTAAACCACGAGGCAGTTGAACAAGCCCAGCGAACAGACGGGTTTCGGCACAACAACAAGCGCGGAGACCACCGGACCCATCATTAGCGGCAGGCGGACGGCAGTACCTGAGCTTCACGAGTACACTACCGAGAACAATCTGCATTGCGTACGTATTCATACAAACATGCTCAGGAACACGTGGGACCGTGATGCTCAGATTTGAAGTGGGGGCCGTCGAGGCCGTCGATTGAATATTAAGCCAGAGGCTCCTTCACATACGAGGCCTCAAGATGTGAACATCTTTGGTGACCTTAGGGTAGCAATAGGAAAATTCCAAGCGTCATCCCCCGACAGTGTCCGACTTACATTCTGCAATCATGATGCAGAGCCTGTCTGCTTCGCTGCTCTTGGCACTTGTTTCGGTATCGCCGGCCTTTGGCGGTGCCAGCTACCCTGCGAAGCCGAATGACACGACGACGCCCGTTCAGCAACGTATTGCTTTCGCCGGACCCAGCGGTAAGCTTAAGAGATAAAATACGGCGAAGGGAGTCTGACAGGGTCATGAAAAGAGTTTACTAACTCATCATCTATAGCAATCTCTGTCGGGTGGAATACATACCAAGAGTTGAACCAGCCGTGTGTTGAATACGGAACCTCGAGTGGCGCATTGAAACAGAAGACCTGTTCCAACTCGTCCATTACGTATGCTTCATCGCGGACTTGGTTCAACTCCGTGATACTTTCCGACCTCACTCCGGCCACCAAGTACTACTACCGCATTGAGTCCACCAACTCGACGGAGGACCATTTCCTGAGCCATCGAAGCGTTGGCGACACCACGGCGTTCTCCGTTAACGCCATCATTGACCTGGGCGTGTACGGAAAGGATGGCTTCACTATTGAAATG
Source organism: Geosmithia flava (assembly GCA_900188565.1). Taxonomy (NCBI): domain Eukaryota; kingdom Fungi; phylum Ascomycota; class Sordariomycetes; order Hypocreales; family Bionectriaceae; genus Geosmithia; species Geosmithia flava. The sequence continues at coordinate 400,325 of FYEV01001814.1, forward strand.
GACCAGACGAAGCGGGACATCATTCCGACAATCGACCCTTCCCTTAACCATACCACTATTGGCCGCCTCGCCAATACCATTGACGACTATGAGCTGATCGTCCACCCAGGCGACCTTGGCTACGCTGATGATTGGTTTCTGAAGATCAAGAACGTTTTAGAGGGCGAGGATGCCTACCAAGCCATTCTTGAACAGTTCTACATCCAGCTAGCACCCATCGCCGGCCGAAAGCCATACATGGCCAGCCCCGGAAATCACGAGGCCGCTTGCACCGAGTTTCCCTGGACAACTGGACTGTGTCCCGAGGGCCAGAATAACTTTACCGACTTTATGAACCGTTTCGGGAACACAATGCCTACTGCGTTTCCCTCGTCATCCTCCGATACCGATGCCATTATCAGTGCCAACAAGGCCAAGGTTCTGGCCAACCCTCCGTTCTGGTTCTCTTTTGAATATGGGATGGTCCACTTTATCATGATCGACACCGAGACAGACTTTGAAAATGCCCCGGATGGCCCCGGAGGCTCTGCCGGCTTGGACGGCGGCCCATTCGGAGCACCCAACCAGCAACTGGACTTCCTCAAAGCGGACCTTGCCTCTGTTGACCGCACCGTGACCCCCTGGGTCGTGGTGTCTGGCCACCGTCCCTGGTATACTACCGGTAGTGACGCCTGCGAGCCCTGCCGTGCTGCGTTTGAGCCGCTGTTCTACAAGTATGGCGTCGACCTCGGTATCTTTGGTCATGTTCACAACTCCCAGAGGTTCTTACCCGTCTTCAACAACACTGCTGATGACAACGCCATGAGCGACCCCAAGGCCCCAATGTACATTGTATCTGGAGGTACCGGAAACATCGAGGGTCTGAGCAAGGTTGGAAAAACTCAGGACTACAACGCTTTCGCCTATGCCGACGATTTCAGTTATGCGACCATCACCTTCCAGGACGCCAACAACCTCGACGTCAAGTTTATCCGGTCTTCCACTGGAGAGATATTGGATACGTCTAGGCTGTACAAGAGCCACAGGGACAAATTTGTGGCCCAGAGCTAATAATGTATATTGAATATTAAACGGACTTACTGCTTTCCTACGTTGCATGTCTTTTTCTTATTAAGTGAACTATATCGTTCAAGAATTGGCGGTGCTAAATGAACTGAAGGAGACAAGAATGACAGCTGATAACGCTTGTAATACTTACGACACACACGAGCGTAAACGAGTAAGCTCCAATTGCCTGTCAAAGAGGCCCCAGAAATGCGCCCGTGTACTCCGTACCCGTGGGGAAATAAGGTGTCTAATACCAACTTGGCTAGCGGAGAACACTAGAACTTCAGTACCGTCTCCCTGTCTTCGCGAAGTCTTCTCTATACCAAGTTTTGAGTCTTGAATGATGCATAGGGCTGATCTTTGGGTTCCCGAGTACACACCCGGGAGGCCCAAACGTCGATATTGGTCACGAGAAGACAAACATCATGTTCTAGGAAGACTGGGATTGTGGCTTTGTCGATCGCTGCATGTTTATCAAACCAAGCGTAAGAATATGCCCCCCACATCAGCTCCACCGGTATCTATCGACCCTTAGGGTCACAGGCGCAGACATTATCTTTGGATAGATAAGTACTAAAAGCGCTGATACTTTGTCTTTGGTCATGAACACTAATGTGCATGTAGCATACATATTGTCAAGTCAAGTAGAAGCAAGGCTCTGTTCCTCAAGAAGGCTTTTCCTTTACATGTGAGTTTCCATAGCAATACCACCCACCCACCCTCTTACAGGGTCAGCGCAGTACATTGGAAACAATCACAATCATGATAATCAAAAGTCATGCAGAGTTCTTGAATATGGAGAAACAGTTAACGTACCGATTACATGCCACGCCGAGTGATTAGATACCCAAGGTTCAAGATCCAATGCAACACGTATGTACGTCTCGGTCAGCTGCTCCGCGGGATGATGCATCCCGGTTGCGCCGATAAAAGATCTAATTTGGGGACCCGTGTTTAGCTCGCCTTCTCCAATGCACCATTCCGAATACAGTAGGAATTTCTCCCTCGCATCCTTTACGGATTCTCGTACAATTACGGAGTACAGCTGTGTGAGTGAATCAGATAAGAGATTGGGTTGAAAACAGCTGCTCCCCCGCTCCCCATCGTCGCTCCAATTGAGACATAAAAGAGTCACTCAAGAAGCTGCATTGATCCCGGAGCTCTTGCTTATCCTTGGTAACCCGGGCACTTCTTACAAAATCCAAAATGCGCACCTCCTTACTACGGGCAGCTGCCATCGCAGCTTTGTGTGATGGCGTTATCGCAGGTGTGGCACGTGAGCAGAGGGACGAAGGGACATGCAAGAAGACGACGGTTGCTATCCTGTGAGTAATATGAAAATCAAAGCCAAAATTGACGATATCAAGCACAGGAGAATCTGGGACTGACCTGGTTTTAGAGGAGGTGGCATGGCCGGTATCTCGGCGGCAGTGAGTGCCATTGCGTTAGACTTCAGACATTATGAGTGAGAACTGACATTCGATGCAGCAAGCACTGCACAATGAGTCAATCTCCGATTTCCTGATACTCGAATACCAGGATCACATCGGAGGCCGTGTTAAGCACACTGAGTTTGGCAAACAAGAGGACGGCTCGCCGTATACAATTGAACTAGGGGCCAATTGGGTAATTTAATTTCACTATCGTACTTAAAGGGTTCATCTTCAACTAACGTTCTTTAGGTACAAGGGCTCGGCACCTCTGATGGACCAGAAAATCCCATCTGGACGCTTGTTAGTTAATCGTTGTCTCGTGCTTTTATGAGATCAGACACTGACAACATTGCAGGCCAAGAAATACAATCTCAAGACCGTATATTCGAATTACAGCTCCATCCTGACATACAACGCATCGGGGTATGCCGATTACAGCCAACTTCTAGATGAATGCTACGAGGCCATCGAGGAATTGACCGTTGAAGCGGGTCGCATGCTCACTGAAAACATCCAAGATCGCAGCGCACGTTCTGGCCTGGCCATAGCAGGATGGAGCCCTGAACATTCCGACATGGAAGCTCAAGCGGCCGAGCTATGGAATTGGGGTGAGCGAGGCCTACTTACATGTAGTATTAAAAATCGATTGGCTAACAATTGGTAGACTTTGAGGCGGCCTATTCGCCCGACGAGTCTTCTATGATTTTTGGCACGGCAAACGACAACCTCACCTTCAGTCAGTTCAGCGACGCCAACAACCTCGTTATTGACCCGCGGGGCTACAGTGCCGTTATCCAGGGCGAAGCAGACACCTTTCTCAAGAAGAAGGATGAGCGCCTTCTTCTAAACACCAGAATTACCGATATCAAGTACTCGAGCGACGGTGTGACCATCTTTGATGATGAAGGGGGCTGCGTAACTGCAGCATATGCCATCTGCACCTTCTCGCTTGGAGTTCTCCAGAACAAGGTCGTTACCTTCCAGCCGGACCTACCTGCGTGGAAGAAGGAGTCTATCTACGGCTTTGACATGGGAACCTACACCAAGGTATTCTACCAGTTCAACGAGACTTTCTGGCCTGAGGAGACGCAGTATCTCCTCTACGCTTCGCCCGAAAAGCGTGGTCACTGGTCTCTCTGGCAGCCGCTCACGCCGCAGGGCTTCATGTCGGGGTCCAACATCATGTTCGCCACCGTCTTCAATGATGAATCCTACCGATTGGAGCAGATGACGGATGAAGAAGCCATGGAGGAGGGGTTGGAAGCATTGCGCAAGATGTTCCCCGACAAGGAGATCCCGCAACCTACATCATTCAAATACCCACGTTGGACCAAGACTCCATGGGCTCATGGAAGCTACGCCAACTGGCCCATCGGTACGACCCTCGAGATGCACGCCAACCTGCGAGCCAATGTAGACAGGCTATGGTTTGCCGGAGAGGCTACCAGCGCCGGATACTTTGGATTCCTGCACGGGGCCTGGTTCGAAGGCCGCGAAGCTGGCATGCAGGTGTCTGGACTTCTCAACAACGAATGCGTCGAGGTGTACGAGGGTGAAGAGCAGTGTGGTTCCCGAGTTCGTTACCCTCAACTTCAGGGAACAACTCCTTTAGACCACTATAATGTTGACAACGGTTGGCCGGTAAGTAGCCTGTCATACTGATCCCCTCAGAGAGGACAACTACTAGAGTTAGCTTCAAGACTCCGTCCTTGATAGTAGCGCAAGACGGAGGGCATCACCTCCATGCCCAACCACCAAAGTAGCCCGAACAGCAAATAATATGAAAAGAAAAAGAAGTGCATCAATGATATAAAGCGGCTGAAATTTCGATACTCTCGGCGACCATCTCGTGGAGGCTCCGAAGCCATTTATGTGATATGGTATTGTATTGCATGACGCGCTGGGGAGGACGCGCCTTGCCACGGCGCAGCTTTCAATGATGGGCACAGCAGGGCGAGCGAGTGTGTGTGTCGAAATGTGTTTTGTCAAAGTTGGATGTGTGAATGGGCTTCGTCGATGGAAATTCGGTGTATGACTGGAGCTGGATTAACCAGCGACTTGACCATCTCCTTATGCGACAGAGGTATTTTGGCGAATCTTTAGTTGGATGCGTCATCTTTGTTAGCGAGGAGCAAACATGTTTGAAACAAGCTGTGAGGGCGGAAGGAAGTGGGGGCGGGCGGGGTGCCGTCGGGGGGTCGTTACCCCTGTTCAGTCGCTCCTGCTTTCACGTTTCAACCCAACCCAACGCACATGGAAATCGTAAGCTGACCGATGGCTTCAACGACGGAGTCATAATACTCAACAGAATGACGCATCCTACTCTGGCTTTGTGAACCATCAACATCCCGTCTTAGTACCGGTGGACGCATATGATCTCGTCATTAATCATGGCCGACAACAACATTGAAACTGGACTGGGATGCTGCTCTGGACTGTTAGGGAGCAAAGAGATCCCGATCAGGACTGTCGCTACCCCCACAAGCGACGAGCCTTTGAATTCCACCAAAGACAAGCCCGCCACGATGACCCCGATATCCCAGACAGACCAGTCTACTTCCTTGAGCAAGCTGGAGAGTCTCCCACCAGAGGTACGGTGTTACCTGCTTTGCTCTCTGGATCTAGAAGCCCTGCGAGTACTCACACACGCCTCCCCCACGTTTCACCAACAACTTGTTGTCGACTACCGCCAAGTTTTACGATTGACCTTTGAGAGAGAGATCGGCGACAGCATCATTGATGCTCTTGCCGCTCATACATCTACCATATCAAAACGAAGTGAAGCGGGCGCGAGCGCCCCCGAGCTTCTCAAAACATACACGGAAAATAAGTCCGGTCGAACTAAGCTAGCCATCATCGACACCATCACGTACGAAGAGGCTGCCTCCATCCATACATATTACTTGCGCATCGTGAAGCCAATCACGAAGAAATTTGCCCAAAAATGTGCAGATACGTTAGCGAAGATGACTGGGAGTGACAAGACGGACAGTATCCAACAGGAGCTTAAGCCTACTCCGACGGAATGGAAGCGCATGGTCCGCCCCGTCTATCGCTTCCAGACTTTCTGCAGCGTCTATACCGTCAACAGTGATCGCAGACGCGGCAGGAAGGGTCAGGAAATACACTACACGCAAGATGAAGTCATTGACAAGCTGATGGGCATATTTGAGCCGTGGGAGGTGGATGAGCTCGTCTGCTTTATAAAGTATGTATACTCCATTTATGACGGAGTTCTCCGCGATATCGAGTGGGATTTGCACCCGGCAAATCCAAAGTTTGACGACCAGTCACGACCGCCTACACCTGATGGGGCTGTGGACTTGAGCAGCGAATGTAGGTCTGGAAAGCGCACGCTACACTTTTGACACTTTCTTCTCGAACGTGCATCTCTCTTCAAATACGATTGTCTAACGACTTTTTAGGGTACTGGGAAACTCATATCGAAGGAACAGCACTGAACGGCCTTTTTCTTCTCCACAATATCCTTTACGACATCAGAGATCATGACCACCTCGTCACAACGATGCAAGACTACCTACAAACGACTTATATTCCGTTAACGTCGTCTGGGTCCCCTTTTGAGGACACTCACCAGGAGCTTCGACTCAGACATCATCCAACAAAACATGACAAGTTGCAACTTGACCGCCAACCCATGCCATTCTGCGGAGACGGCGATGCAAATGGTCCACCACTGGCCTGGACTACCATATGGAACGACACATACAGCAGCCTTTACGGCTACTATTTGCCCGATGAAATGCATCGCTGGGGCCATGTCTTTTGGGATGCGGAAACACTGAAGAGGACTGGTGGAGACAAGTTGCTCAAGGAGCAATGGCATTCCGAGTGGAGAGGTGAGGACCCTAGACAATGTATTATTATGCCAGATTAAACAATTTTCGATTTCACCTAGCATATATATCGAGCGACTCCCTTTAAATTAAGCATTTCAAAGCCAATTCCCTTCATCGACGAGCCTCTCTCCCCTTGCTGCAATTTCGTCAAGTTCCTTCACAGACCAAGTCTTGTACACGTAGCCGGGGACCCCATTGGTATTCTCAAATGGTGTGCCATTCTGTATGTGCTGGGCACAGGCATCAAATTGGGTGTAAGCGTACTTCTCGGGGTCATGGTAAAGGATCCAGTCCGCAACCTGCTTCCCAAGGACCGCCGGGTTCTTTTCAACAAGGGTCCAATCAGTCTTCTGGAATCTCTCCCTGTTCTTGACTCCTGTCTTTTGCGCACACGAAACACGTTCAAAACTATGATCAGATTACGTTAGCTCAATCATTCAATATGAACGTATTGGCAATGAAGGGTTACTTACCGTAGGATGTTGTGCACCTTGGTAGCAAGCGTTGCGTTAACCCTTCCTGCGTGTTGCAAGCAGGCGGCAAGAGAGTAGGCATCCTCAAAGGCCATTGTAGCCCCGCTTCCAGAAGAAGGCAGGAAGATGTGCGCAGCGTCGCCTATCTGCACCACCCTCCCAGAAGGGGACGCCCACTTGGGTTGAGGATCTCTCCACATCAATTTCCAGTCGGTGATTTGATGCCCACGGGTGATTTTGATGAGCTCTTGTATGAATGGACTCCAGTCACTCACAAAGGGCAAGGCTTCTTCAGGAGAAGCATGCTTTACCCAGTTTGTGTTTGTGGGATCTTGGTCCTGACACACGCCTCGGTGTTAGTGTGACACTGATGCTGTATTTGCTCCTGCTTGACGTAAAAGAAAGAAAATATAAACATACCTTGTGAGTCAGGATCCAGGACACGGTCTTGTTTGTCTTTCCAATGACGGTGTGAACGCCAGAGCCTACACGCCTTTCTACTTTGTTTCCTGGAGTATCAAACTCTCGAGCAATGATTGGGTTCTCCAACGCCAAAGAAGTTGGGATAGTAGCACGGTAAAGCGCAAAGCCACTGCTTGTGAGAGGATCCTTTTGGCCGGAAACCAACTCCCAAGACTTTGTCCCAATTCCGTCTGAAGCTACCACGATGTCGGCTTCAAGCCTTTTCCCGCTATCTAGAATCACTCCAGCAGACTCATTTGACTCAAAGTAAGATGCTGCGGTGGTATCGAATTTGACGGGTATTCCAACTTCTTGGCTGTACTCATAGAGTAGCTTGTGTAGTTCATTGCGGTTGAATACCAACGAGGGGGTTTCTGGTGTCCCCAACGGGAACTCGCCAATACCCTTCCCATCGTACTTGTAGATATGCATAGTCCTTGATATAGACACTGCGACAAGCCTGTCGTAGAAGTCAGGCCAGCTCCGGGGTGTGTGAAGAGCCGAGGCTTGTATACCGAGGATGTCACCTATGTTTGGACATTTGGAGTTAAAAATGACAAAAGGACACAAGTTATATCTGTAGGAAACGCACCATAGTCGTCAAAGTTAGGTCGGCGGTCAATGACTTGGACTGTGTGTCCTTTGCGCTTTGCCTCAATGGCGAAGGCCAGACCGGCCAAGCCACCTCCCACAACCAGTATTTGGATCCCGGTCGGAGGAAAGGCTTGGTTGCCTTGATTGTCAGATGTAGACATGTTGATAGGAAGGCGTTGGGGTATAGTTCTTTCGTTGGGTGAAGATCTGTTAGAAAATGAGGCTCTGTGGAAAACAAGAATGCATCCAGGTGTGACAATTGACCTCCTTTTATAATCTGCATCCCCTGGTGCTATGCGACTACTCGAGGAGGAATGATCCTTCGAAATACCGGTGTTCGGTACAACCCGGCGAGCCGCCTTGAGTTTCAACCGTGGATCATTTTACTTTTTTTTTTCTTGAAATAGAAGCTGTCTACGAGATTCAATCGCAAAGATTTAACTTGTGCTTACATCCGGCGCAATTTGGACTAGGTCAATCTCGGCGGTCGGCCTCGGGGGTCGGACACGGCCTAATAAATATGCCTGTAACCCAGGTACATGCGTGTACACGGCGCTCCGCCCGGCTCGAACACCGGCCCCCAATCTGACTCACCCGGTGGCCAGTATACTCGTACACCTAGGTGCATTCACATTATGTCTAGAGATTTTTATCACACCTTATTGGAAATACATGAGTTAGATAACCACCGTGCATTGAAAAGAGTACTAGTGATGGCCGCAATGTCCGCTAGATTGCCTCCTCAAAAAACACAATCCTTCCGGACCGTTCCCATTGCATGCTTTTTTGCAGTAAGCCGTCTTTTGTACAAACCCTTCTCAATTATTTCTTGTCGTCAATGGTGACCTTATTGCTTTCAGTATCCGCAGAAATGGGGACTGTTGGCTGACGGAAGGGGTTAAATGGAGCCTGGAAAATGGCATCGATCTCTTCCAAAGCAAAACCCTGGGAGAAATGGCATTAGTCTTGTCATTGAAGTATGTGGGGTGAAACTGCTTACCTTAGTCTCGGGTAGGAAAAAGAAGGTGAATATAAGGGCGATGATCGAAATGCTTCCAAAAACCCACCCGACACCGAAATGAATTCCGTCAATCATAAAGGGGATGATGTAGTTGGTAATGAATGCCCAAAGAACGTTCCAGGCCGCTCCAAGTCCCTGCGTCTTTTCGCGGACGGCAGCATTGGGAATCTCCGTGCCAAGCAGGTAGGGTATAGAAGCGCCTCCAATCTAAATGATGTGTAAGTCTCTCTTCTCTCTCCTTTGAATGATGCACATCAACAATGGGGACTTACACAATAGGCGCAGCTGTAGAGTATGAATGAGGCAACGACTAGGTTATTCTCACTCTGGCTCTTGTTTTTCAACCCACCGACTCCGGCGAGCAAAAAGAGGAAAAGTGCTTGAAGGATATAACTCGTCATGAGCGAACTTCGACGACTGTGCAGGAGATTATCAGTATCAAACTGGTCATGCTGTTTTCGCAAAAAATATTGCAAACTTACCCAATCTTCTCTACGAGGTACATTGCCATGAAAGCAGCAACAAAGGATGCGCAGCTGCTGATGATGGGGTACGTAAAGGCCTGTTCTGCGTACCCATTGTTCTTGTAGAAAGTCGTTTGGTATGTCGATGCAAATGCTTGTCCAGTAGCCTAGAGTTTGTCAGATAAGATATGCTGAGAGAGGACGGCCATTCGTACCTGTTGAAAGAAGTAATAGATGATGACTAGAGAGCTTCGTCGTAGATTCCCGTGGCGTACGAGATCAATCCAGGGTGCCTTGTGGACGTGCTCTTGAAGGGCCTCCTTAATCTCCGATATCTCTGCCTCGCAAGCATCAATGCCTGTATCATGTTGGGGACGCAGGCGGCGTAGCGATGCCACGGCCTCTTCTTCTCGGTTTTTCGACAGTAGCCAACGAGGAGAGTCGGGTATAAAGAACGTAAACAGGAAAATGCCTACTCGTTTTAGTGCTAGCCACATTGAGTGGAGGAAGATAGTGCTTACAGGCAGGGAAGATGAGCTGAATTCCCGTCACTGCTTTCCAACCAATGGGCCCAGTATGGCCAGAGAACGCTTTGTTGATAGCCGATGCGATGATCCCTCCAGTGTTCAGGAAGAGTTGGAGGGAGACCACCACGAATCCACGGAAGGAGGCTGGGACGATTTCAGACTGATATGTACTGCGCGGAGTTAGATCCAACGTTCCATTCTGGGTTCCCGGGTTCCCTTAAAACATACGTGACATCAACCTCGACAAGGCCGACTGAGATGTAGACAACGATGCGACCGAAAATGAATTGAGCGACACGACCAGTTCCGAGATCACTGTCGGCAGCGGTGATCTCAACTAGAGATTTGTTAGTTTTTAACGCAAACTCGGTCCATCGCTGTGCCTTACTGATAACTCCAATGACGGACACGGCCGACAAGATGAAGAAGACATATCTATGCCCAAGCTTTTCGATTAAAGGCCCTGCAATGAAACACCCAATGAACTTTCCAATGAAAGCAAGGGAGCTGATAAGGGAAGTTCTATTTGAGGAAAATCCATATGTGTCGGTCTCAGCGTCGTATTGTCCAAATTGGTTGATGAATCCCTAGTATCAAATCACCATCAGCCAAGGTCTTTGTGCACATGTATGCTTGGGTAGACATACCGGGTTGGCCAATATACCACCGAAACTGCCCGTGTCGTATCCGAATAGCATGTCTCCAACAAGGAGACAGAAGCAAGAGAACAGAAGCATAGGGGTCACCGACGCCCACAAGGAAGGCGATGGGGAAGCCATGGTTGTCGGTTATCCTCGCTCGAGGCGTTTTGAGTGCTATGGTGAGGTATACCGAGTCCAGGAAAGCAATGCAGCTGGAGGGTGATAAAAGGCTGGTCTTGTATTCATACTTTATAAAGTATTTCAACACACAGGGGGTTGATTGAAGTAAGCAACGCCAAAACCAAATGTCGAGCGTAAGGGAGCAATGGGTCCATCTTAGACGTACAATAAAACTGGAACCCATGGCTCGCTCGGACTGAGGCGGGTCCAATCGTGATACCCTTAGCCTCTACTCCGTACTGGTGGTTAGCGTGGAGTAGCCCTTCCGAGCGAGCACATCACTTGTTCCGAGCGAGGCTGTAAGTCAGATCCGCCGAGAAATTGAAAACGATGACAAAAGTCACCGCGATACCAACGCGACATATCACTTCATTTTTACCAGGATCCCCGACTCGGCCCTCGGAATTTCTAGAGGCCAACTTACGTTTCTAGAATAAACTGAAGCGAGGCAACCAACTCCCGGAAGTCCCCGTCTTGCCATCATGGGAAGCGATCCAAACACGACGCCCAAGCGTCCCAATTTCCTGTTCATCTTGGCTGACGATCTAGTAAGTAGAGACGAAAGAAGAGACGAAAAGAGCTAGATAGATCAAGAGTTTCTTCAATCGCGCAGCTGAGACTCACATATTCCCCTCTAGGGCTTCTCTGATATCGGTTGTTATGGAGCTGAAATTCAAACGCCCAACATCGATCGGCTTGCCGGTGAGGGTATTCGCATGCTGAACCATCATGCCGCTGCCGCTTGCTCTCCCACGCGCGCAATGTTGATGAGCGGAACTGATGCGCACCTCGGTGGCCTCGGAGCGCTCATCGAGTATAAGCAAAGTGAGAGGGGGTCTAAGCGTTTTTCTGGCAAAGCGGGCTACGAAGGCTTCTTGAACAATGACGTTGCGACAATCCCGGAGATCCTCGGTGATAATGGTTATTTCACCACCATGTCTGGAAAGGTTTCGATTCCTGGCTTTACCCTCTTTCTATGAATCAATGCTAACTTGAAAAGTGGCACCTTGGTCTACGTACTTCGCAGGGACCGTGGAATCGCGGATTCCAAAAGGCATTTGCCATGCTACCGGGATGCTGTAACCACTATGCCTGGGAGCCCGTTCAAGAGAGGTTTCCCGTGGGTGGTCGGCCAATTCACGCAGAGATGGGCCGCAAGGTCGAAGTGTAAGTAGACAAAAACGCCGCTGTCTATTGTGACATACTAACAGTTGGCTTCCTAGCCCCCCGAACAAGACGGAAGACCCCGAGGGCTTTTACTCGACTGATCGCTACACCAACAACCTCATCAAATACCTAGACGAGCGATCTGAGGACGATACCTCGAAGCCATTCTTCGCCTTTTTGCCGTTCACTGCTCCGCATTGGCCGCTACAATGCTCCAAGGAGAAGCGCGAGAAGTACGTATCGCCCTACTATGCTGAGACGCGGTACTAATTGGTATTATTTGAAGATATAAGGGAGTTTATGATGACGGGCCGTACGTCCTTCGTGATCAACGTCTCCGACGGCTTCGGGAGTTGGGAATAATTGACGAATCTGTTGTTGCCCACGATGTTGAGACCACTACCATGGGTGTGGGAGAGTGGGAAACCCTCACACCCGAAGAGAAGAAGTTGTCCAGCGCCGCCATGGAGGTATACGCTGGAATGGTGGATTCCATCGACGAAAACGTGGGCAAGGTCGTGGACTACCTCAAAAAAACCGGGGAGTATGATAACACCTTCATTGTCTTCATGAGCGACAATGGCGCAGAGGGTGCCGCGTAAGTGTTTATATCTAGGACACTCATATTCTCGCTGCTAATGATTCTAAAACACATAGTTACGAGGCTATTCGTAAGTCCATATCCCATTCTGCAGCGTCTTTCATACACTACTTGATCTAAGACTCAGGACTGACATTTTCAATAGCTGTCATGGGCGAGAACATCCAGCGAGCCATTCACCAGTACTATGATAACTCTTTCGAAAACATTGGAGCCTTCAACTCATTCACTTGGTATGCAGTTCCGTTACATCTACTCGAATATCTCATCCCATACTGATGATAGTAGGCTTGGACCTCTGTGGGCCCAGGCGTCGACCGCGCCGTCCAGGCTGTTCAAGTGCTTCCCATCCGAGGGTGGCATTCTAGTCCCATGTGTCGTGAAGCCACCAGCGAATACCTTCCTACCTTCTTTCGCCCCTGGTTCCTTCAACCGGTCCTTCACGACTGTCATGGATTTTGCCCCGACATTCCTTGAACTATCTGGTGTGACGATGCCACCTTCTACACCGAGGGAGACGCCAGACCCCCTGCATAAGGCCACCATACCTCGTCAAATGACCACATTCAGGGGGAAGCCTGTACACGCAATTCGCGGAAAGTCATGGCTGCCATTCTTCTCTAGAGGGCAGAAAGCTGAGGCAGACGAAATGTGGGCGGTGCACCCATCGTCTGAGCCAGTTGGTTGGGAGCTTTTTGAACGAGGTGCATTGCGAAAGGGAGAGTGGAAGATTGTTCACTTCGCCAAAGAGAAGGGCGGTGCAGGCGTCGGGGACGATGGTTGGGAGCTCTTTAACGTTGTTGCGGACCCGGGGGAGACAAAAGACCTTGCTGATTCAGAGCCGGAGAAGCTCAAAGAGCTAATCAGGCACTGGGATGAATATGTCGTGGAGTGTGGAATCGTCTGGGGTGAGACTGCACAGGCCCCTGGGCGCTCTAAGGAGGAAGCGGCTGAGCTATGGGAGGATGAGGTGGACTTGCAAAAGTCCTGGATGGGTGCCAGAGGAGGGGAATTCCCCGATTCTTGTGCTTGATGTGAAAGGAACGAGCCAAGGCAGGCATTGTCCCATGCCCACCTTCTCTCACATTCGTATTTCTTATATCATGCTCAATACACGCCCAGATGTGGCTCATTTAAGTGCATTTACGTGCTGATTCCCTTTCATCTTCCACGTGCCCTGGACATTGATTTCTGGAATCTCGACGACTAAACTTGAAGTCAAGTAATGAAACATACGGCGCTACTCGTATTATATGGTATCATACCATGCGTGCGTGTACAAGGGGAATAGGTCATGCTCGATGAAAATGTTCACGCAGCCATGAACAATATGGACTAAAATACTACATGTAGGTTCAAGTTCAATGGGAACTAAATACCAAGCTGGCTGTTTATTCGACATACCAAGGAGGCATTGGCCTCGAACCAAACCACTTCAGCATGCTCTTCGAGTACTCTGCATACAAGTAGCGCATATTCGTAATAAGTCCGACACTGCCATCATCTGTAACAAGAATAACCCCAAGCGGAGGTGACTAGAACCTGAATTATGCCTGTCGCGCCATGCATTCGCCCCATTATTTTGTTCCGAGCGACCACAAGCACGAGCTCGGCTCCGGCTCCGAGCGAGATGCTTCTCGCAATGCCAACCACCACCCACAATGCGCTCGGCACGAGGGAGTCCCACTCTGCATACGGAGAGATATACCTGTACCCGTCCGTCTAGATTAACTCAGTGGTATTGAATTGCTGGTGCAACTAGACCCCAGACTTGGCATCTATGGGTCCCCAGCTTATTCCCGATAGTTATGAACGTGGGAATGCCGAACCGCAGATATCTGGGAGGCAACGAGTACATACATGTACGTGTTAGTACGCAAAAGCAAACGGTTACAGATCATTAGGAACTGTATTGAACAAGCACAGGTTTCAGGACGTACAACGCAGATACTTGGAAGTAAGCCATAATATGGACATGTAAAAGCACACGGATATAGAGGGGACCTAAACATACACTAACGATTTTGTCGCCATTTCCTAAGGTCTGGGCTTAATGACGTGCTCGCCCCTCTCCCGTGCGTGATCCATGGCGGCCTTCTGCGGCATATCGCCCCCACTGTGCAGCTATCGCGTTTGCTACCCTGAGCGCGCGAAACTTGAGTTGACGAAAAAGAGGCACGTGGAAAAGTATTTCCGAGGAGTAGATATGATTTTGTTTCACTCCGAAACTGCTGTTTTTATTATATACTGCGAGATATGAAATCGAGGCCGGACAATTATGCAACCAATTGACGATGGTCCAAGATCAATCTCTCCTTACTACGGGACCTCGCCGGAAAATGAAAATAGTAGCATTTCGTTGAGAAAATCTCCGGCGACATCCTTGAGGGGCCGAACGGGATGTCTTACCTGCAGACGTAGGAAGGTAATGATAGACACTCCCCTCTTTCACAAGGATCAGTTATCTCATCGTCTCAGGTCAAATGCGACGAACAAAAGCCTGCATGCACTCAGTGCTCCAAGGGCACAAGGACTTGTGAATGGCCAGGTCCTCACGATGCGCTGAGACGAGAAAGGACACCCAGAAGACCCAACGCTACAGCTTGTCAGGCTTGTAAAGAGAAAAAGGTTTATATAATCCACTATTGGCATGGCAAACATTCAGTACTCTAACTTCTTTCTAATAGCTCAAATGCATTGGGGGCGTAACCGATGCATGTGGGAGGTGTCGCAGCCTGGGTATTAATTGCACGAGGAATCTGCACGCCAACACCGCTCGTGAGGAAAATGATGCCAACGACCAGAGGCATAACCCAACATCGTCGAGTCCCCCAGAACGGAGACCACCTTCACGACACAATGCCAGCCTACCGAACTCCTTGGTTGACCCAGGAGCTCAGATGCCTACTGGAAATGAGCTCCAAGATCTCGTGGACCTCTATTTTAAATCGGTTCATCGTACGTTGGCCAACTACCGGACAGATGCTCCAAGCCTTTGCTAACTCATATCTTCCAGAGTTTGGCCTTTTTGCCTTCGTTCACCAGCTACACTTTAACCGACTTCTCTCAAATGGCAAGGCGCCTCGTGAGCTTACTCTCATAATGGTTGCAAGCGCGCTTCGGTGGGAATAATACTCTAAGAAGAGCCATGTTGTTTACATCCGCTTACGTGCACTACGAACAGATTCACAGCAGAACCGTCCTCTGATAATTTTGAAAAGGCCGACGCGTGGGCTGACATGGCGATTGCTTCCACAGTCCCGCGCATCTATCAAGGATTTGGTGTCATACAACTCATGGTAGGTTCCAACTAGATCTAGAAGGATCATACTTGAAGTTAGCTAATAGAGCGATCAGACACTTCTTCTTGCCCAGAATTACGATCTTAACCGTGGAAACTTTTCCTCTGCTTGGATACTTGGGGCTAACTGCACGAGGTAGGGAGGCCCCGATATCGCCCTTTGAATGTCCCTATTGACGTTAACTTTCGATATTCTCAGAATGATGCAGATGATGTCGTTGCATCGTTTTGACCGGGAACACCCGGAGACTCTCTCCAACAATCCTCAACTATCCCCCCTAATATCGGCTGAAGCTCTTCGACGAGTGGCGTGGTCTAACTTTTGTGTCGACTCCATCATTGATGGTGGCCGTTATGGGTGTCAAGTGGTTGATGAGGGTGCTTACCGCATCCAACTTCCTTGTGATGAGCTCATGTTCTTGGGGAATGAGTCAGTAGTGACAGAGCCATTATCCAAGAATTCCCCCATGAACATGAATGTGTCCAATCTCGACCGGGCCCCCCTCGGCATATTTGCCTATTTGGTTCGAACAGCAGCTGCTCGGCGACGTTTACTGTACTTTGCATTTCGGGCAACACACAAAGAAGGCACAGTTGAGGCCCTGGTAGAGGAGCTGGGAACTATCCAAGCCCATGTGCAGGAGGTTATTACTGGTCTTCCCCGACGCTTCCACTTCAACAATGATGCTCTGGTCCTCCACAAAGACCAGCTGGCCGCCTTCATTCTTTTGCATGTTATGCGTCACAACCTGTTCATCATATTGGGCAGGGCTTCTCTTCAGATTTACCAGCGAGATGCTGATACGACTGAAATCTTGGCCCAGGTGAGGAGAAGTAGGGTATCGCATGCATTGCCAATTGCTGGCATCTTGTCTGAATGGCTTAAAGAAGGCATAGCTCTCGACCCTCATATAGGCGTTCATGCATATGTGGCTCTCGAGAGTGAGTATACCCTGGTCCCGGATGTTTGCCAAAGTCGCCGTGCTGACCTACTACGTCAACAACAGTTTTGATATTCGAGCCGAGGCGCCTGGCTGAGACAGACCCAGCCGTAGACATCAAGTCAGCAGAGATAACCCAAGCTATTTCCCATCTAGTGGCCGCAATCCGACGTCTTTCGACCCGATCGGAGGTTATTAGACAGCTTGTAAGACCCATACAGCCTCTCATATTGGTAACAGCCATCTAACTGAAAAAAAAAAAATAGCATATCGAAGCTGTACATCGTCTCATCAGATGCGGCTACAGCACTTTCTTGAGTGATGTTGACTTTTCCGCTTTTAGAAAGTACTGCTTCAAAAATTACAAAACCCTCCTTTTACTATGAAATGCAATGGCTAATATCTGTCGCAGTGAATATCGACTCACTGGCCAAGAGTCAGCAGAGTATGACTTTAGGGATCTTCGCCTGGCCAAGCGGGAACGTCTACAGCGAGGCGCAAAATCTACTGCACGCAGACCTGGAAATGAGGTCCTTCTAGAGTACAACATTGGAGTTGAGACAGTTGCTGCACCAGAAAGTACGTCTATGAGCCTTGATGCTATAGATGTCGAGATTGGGAACAGGGATTTTCCAACTGGTACTCCTCCCAGTCACAAGCAAAGCCCAAACAGAACGTCCCATGTTGGCGAAGGGACTCAATTTAATCTTGGAATAGTACCCCTGGAGCGACCCGGACCTGAGTTTCCCAAAGCGGACAATCTCGAGAATGAGTTTCCGTTAGATTGGTCGTGGGATTTGGGTGAATTCGGTTTTCCTGGAGATCACACAGGAGACTCCGAAGCCTTCTGGAACCAGCTTTGATTACAATACAAGTCGTAGCTATTCAACTGGCAGTGGTGTTTTTATGCAAACTACGTGCACTCAGAGTGAGCATCCGAGTGAGGGGAAGTACCCAATCTACGTGAGCAGTCAAGTTGTGCCAATTTCTAATTGCGATAGATACATATAAATAAGATTGCATGATGCATGCAGTTGTGTGCTTCGTCGAGTGCAAGATATCGTCAATCTGTGCAATGGAGCCGTCCAAAGTTCACACTATGGTTGTGACAATGTGTTGTACATCTTGTGAATGGCAATTGTGACACAATTGATGATGAATGTATTGGTTTGTGATCTTGATATACCTCATAGCCAATGGCAAGAGGTTTGCATCATCACACAACTAACTGCTCTCGTTGTGAACGAGGAGAGGTTCGCGGACGCTGCCTGCAGCTACAGAAGACCTGGCCTTGGCGCGGTCGCTGCGGATCTTGAAGTAAAAGGCCGTGGCAATGGCGACCCAGTAGACATTGTAAGATATGACTGAGCCCACAGTCGCTGAGTTCTGCCAGCCGAGAACGGCATTGAAAATGCCCCAGAAGCCTCCACCTTCAAGGTCTGGGTTGCAGCACTGAATCCCATGCGTTATTTTCTGAAGTCATCGATACTCAATGGAAAGTTGGAGACTTACGTTCACATGCCACACACTGTTGCGGATGTCGTATGATCCAGGCCCAGATCCAAGCTCTGCTGCGTCTCCGCCCACAATCTTATTCCACTGATGTGCTTCCAGATGCCACACTCCCTTTGAAAACAGACCAGCAGCAATCAGGTAAAGCAAGCACGTCGGAAGTAGCAGGAAATTCTGCACAGATGTGACGCTCCTCCCCCTGCACAAGGTGTGAGTACTGTTCCGTCGAGTTTGGATAGGATGCAAATGAGACTCACTTGTAGATGAAGAAACTGATGAAAATGCCAACGGCTGTACCGGCTAGCACTGACAATGGGATGGACGATGCTGGGGAAGTGGCAATGACACCTGCGATAAAAATGACGGCCTCGAAACCCTCTCTGAGAATGGTGATGAAGGGCAAAATGAAAAGGGCGTATTTGTTTCCGGCGTTGGAAATCTGCCCAAAGAAAGAACCAGAGGTATCCGCGGTCCTCTCGGCCTCCACAGCCCGGGACAGCTTCGAGCGCCATGTTCGTTCAAACTTGCCGACACGGAGAAAAACGGCACCCATCACGGTAATGATGACAGAAGCCAAGAGGGAGAAGACGCCCTCCCAAATGTCCTCAGCACTGCCCATAGTCTCTTCAACGAGGCCGCGGAAGCCAATGACAATGATAGCTCCAACACCAAAGCACAGCGCGGTACCCGTTATGGTGCCGAGCCAGACCTAGACATGCCCCGTTAGATGCCGAACTATGATCTCGGGAGCGGGTATTGATTCATACCTGACGGGTCAACGCGTTTCGCATCCTTGAATCATCACCGAGGCTATCCGATTTGTCCAGCATTGCGAGAAGAACCGAGACAATGATGCCTGCTTCTAGAGCTTCACGGAAGCTGATGAAGAAAACTAGAAGCGGGGCATTAGTCTTTTGGAAGTCCTTGAAGGCTACATGCACCTAATGAGTGGCATTACCGGGCATTGAAAATAGGTCGTGCATCTTGACTCGTGGATCCCGTGCGACAGGGCAGTGTAGTCAATGAGTGAACGCGTACGAGTCTGATGAAGCGACTGAAATCGGTTCAGAAGTTGAAGTTTCTTGAGGGAATATCGACGGATGCACCGACCTCGCAGCGAGAGGGTTGAAATCGAATGGGTCGGAAATCCGAAATGCAGCTCCGCTAACGAGACTTGGCAGCGGATCAGATAAAAAATAAAAGAGGGGCCATGCAAATATCGAGACCGCGTCAGCGAATAAAATGATCGAGCCCTGCCCTGTTTTCAAGAAGTTGCTCCGCAATCCGTAACCCGAGACGACTGATAATTCCACAATCACGAGGGCCGAGGGACCTCATCGATGTGAGGGTTTTAGGTCTCCTCATTCATCCAAAGCACTCAGAGCGGTTGTGCGCTTCACTCCCGTCGGTTACATCGACGGCAGCATCATTCTGCTCAAAATGGCCAGACTATCATCAAAATCGATCATCTCGGCCTTGCTGCTTGGGGCGTTATTCCCAGCGACCCCAGTTAACTCAAAGACAATTACCCACGACTTCACCGTCGGTTGGGTCACGGCCAATCCCGACGGGGCTTTTGATCGGCCCACGATTGGCGTCAACGGACAATGGCCACTACCGCTCATCACAGGTTCTGTTGGCGATCATCTGTCGCTCACTCTGCGCAATGATCTTGGTAATGCCAGCACAAGCTTACACTTTCACGGGTTCCCTCAGAATGGCACTACCCACATGGATGGCGCGGTTGGCGTGACACAGTGTGCCGTGCCGCCTGGGAAATCTTTCACATACGAGATTGAGGTTTGTTGAAATATCGCATGTCTAATGTACCGTCTCATGCTAAACTATTTACAAGCTCCAACGCCCTGGGACATACTGGTACCACGCGCACAACGATGGCCAATATCCCGATGGTCTTCGGGGGCCGATCGTCATTCAAGACCCGGAAGGTCCCTACGAAGAGACCTATGACGAAGAGATTGTCCTCACCTTGTCTGATTGGTATCACAGACCTATGAAAGATCTCATCAAGGACTTTGTCAATGTGGAGAACCCTACCGGTGCAGAGCCGGTGCCGCAAGCTGCACTCATGAACGACACTCAAGGACTTCAAGTAAACGTTTTGCCGGGGAAGACGTATTTGATCCGAATAGTCAATATAGGCGCGTTTGCTGCGCACTATATCTGGTTTGAGGACCATGAAATGCGCGTCGTTGAAGTTGATGGCGTCTGGACGGAGGAGGCATCTGCCGACAAACTTTATATCACACCGGCCCAGCGATACAGCGTGCTTCTGACGACGAAGAGCAGCAGCTCTGGAAACTTCCCCATTGCTTCCGCCATGGACCAGGAGCTGTTTGATATCATTCCCGACGACTTGAACCCAAATGTTACTGGGTGGCTGGTATATGATAGCGCTCAACCGCTTCCCCTAGCGACGTTTCCCGATGAGCTTGACTCCTTTGACGACTTCGACCTGGTCCCCTTCGATGGAATGGAGATTCTCGACCACGTTGACCACACTATACAGCTTGATGTTACCATGGACAACCTAGGCGATGGAGCAAACTAGTATGTGAACAGTCACGACGCAAGACTGAATGCCACTGACCTTTTTATAGTGCTTTCTTCAGTGACGTAACATACGTCGCCCCCAAGGTTCCATCACTCTACACCGCATTGAGCGTAGGTTCCGAGAACGCCTCCGATCCGCGCCCATACGGATCATACACCATTCCCCACATTCTCAAGCACGGCCAAGTCATTGAAGTTATCCTCAACAACGAGGATGATGGGAAGCACCCGTTCCATCTGCACGGTCATAATTTCCAGCTAGTACACCGGTCAGAGCCAGATGCCGGCGCCTTCACAGGCGATATTGCTTCTAGCTCCCAAGTCCCAGTCCGCCGAGACACGGTATTTGTTGAACCAAACGGCAACATTGTCCTGCGCTTTCGATCGGACAACCCTGGAGTTTGGCTATTCCATTGTCATATCGAGTGGCACATGGACCAAGGCCTCATTGCTACTTTTGTCGAAGCCCCGGAACTGCTACAGAATCTGCAAATACCGGAATCCCACTTTGACGTTTGCCACGCTGCCGGAGTACCGACATCCGGAAACGCGGCAGGGAACACGAAGGATGTGTTCGACATGAGTGGACAAAACAAGCCCCCTAAGCCTCTTCCCGAAGGCTTTACTGCCAAGGGATATGTCGCCATGTTCTTCAGCAGTGTGGCTGCAATTCTGGGATTGACAATGCTTTATTGGTTAGTGCTTCTGAAATATGTAACAAGACAACCATTGCTGACCCACCATCAACGTATTACAGGTACAGCGCATTCGATCCTGAATGGAGTGAGGAAGATGCGGAATCGCGATCTCATCAGGATGCCAGCAGCGAGTGATGGCATGGCTACGGAGTATATCGGGGTAGAAAGAACATAATTCAAGCGTTATTGTCTTTGTCTTCAGTGATGTTGGCATATGCCTAGCTGCCCTACGGTAAGCTACCGATACTATCAGTGTAGTTTCATGATATACATGTACCTCGTATGGTTTTCTATTGCATTATGAAGGAAGCACATTTTTCAGTCAACTCTAGACGGTGCCGGAATGGTTGCATGTACTTATGGAACTTCACCTCGCCTTTAATTCAAAGGGTCGCATATTGCAGCGTATTGATTTCCATATACCCCTGTTGATGTTCCACATCTTCGATGCATTATCATCCAATGACTATAGCAAATGGCCTCACCAAATGGCCGACGAGTCGATTCATAATTTAACGCGATCAATGCCCTCGCCAAGAGGTTTTGCATCAGCGATATCATTGAAGTCATGGGCTACAGCCCTGGCCGGTTGCCATGAGCCAATCATGTTATATACGCGTTTATAAATGAAAGAAATGCACCTTTTACGCATGTTCTACCATGCTAACTCCACAGTATCGGGACAATTCCCATCAATACAGGAACCGCATGTTGCACCCGGAATTGGGGAAATGATTCATACGTCGTGCGGCCCATGGGGTTTCTCGTCCATTTCTTTGGTCCGGCATAGCCACGAGTGGGGTTTACGCGGCTGTTCGCAAACACAATCGTACACAGCCGCAACTTCGTGACATATGCGGACCCACAAAGACCCAACCCAAAGACCAGTCTACCCACTCTTGTTCGCGAATATTCGCACTCTCGTAAATGTTCGGTTGGAAACCATAACCTCATTGACACGGGTCTCATATCCCTAAAATGTCGCTCGTATGTTCGTATGTTCCTAGTCATAGGGATCCACACGTAAACATCTATTCATCTCAATGGGAAAGCAGCGAGTTGTATTTTTCGTATATTTAAGTCGTAGGAGCCGTGCGATGTATGTTCTTCTTCTTTTTCGTTTCTCGGTAGTTCACCATCATTCGCCAACATGATTGGAGCCTACTTTTCCTTATTCGCTGCAGTTGCAGCCTTCCCCAGCACAAGCCGTGACACAGCAGCAGACTCGGCATGCAAGCTGTCACCTGCTGATGCCGATTGGCCGGCTGAAACGGAATGGGCGGCATTGAACCAGTCCATTGGGGGTGCCTTGATACAGACTCGCCCGTCTGCCTCATCTTGCTACCTTGGAAACCCCTTTGATTCCACCCTGGGTTGCAAAACCGTCGAGTCCAACTGGACCCAGGCTGCTTTTCACGCCGACCTCCCCGAGTCGATCGGCGCACCCGCATACGCCAACAACTCTTGCCTTCCACCAGGCGCCGACGGTTACAACAGTTCATATGGTTGCCATCTGGGCGGCTATCCGAGCTACGTCGTGAATGCTACAAGTGATAAACAGATCGCTGAAGCTACACGTTGGGCATCGGAGAGAAATATTCGAATTGTTGTCAAGGGAACTGGCCATGACTTGGCGGGGAGGTACGTTCAAATACATTCCCAATGTCTCTCTTCTTATGCGCCTCTGTACCCAAAATGACCACACACACTAACAAGTTTTATAATACTATACAGATCCAGCGGCGCCTATGCATTGTCTATTTGGACTCGGTACCTGAAGAGCGTCAGCTTTCAGAGTGACTGGAAGGTCCCGGGTTCCCAGAACGAGACGGACACCGTTCTCATCGCCTCCAGCGGTCTCAACTACGCCGAGGCTGTCGGCCATGCGCTCAAATATGACCACGTTATCGTTAGTGGAAACGATGGCACTGTCGGTCTGGGCGGCCATATCCAAGGAGGCGGGCATGGTCCACTATCCAGCACATTTGGTCTTGCTGCCGACAATATCTACCAAGTGAGGGCTGTGACCACTCAAGGAAACATTGTTACCGCGGACGCCACGCAGAACCAAGACCTCCTTTGGGCACTCCGTGGTGGTGGTGCCGGCCAGTATGCCATTGTTACCGAGTACGTGCTCAAGGCGTACCCAGCGCCCAGTGTCATTGAAACCGGCCTTTCCATATCAGCCAAGGGAAATAGCACAGCCGCGAACGATGCAAGCTGGAAGGCTTTGTCTTCCTTTTTGCATCAAATCCCCGACCTTATGGATGCTGGAATGGCCGGGTCCATGATCATTCAGGGCCACCACGATGCAGCAGTCTCCGTCTCCCAGGGATTCTACTCATTTGGAAAGACCAAGGCCGAAGCGGAGACGCTAAACAATAAAACAATCAGCCGCATTCGAAGTGCCGTGGGCAGCAACGGCAGCTCTCTCTCCGTCACAGCATCCGAGACATCGGTCCACTCGACATACAAATCGTTCTTTGAGGCTCTCAATGCAGGAGGGTCCAACGTGGCTGGTTCGGTATCTGTCATCACGAGTCATCTTCTCGGTCGCCACGAGCTATCAGAAATTAGCGACGATACACTCATTGCCTACCTCAAGAGGGCTATCACCAGCCCGGATTCTACAGCCTCTGGCCTCGCTGTTTTTGGTCTCCAAGCTGGGCCTGGGCCAGCGAAGACTCCCGAGAACATGCGTGGTGCTCTTCTCCCGGCTTGGAGATCCACCTACCTACACGCCATGAGTTACCCCAGCAGCGCAGACGCATCCCTGCCGCCTTCCGAACTGTTCCGCCAGGCGGCTGATACGATCAACGAATCCCAAGAGGTTCTCTGGAAGGAGTGGGCTCCAGACACTGGCGCTTATATGAACGAGGCCAACCCATTTGACCCCAACTTCAAGGTAAACTTCTATGGGTCGGCATACGACCGTCTTGTTGAAATCAAGAAGAAGTATGACCCTACAGACAGCCTTTGGGTGTTGTCTGGCGTGGGTAGTGATGCTTGGGACTATGATCTAGACACTGGAAAGCTCTGCAAGAAGAACTAAATGTGTCCAGCGTTAAAAAACCACATCGACCCTCATATTGTGCATCCTGATAGAGTACGCTCTTGTAATCACTTTCTTTCTACATAGACTGTTTTAATCAACATTATTCAACAAAAACAAAAACTGTTTATAACATCCTGTCGGCATTCATGGCATACGTTTAGCCGTCTTCAATACGTATTTGTATGATTCCAGAAATAGATCCCGAGATACATTCAAGATTATTTAATATACGTATGTACGGCACGACAGTGATTTATTAACACTCTCCCGCATCTGATTTCAATTGAAGATCCCTGGCAGATCATTAGGAGGCTAAATTCAACTGCTTTGTTGAAGGTTGTATTGTGAAAGTCCTAACCAAGGCACAGCCAACATTTCAATGCAACCGTAGGGTAGGATTTATATGTAGATGTAGGGTCCTTTGCAATGATTTACAGTCCATCAATAAAACCATTTGGTTCATCTCTGATTTTTTTATCACAGCCACTACTGGTTTTTGTATAGCTTCTAGGATTTGTGACAACGGCCATCAATGAGGTTAGATTTATGGCCGTGGTTGGTACTGCGATGATCCTTCACCTAGCGTCGCCAAGCCCCTTCTTTTGGTGGGTTCTCGGCGCAATGCGTATAGTTTCAAAACCATATTTTCTTCTGCTCCAGAGCAAATATTACCCGTCTAACTACTCTTTGGAGTGATATGATAATCGGAAGATCAGACGCAGCAGCAGTGCTGAGAGGGTGAGATTCCCGCATTTGACTCCAAGGCGCTTTCTACGAGGGTCGGGTGCTAGTTTAACATGACTGGGCGGCATATAAAGAAGGCCGAGCAAACACATGAAGGACCTGAGACATGTGATCAATATTCATGTAATGTGTTGCGGAAGGCACTCCTTCCTGAAGAGGACCCCGACGGGAATACGGAACGAGAACACGGAACGAGAACACGGAAGGAGAAGGAGAGGAAGGAGAGATATGGACAGACCCATAAGACAGACGAGTAGCCAGACAGACAGCAAGAGAGGAATTTCTCTCGGAAAATGATCAATATAGACTCTTATTCTTTCCACTACTGCGGTGCCTTAAAGATCTTGATCCGAACCGTGAAATCCTGCCGTGGAGAGACGCTACAGTGTGGGTTGCAATAGTATTACAGGTATGGTGATATGTAAATGTATAGTAGTCGGTGTAGGTATTGGTGGTCCAGGGATTGCAAATAGTATCATTGATGTCTTGAAAGACATGATCACGAGTGCATGCATCATGCCGTACGTGTACATAACTTCGATGTCAGGTATATGATACCGAAACCCGCATTGGTTGATACCGCATGGCAACCGTCTACACATCATGCCATAAGATTTAAATGAGAGGAATGGGTTAGCTTGAGAAACATACAACAATGGATGATGTATATATCTCCTTCGATAAACTGATAACGTGCACGTGCCGTATAGTCTCTGGAGATTACAGTTGGAAGCACAATACGCTTAGGCTCGAGGCAATTGAAGATGAAAAATACCACTAGAGCGCCAGCCTGAAGTCGCAATTAGCCGCAAACAAACCCATTGTTCTTTGAACAGAGGGAATACCCTGAAACACTTGTACATTAGTCGTTGGCCATTCGTCGTTGGCGATAGAAATGGCAAATGCTTTCTATATGGTTTTGAATCAAGTGTGTGGGAATACGGAACTATGCGACTAGGAAAAGTTGTAAAATCCAAAACAAACTCCAAAAAAGTTGAAAAAGGAATTATGAGATTTACATGACTGTTCCCATAAACCGTGTGACTAAATTGTATCGTGAGCCGACAAGCCTTTCTAACATGGATCAAGTCAGGTTTTACTCATAGCGACACATCCGAGTAGCAATGTTAGAAATGACGTTGACATGTTACTTGATAGACAATGTTACGTATGTACTCCGTGTAAGATTGAAAGTATTCATCATGTACTCATATATGAGATAGGCCATTCGTCTGCCTGTACGGAGTACTCCCTGCATCGTGCATACACAAATGCAGCTTTTGGGTTGGAGTTTGGGAGGACAGCCATTAGTTACCAACGGCCCAAATCCCGGTTTTCGCACCCCCCTACCAGCTGGGAGTGATACATCGTATAATCCACGGATTTTGCGCAGTTTCCCCCTTCAAGCTAGTGTCTCTTGGCAAAGCACCACGACAGTTTACGCATGCATTCTACCAACAGTTATTGATGCTCATACGCACATTGTAGATGTCTGTATGAGTATGAGCTACCTCTGATAGGACGCCCGTATCCTTATTGTTGTTTTTTCTAGTACTTCATAACGTTGGAACTCCTATCTTAAGGGGTCATGTTTTCTTTTTTTTTTTCTTTCTTTCTTTTTTTCCAACTCTTCAGGAGCAGCCCAGTGAACCTTTGTCAAACAGCTCCGGCAATGCAACCTATATTAAACTAGGCGTGTTATACCTTTAGTTGCATCATATGATGTGTCATTGTATACTAAGAGTTCCATTGTAAAAAGATAATAACGGTATTGAAATATTCCTCGGGGCAGAAGGAAAACTTGGTCAGCTCCACTCAAGGCTGCCCCTGCCGCCACTCATGGGCCATGGCCCATTCCCCCAATAATGTCAAGGAATAAGGGTCGACAACAGTACTCTGTACTCGTACGAGTACAGGCGTTGGTTCCGTGTATGTAACGTAGCCCCTGCCACGTTCTCCTCATTTGTCTCACGGTCGTCTTTGCTGCCCGGATTTTCTCATGTTCTCCGGATCGATGCAGGGAAATATGTGAGAAGACCCTGGCTCTAAAGTCAACTGCCTGCGAATGGGTCAATGGCCGCGTACGAGTATATCTTTGGAAACAATGAATTCGACTCCTCTGCCATCTGTTGTGTGCCTTGGCGTAGCGCTCGTCTTCACTTGGTACATTGTTGCTTGGTTGTCTTCCCCGCTAAGGAATATCCCAGGCCCATTGCTCGCATCTTGGACAAGGCTATGGCATGTGAAGCACATCGTCAAAGGGGACCAAAATGTTGTTCTTGTTGACCTGCACGAAAAGAAAGGTACGATATCGCCCGATGGCTGATGGCGAAAAGAGAGAAAATTAAGAAGACAAACATGTTTAGGCCCATTCATTCGCATTGCACCCGACGAGGTCAGCATTGGACATCCGGATGGTATCGGGGCTTTGCTCCTCGCCCCTCTTCACAAGGGGTATTGGTACAAGGCTTTGGCAATACCCGATTATCGCTTCCAGACTCCAATGTCACAGACAGACCCTAAAAAGAAAAACCAGATGTCGCGAAACTTTGCAGCCGGCTACTCTCTCACCAACATTCTGCAGAACGAGGAATCTATAGATGACGTGATAAAACTGTTCCTTCTGCGTGTCAATGAGCTTTTAGATACTGGAAAAGCCTTTGACCTCGACAAATACTTCACTTTCATGGCCTTTGATGTTGTTGGAGAAATCCTCTTCTCTAGACAATTCGGATTCCTCGCCAAGAACCGAGATGTGGGAAACGCTATTGGGAACGCAGCTGTGCTCAGTGTCTACGCTTCAGTCATCGGATTTGCTCGATGGGTGCATGTAGCCCTTTTGGGTAACCCGTTTATGACTTGGCTTGGAGTTTTGCCCATGGGCCATCTATACGACACAACTGTAAGTGCCCTCAGAGCGCGTTTCAGCAATCCTGACAGTCGCTTTGATTCCGCCGCCCACTGGATCAGGGCGATGGACAAGAACCCGGATAAGGTTAAAGAGAGAGATATTTATGCTATTGCAACGGGCGCCGTGGGTGCTGGCAGCGATACTGTTTCCTGTGCTCTGCAATCGTTCATCTACCACATGAACCGTCACCCGAATGCCTGGCACCGAGTCCAAGGAGAAATCGATCAAGCAATGAACGAAAAGGGCATATGCAAGGATGCCATTGTTACATACAAGGATGCCCAGGAGTTGCCATTTCTACAACTCTGCATCAAGGAATCGCTACGGGTATTTTCGCCTGTGCCGATGGGCCTGCCGCGTCAGGCCCCGCCGGAGGGAATTTCAATTGGAGGGAACCATTTCCCTTCAGGAACAATTCTTTCCATAAATCCTTGGGTAATGCACCACAACAAAGGTATCTGGGGACAGGACGCTCGCGAGTTCAATCCAGATCGGTGGACTAGAGACGACGCATCTAGTTTGGAGAGATTTTTCATGCCGGTCAGTGGTTTGAGCGGCTTGTTTGATTCCATCACAGGACCTTTGGCTAACTGTCTCTTTTCCTCATGCATCAGTGGGGCCAGGGATATAACTCTTGCCCAGGTCAACATATTGCCAGGATTGAGGTGTCCAAGGTAGCGGCGACTCTGGCTCGTGACTATATGTTCCAGGAAGAGGATCCAGACCAGAAGTGGAAATGGAAGGCCTGCTTTACCATGGTACCGCACTCATGGCCGTGCCTTGTAAAGCACCGCAATCTCCAAATATGACGATTCAATATCTGTGTCCAGTACATGCGCCGTGAGTTTATGCAGTAATAATACTCAAATGGGGAGACAATTTGCCTTCGGAAAACGTAGTGTCGTGTTATAGATACACCTAGTGCACGTGTACATGTACAACTAACAGTCTCTAACGACTGCGGAGGGCACTCCTTCGAATACTCTGTACAGGTACTACAATCAACAGCCGTTTCTTTTTCTTATTCTTTTGTTTTTCTTTTTGCTAGTCGGCGCAGCCGTTACTAGTGCCCGTGTAGCCGTTAGAAACGCGTGTGGTGTGTGTGGGTCTCCTAGTCGTTTTTCCTTGTACAGGACGACCCGGACCAAAACGATCTTCCCCGGTTGACCTCGGCCGTCGCCCATTGAGGTCCATGGGGCCCACACCCTCCATACATATTTGACAGGCCTGCCAGGGGTTCATTCGAGACGGGGTTCGGCACATTGCCGTCCGGATCATCAGGCAGGGCTGGGAAGAGGCGAACACAGCAATAATAACGCGCAATGAAACCACAGTGGGGCAAAAAGAAGGTAAAATACATCAAGAAAAAGAGCAAAGAGAAAAGAAAGAAAAAAAAAGAAAACACAGACTGGCCGAGCGGTCTAGACTTGGTTGCTATCACTCACGTTGATGATGTACAAGTAGAGATAGTTGGCAGTGAACAAGACCGCCTGGCGTTATTGGGTTACGGATAGTAAAATTTCTTTGATAGGAGGACTAGTAGCTATTTCACTTTTGAGAATGTATTGCATGTAGACAATTCTAGTATTTGCTGGACTACATATAGCATGTATCTAAACTCCTAGCACGTACCAGCATTACACGGTGTACACACATCTTGTCCCCACGAGTGCTCGTGAACCCTCTGAAGCGAACTACGTGTAGTTACATGTACTTCAGTTGACTCGCTCGCATTCAATGACACTCTCAACACCGTTCAGCAGGGTCCAGATCTTGACAATTCTGATCCCGGGGACAAGGGAGATGAGCTTTCTCCAGTCCGCCTCTGACCTCTCTCGCGAGCTGAGCAGAGTCATCATCATCAGGTCAAGACCCGTAGCCTCCCACGAGGGGTTGGTGGCCGGGATGACATTTTCGTTGATCAAGATACGAGTGTAGCCTGGCTTGGCGGCGTCCCTAACCCTCTCGAGAATCTTGGCGCTGGTATCGTCGGGCCAGTCGTGTAGCACTGAGTGCATGTAGTAAGCTCGGGCTCCTGTAGTCGAGAATTAGCAATATGCATTGATAACCGGAAGCTCTACGTTTTATTACCTTTGATGGGCTGCTCTGTCAAGAAGTCGTGAGCCATGCGCTCAATTTTAGCGTCCAGACCTGTGATTTGGTCAAGGACGTCGGGCTGATCCTGCAGAACCAGGCGGCCGGGTGCGTTGGGGTGCTTCTTGTGAAACTCGGCAAGGTCGTGACCCATG
Source organism: Geosmithia flava (assembly GCA_900188565.1). NCBI lineage: Eukaryota > Fungi > Ascomycota > Sordariomycetes > Hypocreales > Bionectriaceae > Geosmithia > Geosmithia flava. The sequence goes on from FYEV01001814.1 coordinate 430,780, forward strand.
CCACCACCAACGTCAACGACGAAGGGGGCATCGGTGTTGCTATCAGCACCACCAATCAGGCGCTCTTTGACAGGGTAGAACCCATCATCCATCCAGGAAGGACGACCCTGGCGGTAGGCACCCATATGCAGGTTGAACTGGGCGCCGTAGGGCTGGTTGCTGTGCAGGTACTTGAAGAAGTTGTCTTCCGTGTTGTAGGCGTACTGGAGAGGGCCATCAACGATACTGACAGGTTCCTTGTATCCATTGAACTTCAGGTACTCGTTGAAGCGAAATATAGCTTGCGAAAGACCATCCCCACTGTACAGGAAAGTTAGTTTCACCAGATTCCTTCTCTTGAACGTTACATTTCATATCACAGAGATAGCTTACATGCATAGGTAACCAGCATTCATGGAGGGGATGCTGAGCGCGTTGGTAAAGTTGGACGCGCGATACCTGTCGGGGCCTTCCTCTGTAATATGGCCCATTGCGCCCAGATGGCGCACCAAACGGCCTGTGTTGATGTAAATACGGTTTAGTAAAAGCACGCTTCGGAAGCAGTCTGGGAAAGATACTGACGAAGGAGTGACTCATCGACGTTCAATTGGGAAGCCAGATGCGAAATCTCGTGAGCACCGTCATGCTCGGCGAGGTACTTGAACAGACCGACGTCGACAAGTGTTTGAATTGCGGCAAATGAAGTAGGCTACAAAGAGAGGTTAGGTTAGAATAGCGGGATACCAATATAACAACAACTCTGTTCGCTTATTTACCTGGGCCCAGCAGTGCAAAATCATGGACTCTCGGGGCGTACGCAAAGCGTTTGCCAGGGCGTTTGCCTTGGCTATGAGGTTGAGACGCGTAGTCTCATCGGTGACGTCTCCGGTGAACCCATCCTGAATATCCTTGACAAGATTGGGAACATTGCCAACTGAATTGGGCTTCAAGGCAACCGACACATCTGTATTATCGGCCATGGTGAAGTGGCCGTTGTCAAAAGGCTAGGAACAGTACAGACTCGCTAGAGCAGTCGGAAAAGTATAATAAGGGATATGGAATTCTCTTGGCAATGATGATCGAAATAGGAGTCAGAGAACGGCCCAGGAATGGGAGCGCGGGACTTTAATATACCTGCCATATGGTACATATATTGATGGCACTGTTCCATCACTGTCACACCCCGGCCCTTGCTGTTTTCTACCTATCACGGCTTATGGGGCCGAACAATTGGGCAAAATACATAGATCAAAACTCATTTTCCATGAACCTAGCGTAACATCGAACCATTCCGTCCCTGGTAGCCGGGTGGCCATGCCATATATTGTGTTTTCTATGGGGCAATGGGGGCCATGGGGGCGGGGAGCCTGTTTAGGAAGCCGGTGGGGTGCATGTCGAATGTGCAGTTCAATTGTACTCCGTACTCGTATCAGTTCGAAGTCTGGACACGCCCTCGGGTCCCGGTACCTTTAGGATATTTCGTTCTCGACCCGTACAGGGGTTTGGTTCAGTTACGCTTTATTCATGTACGAGTAGTATTATACATATGTACCAAGGGCCTGCAGTGGCGGTAAGCCTCCATGTGCTGCTGGCGACCTACGTGTAGCCAATACGCTCCAGCTATGATATTGGATGCCTACAAGTACGGAGTAGGCATGAGAGAGAAGAGACAACAACAACAGCCGGCAGTAGATCCATGCAGGAGGGTTGCGACGGCGTTTGTAATTAAGGGGCACTACCGGAAAGCTACCTGGCATAGACATAGCAGCACAGTACGGAGTACGGGATGCCATGGTACCTGTAGGCATAATATATGTCATACAGTTAGATCGAACGACTGGAATTTCTTTCGAGGACATGCATTCAGTATAAGTACTTGCCACTATTCTACAGGTTGTGGTTCTTCACCTTGCGCCTCCTTTTCAACGAATGCTGTTCAACATTTTTTCGTCAACATGGCATCATCAGACGACCAAGGACCGGTTATCATTACAGTTGTTTGTACTGTAACGGCCATATCTACTATATTCGGGTTTGCTCGATTGTATTCGCAATTATGGCTTCGTCACCAGATGTTCTTGGATGACGTCCTTATTGGGCTCGCTATGGTAAGCTTCAGATGGCCAACCAACAACTATATGCACTGTTACTATGTGACTACCGCTGACAAGCATCAATGGAGGTTTAGATATTCGGCTGGTTATCTGTTGGCTTTTGCATCCCCGCTGTCCGACATGGCCAGGGCCGTCATATGGACACACTCGAACTCGACGACTTATCCCAATCCATCCGGTGGACGATGGTTGGCTTCTGCACTGGCGTCATGACATTCGGACTCCCTAAGCTGGCCGTCATCTCTCTGGTCTCACGCCTACTCAACCCCTCCCGTCTGCATTTGATCTTCCTCTGGATCCTCGGTGGCATCACAATGGCCAGCCTGTTTGCCTGTATCGGTGTTCTGTTCGGTCAATGCACCCCATCCAAGGCCCAATGGGACTTCACTATTACTGAGAAGACATGCTGGAGCCCGTGGGTGCTCGTCGACATTGCTATCCTCGCCGGATGTAGGGCTACCACTCTCTTTCCTCAGTCTAAGAGCCCAAAACTGACTCTCATACCTAGGCCTATGCGCCGTAACAGATCTGTACCTGGCCGTTTACCCTGCTTTCGTCCTGTACAAACTACAACTGCAGCGTGGAAAGAAGATTGCCCTTATAGTTGCCCTGGGCATTGGCTCGATGTATGCATGAACTCCATAATCGTGCATTTGACATTCATCACCCATATGTGTGCTGACTCTATCCTCTTAGCTCCACTGTTGTCGCTATTTACAAGACGACGCGACTGCCCAGCCTGGCCTCCAGCGACTTTACGTATGCCACATCGGACCTGGTTATGTGGACATGGTAAGAAATTAAAATTGCGATATCAGTTCGGTCACAGAAGGAGATGCTAATACGAATTGTGCAATAGCATCGAAGGCAGCACCATCATCATTGCCGCCTGCATCCCCACCCTACGTCCGCTTGTCACCCAGATTGGAGGCTCAAACATGTTTAGCAGCAACCACAGCAGCTCCCGAGACAAGTCTTCAAGCGCTGGAGCCCTGCGCACATTTGGAGGTACACCAAGGGAGATCTCCTTGAAGCCTGTGGGACAATCGCGTGACCCTCACAGCATCACCAAGATTGACGGAGGGGAGAGCGTGCGAAGCATCATCGGCAGGGATAGTGAATAGAGGGGATATGAGAAAAATGGCACCACTTTTGTTCGCGAGACATTATTGCTGGGTCAATATCGTCAAGCTTACAGTACATGTACGCTCGTTGCTGTGAAAGCCGAAATGTTGAACATTGGCTGTTCATGATGCCAACTTATCAACAACTCGTGAAAAATAGACTGAAGTAATCCATGAATGGAGCACTGCCATCATCGCAATGGGGCATGACATTTTCAGCCCAGCGAGGATCTTCACGCTGGGCGCATGCTGAAACTGACCGACCCGCACTGCCACATATCAACAGCCAACACGTTTATGCATCAGATTGAACCAACAACCAACTGCATTGGTCTTGAAATTTTCTTACTTCTTTCCCCTCCCCTCCCGCTGTTCTCTTTTCATATTCGTTCCCAACTCTGTTTTCAACTCTCTTAAAATTACTCGACTTCTTTAAACCTATCTCGCCTATATCTCGTTTTCAAACCCTCATTATTGACTACATAATATTGAACCATGCCTTTGTCGCTGCCACAGTCACCGACAATGCCGTCGTTTCCGCCACCCAAACGATCGATCCTCAAAGCCATTGGGCTATGCTACATAGCAATTCTCCCGATGATAACTGGGATCTTACTCATAACCCTTGGCCTATTGGCAGGAGGTCTTGCAGCTCTCTACCTGCCTGTCTATCTTTCCCTCGACGCCTTCCTTGTATATCGCATTATGCTCCATCTTGGGGTCCAGCGCAGGCACACAGCTCGACTCGACAACTATTTCTACGAGACGCACAAAGGAAGCAAAGTTCTCCTGGGCATGGCGATAGTCTGGGTTATCTTCATCGGCAACATGGCTTATTACAGCATCTTTATGGGGCTTGCCACCGCTCTGGGGATCACTTTAAGCTGGCGTGCCAGCGACGGTCTGAAGTCGTTCTGTCTGATACTCGTTGTCTTGGGGGTCATCTCGCCTCCTTCCCTAACCATCTGGTCCATCGTGACGGCTTGGAGGGCCCTCAAAAGAGTTATCCACAACGTGGAACAGGAAAACGTGGTCCTGGAACAGTACACCCATGTCGAACTCCGTGACGACGAGGACTTCTTCAATTCCGATGATTCGTTGAATCTCGAGAACACGAACAATGACGGCAATGGTAACAACACGAACAAGAGCAACAAAAAGCTCTAAGCATCAGTTCTTCCGTTGTCTATGCGTTGGACACCGGAAAGTCAACACAAAGATAACACCTCCTGTCACTTGGAATTTGCCCCAGTAATCCCTAGGTTAGCCATAAATTACAGAATCTCTATATTATAAATAGTTCCATGAATTCCTGTATGTAGAAGTCACTACTAGTGATAATTCCATATCTAACTACAATTCTTCCCTTGTGACCTTGCTTGAGAAATCGCATATTAAGAAAACCGAACCTCCAAAGCCATGTTGTCATTCATCCATGCACGCTCTACTCCATACAGCGATGCGGAGTTTGGTCTGCATAAGGCGTGCATGAGTGTCCCTGTCGGGAAGGTCCGTGACATTTCTTCGTGCATACGTCACGCGGATGCAGAAAGATAAAAAAGACCATTATAGGCGGGCACAGAAAATGCTTGGGTATTATAACTACCCTCTACCCCTCTCTCTCCATTTGTCCTGCAACCCTCCTATCCCCTCCACCCCAAATCCAGGCGAAGAGTCATCAAGGAATTTGCATTGACAATGGCATCTCCAGCAAGCCAGGCGTCAGCCCCTAGGGACGGGGAGGCCGTTATTGAAGTCGTTCGTCTAAATCCTGCTACCCTTTTATATGAGGCCTCGAGGAATTATTATTGACCGACACGTCCCCAGGATACCGCTGATGGACAATCCGCGTATTCCGTTTCGTAAGTAGCGTCGTTGTGTATAATATCGAACATTTGCATTAACACATACCATGCAGGACTCAAGTGACCGATACAGAATCCCTCCGATCTTCCGTTATGAATTACAAATGGGAGAATGGAAGGCGCTATCACGCATACGGAGACGGAACTTACTGGTGAGGGCTAGACTACGATGAAGCCACCACAGCGACCATCTGACTTCTCCGACAGGGGACCGAATGACGACCGCCAGCAGGAAGCAGAAGACATCATGTATGTAACTTTACTTTAAACTAAAAGGTTTCTGCAACTAATGGTAGTATAGCAACGAGATCTTCCGGATTGTCCTCGACGGTCGCATTCACGTGGCACCGATAGGTGACAACCCACAGGTTTGTAAATATTATCGCCGGTCAATTGAGCAATGGCTGAACTATAACCAGAGAGTACTCGATCTCGGATGCGGTACTGGCAGCTGGGCCATGTAAGTCTTTATTTGAATCCACCAAGTCACGTCTATTGGCGTTAACATTGAATGTTTAGCGAGTTTGCGGATTTGTATCCATCGGCACATGCTGTCGGTGTGGACATCTCTCCAATCCAGCCGGGATTCGTCCCTCCGAACTGCGAATTTCAGGTTGACGATATTAACAAAGAATGGACGTTCCGCGAGAATGAATTCGACTTTATACATATCCGATGGATGACGGGGACCATCGAAGACTGGCCAGAATTTCTCAATAAGGCACAAAGGTCAGGCTATTCGACATGTCAAGTTCATTACGGTCATCTAACTATTTACAGATACCTGAAGCCTGGAGGTTGGATCGAGCACGTTGAGCTGTGGGGCGATGCTAGATGCGACGACGACACCCTTGACCCCGAGTCTCCTCTTGTGAAGTGGGTGGAAATCTTTAGAGAGGTCGGAAGAAGATTGAACCGTCCGTTCTTTTGGAACTCCCACAAGGCCTTTGACAAGTCTGGCCTCGAAAACGTTCAAGAGCATGTGGTCAAAGTCCCCATCGGCCCATGGGCCAAGGACAAGAACCTCAAACAGTGGGGTGCATGGAATCGCCATTTCCTCCTCCAAGGGCTAGAAGGGTTCGGTCTCCGTGGTTTGACAGAGATCATGCAGGTAAGCATATTGGGCATACTGATTCTGCTACACACCCTCTTCGGCGGCTGACTCCGAAATCAATGTACGACAGTGGGAGTATAACAAAGCGGAGTTGTTTCTCTCAGATCTACGCAAGCAAATATCGGACCCCAATGTCCATTCCTACGTCCTAGTGTAAGTTTAAAAGGCAACCAGCTCTTGAAACTGACGAGGACATACTCGTTAACAAATCCAAATGTTAGGACTGCCGTATATGGACAGAAACCAACATCAAGAGGAGACTGATGGTGGGCATATTGGTAGTTAATGATATATTAAGAAACCATTTCAAAAACGAAATGGCGCATGGGATTGCTACACCTACCATCATCATATATTTCTTCAACACTTCCAGAGTATACAAATAAGTGAATATATACAGTTGTCTTATTCTTCTTCAATAAACGTTTTTGTCTCGGCAAATCTCCATGCAGGAATTCTGCGATCAAACAACTCGTCAAGTTCAGCGAACGTCCGGCCCTTTCTTTCGGGGACGAGGAACCACACAAAAATGTAAATAAGAGTCCCTGTTCCCGCGAAGAAGAACACTATTACACGTTAGGCACGCGTGTAGCAAGATACCAAAGCAAACGGAAACATACCTGTTTTACTCATCCCAAAGGCGGAACTATTAAGCATTATGGGGGCAATGTAAACGTAAACTGTCGCCATAGCCTGAACTCCGACAATGGCAATACCAGTGGTCTTGGCTCGAAGCCTTGTGGTTGCAGTTTCCGCCACATAGATATAACCCATCGGACCGGCAGACAGGTTTTCACCTACTGCCCAGGTACATCTAAAAAGGGTGAGACAACGTCTGTAACAGTTTGAGGGTACTTACGAGAATGCAATGAGAGCAGGCCCAACGGCTGGGCCATCTGTCTGAAGAATGCCCCCCATTATTATGAGTGAGGCAATAGAAATTGGAGCACACCACAAAAGAAGTGTTCGGCGTCCAAGGCGTTCGATGAGAGGAACAGCAATAAGTAACATCACGATGTTGACAACACTTCCCAACGTTAGTAATATTTCCAACGTAAAAAAAAAAACCAACGGACTTACTTCGTTGCAACCGTTCCATTGAAAGGGTTAGAAAGACCTGCCATGTCGTAGAAGTAACTTGAGTATGTGGAGATGATCGGTATCCCGATGGCTACCTGCCAATGCCATGGTAAAAATGAGATAATAAGCCTGCGCTGTAGATATGTAAGCAATGATTTCTGATGCCGTGGTGCATTAAAATCTTACTCGATTGGTTCCCCTGAAAACATCCATATATGTTCCCCCGCCCTGCATGGATGCTACAGCATGAATATGCTCAATCTCTACTAGCATGTTCCTGTACTCTCGGTCGACATCGTACCCTTCGATACTCCCATTGACAGTTGTAAGTATCTTTTTGCATTTTGCTTCATGCCCGTGAACGCAGTGCCATCTAGGAGATTCCGGAAGAAAAGCCCAAGCTATTATAGCAGTTCCACAAAGTGCAAATTGGGACAAAACGGCATGACGCCAGTGGTTTGGAGTATCTTGGGATACGATATTTAGTGATACCGCCGAGAGGAAAGAGCCAATAGTATACTGTATGTTCTTGTAAGTGCCACATACTGAAGATTGGGGCCAGGGTATACTCACGAATAGTTGCATCAAGCTCATGAGGGCTCCGCGGCTGGCCGTTGGCGCCATTTCTGAAATGTATACGTTGATGCAGCACTGAGCCAACCCGATAGAAAACCCCTGTATGGTGGTCAATTACTATGGTCTAAATATTCACTGTACTAACGATGACTTACATCGAGGATTCGGGCACCGAGCCAATGGGTCCAATGGGTAGACAGTTGTTCAAGAATGCAAGCGCCAACCATGATGATCTGAACTACCAATATCATCCATCGACGGCCCAATTTGTCGGCAGGGTAGGATCCAATACCGGCCCCGAACATGGCAGCGACATTTTTCATGGCTGATAGTAGATGATTTAGCACGTCTCTTGAGCTCTCAAACTTTGGTTTGTTGGGTTGCATACCTCCCCAAAGGGCTAGATGCTGAGAGTCGATTGCGTATTCTCCATCTGGCCCCAGCACGCCAAATTGACGTATGAAGCCGTCGAGAGCAACGATACTACCAGACATTTGAACCTGATAGCCATCCGAAAGAGATCCAACAGCTGCGAGAATGCAAAGAATAGACGCATGCCGGTGTATCTTAAGGCTCTGGAAAAGGCCCATGCGTTTCTCATCCCTCGTCTCCTGGGTAGCTCCCGTGCCGCGGTTTCCATCGCCTTTGCTAACGTCGGTTTCATCCGCCATTGGACTTTCGACGTGCAAGGCATCAGGCTTATCTGCTATCACAGAAGGAAGCACCATTGTCGTTTTTTGTTGTGATTTTTTTTATTGTTTCTTTCAATAATAAGGACGCTGTGTATTATGAGATTCCATGCCGAAATAGTTGTCACTGGACCATCATATATATGCTGCCCTACGCGTCGAGTGTCTGTGATGTTTAGCTCTGATTGCCGGTCCAAGCCCGGTTACTAGATAAAATATGTGTTTGCGGGGAAGCGGTTGTTGCCAAGCACATGTACGATAATGTCACTAGATGCATATGCGTGGGGAATCTGGGGTTGTGGATGCCGTATGAATCCAAAAGTACATAGTTTCAATTAATTACATGTAGATAGCCGTTATTCAAGGCCTTTCTTGATTCATATTACAACTGTCGTATTGTCTGTCAATCTATATGTTCGGCAATATTAAATCAAAGAGTCTAGTTCTACTAGAAGCACTGTCTAAAATAAACGTCCTCGGCCAAAGCAATTTACCGTTAAACTTGAAGATCCGCAACTAAATACGAGCACATCGTACAGCATCATGCTAAAGAATTATTTGTCCCGGAAATTAGGTACATATCCACGTGGACCCATGTATGGTCTTACTACTGTATCAGAGCTGATAATTGCATCAGTCGATCTACAGCGGACAAGAGAGCGTCTCGCTGAGCATTTCTGATATTACGCTGAGCGTGACTCTGGATAAATAACGTGGAGTTTCCAAACTGGGAGGTATTATCCACAACACACTCCGAGGCCGAAAGTGGAACTTGAGGGCCTCCGTCGCTGCATGATTCCAGGCTACCCATGTGCCAGCTGTCTCTTCCGGGGGACGGTTGTTGAATCAAGGTGCTCTCACCGGGCGTCTGCTGTGATGATGCCGCACCTATGTCAACACTGTCGCACCCCAGATTGGGCGTTGAGTTCATCCAATAGTCGAGCTGAGCTGGTAAGGGTCCCAGAGGATCTCCCTCATATTGAACAGGGCCGATATCAAGTGTGCAGTCTCCAAAGTCCAACCCCCATAGAGGGTCATTGTGTGCCTGTTGGTTGAGGAACGGCATTTGGTCCATGTCCATACTCCACTGGTCCGAGACTGTGTCTCTGTGAGTGAAAACTCGACTCCTGGGAGTGGGTTGGGTTAATCCAGGCCCCGAATCAGAATATACGTCTTCCACAGATGTATTTGGAGCCTCCGAGTCTATGTCGTCGAGTTTGTTGTTTGAGATCCCTCCTGAATTTGGTGTATTGTTGCTTTTGCTAGTAAATTTCCATGTTAACAGATGTCTCATGAGAAAGTATTGTAGTCCAGCTCACCTTAACATGACCAGTATCTGATTACCTGAGTCACGTACGAAGGTTGGAATATGAGGCTCGCCAGGTTCTCCGGCCATTCTTAACGCGGTGCGGATGATTATGTCTCTTCGGCCACCGAGCTTCAACATTATAGAAGCAGCAACAGGAAATACTGACGCACGATGTGTCATACAAACAGTATCCAGAGACCCTACTGCTTCGGTGAACATTCGAGTTGACAGGTCAAGGAGAAGTTGCTGATGTTCCTTTTCCACCGGTTGTCGTTTCTTTTGTTTTGCACAAGGGCGGATGACAGGAAATCGTTTCCGGGCGACGCGGAGCGCAAGAAGTAACCAACAACTGATCGACTCATGCTTGAGATGCCACGTGAGGTTTTTCTGTTCTTTATCCCCGCACCAGTCTCTAGCCCATTGTGCAAGATAACACCGTATGTGTTGCAATTCTGCATCAAACCAAACGTCTCCATGGCGTCCCATCTGATGTTGTTCAAGTCTATGGTGCACACCCCTCTAGTGAATGACGTTAGTCCTGTAGTTGTCTGTTTTCGGGGCAGTATGACTTGACGAACATCGAACAGAAAGAGATGGTACAGAGCTCCGAGAGATTTCGCGGACCGCTCATGACACAAGAGGGTGAATTTGGGAAGTTCCGTGTCGTTGAGCTCGAGGTGAGACAAATCTATGGGGGTTCGCCCAGAGTATGTGAAAAAGCTGATACGTTTAGCATGGTCACACTTTTCCACAGGTGTATGATTTGGTATTTTGCTAACCGATACTCGTTGATTACAATGAAAGCTCTTGTTCGAAGCTCGTTCCACTGCGATGCTTGGAGTGTTGTATTGTCGTTTGTGGAGTGCTCTTGGAGACGGTTTGGCAAATCTAGACCAATCTCAGATGCCATTCTCGGTATCATTGCGGCTCGCATCCAGCGTTGCTCTTCGAGCCGAGTTCGTACAGAAAGACACCATCGTGACAGTAGCTAAATGAGACAAAATTAACAAATATTTCTAGACTTGGAGTGTAAGATTGTGGCTTACGATTTGTGCTTGAATGATGTCAATGGACCTTGCCCCTGTTGAGTATATGACAAGGCTCAGTTTTTCAGTATGGGCATGTAAACCCATCGCCTCTGCTACCACTGCATGTCTTGTTGGAGACATTGTTGCCAACGCGGTGGAGCCCAAGGCAAATATTGTCGTTGTGAGCAATGCCGAACGTTTTCGTACACACAACAGGGTGTGGAACTCGGGATCTAGGATGGCCCACTGGGGATGTACCATTTTCCAATACCTATAGAGAGAAATGGCTTCAGTGTGATTGCATTACAAAAACAAATACAAGGATACGTACGCTTGGAAAAGTTCCTCTGCTCGCTGCTCAGTTATGAGCCCGTGTTGGATGGGGTCTAGGTCGGGGGAGACATCCCTCTTCGACCCGAATAAGCCATGTTCAAAGTACCGCCGTTGCTCTCTTTGAATATCCATCAATGCCCTGGGTGTCCATTTCTTTATAAGCCGCGCTTCTTCTTCTGGCAGAGGACCAGGTGTTAGTTGCGTAGAGGAGTCTTGTTTTGATCGCCCTTCCACGTGATGTACGTCCCACTCCCGTTTTGCCAAACCAGCCACCAGTCCCAGAGGATCTTGAAACTCGGACTCAACTTCTGTATTATCGCTCGCGCTGTCGTCAACCGGAAACTCTCCCAATATCTTGAGTAACTTTCTTGAAACAGCCTGAGGGTGACAATTGGGGCCATTTTCGTAGCTTATTGCCAAATTCTGTGGGTTCCAAGGAGTAGCCCTCCCCGACGATCTAAAAGAACGTCGTTGACTGCGATTTTGGGTTTTATCACAATCTTCCGAGACGGCGTGGCTCACCACGTGTATAGTTTCCGCGAATGAGGCCGGGGAAAATGCCTCGTCACTCTTCTCAAGCACTGAGCCCTCGGAGAAGTATTCTTCTGACTTATCAGCGCAGTGTTTGTCAAGCTTGCATCTTTCTGATGACGCAGGGTATGGCTGTCCTTGGGGCCGTAATCTTTCCAGTGTACGACGGCTACCATTGTATTTAGCGTGAAATGTCTCTTTTAGAAATATCATATGGAAGTAACTGTATTCACAGGTGCTTACTTCTTGCTGCCTTTGATTCTTCCACGTCGGCTTGCTGGGAAGATACATGATGTTGAGGTCAACGTGCATCGGCGGCATTGTGCTTCGCTAGGTCCCACTTCGCATTTTGTCTTCGCCTGCCATTCCCAGTGGAGTCAGGGATCAAGTGGACATGGACCATTGGGCTAGGATAGAGGTGGACTCACTTCACGACAGCTTGAAGAGAATATCAGTCAAACAAGCGGACTATTAACAATGTGTCGTAGGTTTCTAAGTAATAGACATACCTCTGACACGCTCGGCTCGAGCGAAATTTCCGCTGTCCCTGATTTACAGACTGTCTATTCCTTGGTTTGTTCGTCATATCGGAAGACGTTCAGGTATGGAAGCCAGATATTGCCTCAGTCGTCGTTGATTTGATTTGAGAAAGCAAAATGAATTTTCAAAAGATCTAGTAGCCGGGGTGCACCCATTTAATAGCCCTTCGAAAGCGGGTCTTGGTTTCCGTACTGCGGGGTTGCCAGGGTAGACGAGACTAACACCGTTGAAGTTATCCCATGCCTAGATACTAGCAAGATCGCCTCATCGGGTACATCAATATCAATGTCATCGGCGACACTGCATGTCTTCCCGCCAGTATCTGCTTGTACGCGCTGATCCTAGGTTGATGGCTACTTCGAGGCGATCAAGTTGCCGAAAATATGCTCGAGGTTATATAAATCATTGTCAATTATCCCATCCAAGTGGTGAAATCTTCTGGAGCCAACCCCCGAGAATATGCTTACTATAGGGTCCAACAACAATGGCCAACGAACAAACCAAATCGCCACACCCTAGTCCACCACGGGCAGGCAGTTACAACTACCTTACACCGGAGGATGTTGAGCATTTTCTTGCTAGGGGCTGGCTTCACATTCCAAATGCAATCAAGCCCGAGTATATTGACAGATGGATGCTTGATCTTTGGACAAGGATTGGATACGACGAACACGACAAGTCCACATGGAAGGAGGAGTATCTTCATTTACCGAGACATCGGGAGATCCCTGCCGAGAAATTTGCCCCTGAAGCTTGGGAAAAGATTGTTGAAATTTGTGGCGGAGAGGATAGAATTGATCCTGTCCGTGAACGTCACTATGGTGACGCATTCATCATCAACTTCGGCACAGATGATAAAGGGATAAAGGAGCCCAAATTTATCCCCCAGCAGCAAAAGGGCTGGCACACAGATGATGATTGGTACCGAATGTTCCTGGATTCATCCGGGAACGCCTTGACGGTGATACACGTTTTTACCGACACCCCTGATCGCGGTGGCGGTACCTGTGTTTGTGAAGACGGAATCAAAGGTAAGTAACAACATCATTTTCTCCATCTGGTGCTGCTCATAGTTTTCAACCCAACTGACGGTGACCTAGGCGTTGTGGAATACCTTTACAACCACCCAGAAGGACTTGATCCACCACTCAATGGGCAAAACTGCCTACACGTCAAAGAATGTAAGGAATTTTCAACGGTTGTCGCCAAGAAGGGGGATGTCATAGTACTCCATGGGCTTCTTCCCCACGCGGCAAGCCCGAATTATCTTCATTATGCGAGAGTCATCTCGAACCCACACGTATCGTTGCACAGCCCATACAACTTGAATCGTTTAGACGGCGACTATGTAAGCTCAGTTCCACATTCATTACAACCGAATGGTGCCATTTTAAAAGTTGAACTAATGATAAATAGAGTCTACTGGAAGAAGTGATTCTTCGGAACCTTGGTCGTGGTTCGGTACCTGAGTTCCGGCCGCAGAGGAAGCGCAAGAGTTGGTATCCTCGAAACGCAGGGTTCAAAAGGGCCAAAGCAGAGGATGAGGTACAGCGCATGCTATCGGCGGCAAGGGCTAAAGGCCTGGACGAATGTACGGTGGATAGTATATATCTGCGGAAGGGGACCAAGGAGTTTGAAGAGTTCGAACGGCGCAATGGATTTGACAAAGACGTCAACACATTGCTTATGCATCAACACAAACTGTGAGTATACGAATTGGCATGGGAATGGAACAGGCGACCAACATTTACCAAAAGTACATGTACTTAGGCGATAACTATGTTTGTGTATCATATCCAAGTTTCAAACCCAAATGCTGTATTACTGCCCTGCGCCAAGTCTTTTACAGAATTTCTATAATAATGTATTGGTAAATTGATACTCTTTTTTTTTATCTTAAGGAGCACTGGTATTCCTTGTTACTACATCGTATTATCCGTATAAATGTACACGTACGTAAATGAACACGCGGCGGTTATACGTTGCAGTGATGGATACCCTACGTCTAGCCGGTACACCCACTCGCAGGGTATTGCGACGCGATGGCCTTGTCAATCGGAGGACATTGTTATAATAAAGAAGAAAAAATGCTACAAAATGTTAGCGATATTTAATGAATTTCTTTTAACATTATGATAACATCAGAGAGTCCTTTCCTAGCTTCTATCGTTGACAAAAATAATTACTTTATGAACGGGAGAAATATTGATAAAATGTTTCACATATGTTGGATTGAAACTAGACATATTTTAAAAACAACGTCAAATACTATATTATACGCTGTATAAAAAAGTTTTGTAGAAAACGAATGTAAATATTATGATGTAGTTATTAGTGAGGCTAATTCTAGTAAGACATGACCGGCAACATTTCTCCATACGGCAACTGTATTAGACTTACATGGTTTACTAGATCCCATGCGGCAACTTGATCATCGACGTTTCGGTTACTTGATCAGATGTTTCCACGACACTTCTAAAAACTAGAACTAGGACCATAAGGACTTACTGGTATAACCATTGGAACGAACAAATTCAAAACGTGCACTTATTTTTTTCGAAGTTTTTTTTACAATCAATACCGACGACGAGTTCGACTTCTCAGCTGATTTTACTGCAACGCAACACAACATGGGCGACCCAAGCATCCTCCAGTCACAGCCCGAGAGCTGGTGGCGAACGCCTTTTGGAATGCTCCAGACCAATCTACGGGAGATCGACGCAGACATGAGCGTGGAAGATGTCGCCAGCTACATACAAAAACACGGCGCAGATGCGTGGCTCATTGGTATTGGAGGGATCCAAGCTCAATATCCCACCAAGCTACCGTTCCACAGCCAAAACGCCCTGTTGAACACTCGCGAAAGTGGTGACCTGATCTTTGATGCCATCAATGCAGCCCATGAGAAGGGACTTAGACTACTTGCGCGCATGGATTTCTCCAAGGTTTCCGCTGAAGTTGCATCCCAGCACCCGGAATGGCTTTTTAGGTCTCCAAGGGGTGAATTGCAAACGCATGATGGTGGTCTGGTATCCGTGTGCCCATCCGGGGGCTACTACCAGGAAAGGATTATCGACATCCTTGACGAAGTGACCACTTTGTACCACGTGGACGGCTTTTTCATCAACTGGACTAGCATGAACGAGGTCGATTACTACAAAAGATACCATGGTGTTTGTCACTGTGATCCATGCAATGCCCGTTGGAGTGTTTACTCGGATGGGCTTGAGCTACCCCGTGGACCCGAGGACACCAACTATACGATGTGGCTTAGATTTAGCAACGAGGTGATTGACGACATCACTGGTCGTGTAAGGTCTTTTATCAACGACAGACTTCCGTCGGCGTGCCTCATCCTTGGAAAATCTGCCGACATCATGTTCCACGAAGCAAACAATGCTGTTGGTCGCGAGCTTTGGCACCACGCCACTTCCTAGACCGTCAGCTCGTGGTTATCCTGTCGACCTGATGTGCCTGTGTTGGTCAACTCCACCACCTTCATGGATATGCCTTACCGTATGGCAAGTGAGGAGCCGGCTCATTTTGCCCAGTACCTTCTTCAATGCATCTCCCGTGGAGGATATCCCTCCACCTACATGATGGGAACGCCGGGTAAAATTCCATATCTTTGTCTCGATGTTGCAGGAGAGATCACGCGCTTCCACAAAAAATGGAGACATGTTTACGACGGACTGCGACCGTGTGCTACCACTGGGCTGGTGCTCCCTGATCGCACGCAAATGAGTGCCACCGAATTCGACGAGTCCGAATCCGAGTATAAAGGGCTGTACAAGGCCATGCAGGAATTGCATGTTCCGTTCGACATTTTGGCCCAAGAGCGATTGGAATCGACGGCTAAGAATGCAAGCCTTGACAGATACAGAGTTCTCATTCTCCCAAACCTTCTCCCAAACCTTGGCCCCATTTCTCCTGATGCCAGAAAGTTGATTGATACCTGGGTACAGAAGGGAGGCACTCTAGTTGCTACGGGAGCAAGCGGAGTTGGTGACGACTGTACTGTTCAGCTCGATTCTTTGCCCATCACAAGCGAGCTTGAGAAGACGCGGGACCGCGAGGTTCTATTTTCGACATACTTTGCGCCAATCCAAAGCGACACAATCTCTCACGTCTACACTGGCCCGATTGTTCCCTTGTATGGAGCGTACCATTTGTTCGAATGGAAATCCGGCACGCAAGGGGGTTGCAAAATGCTTGCGAGAGCATCTTTCTCCCCCCCAGAGAAGGCTTACGGAAATGTGCAAGTGGATCAGCGGGGATATGGCGCAGGCAAATATGGGAGTGGTCAAGGAGTTGTGATTCCGTTCACTGTTGGCCGGGGATATCACGAGCTCGGCCTAGGAGTCTTCAGGGACCTTTTTGTGGATGTCATGAGGGAACATGGTGATTCAAACGAGTTGATTTCATGCACCATCGCCGAGCAGGTCGAAATGACACTCAACACCAACGGAGAAAGACTGATTGTTCATTTGATCAATATGTCCGGAGCTCGAAGGCAGAACTTTGGTGTCCACATTCCAATCTTGAGCGGAAAAATCCAGATCTTGGGAGGAAAGTCTTGTGCAAAGGCTCATGCACTTCTTGGGGATAGAGTGTTGGAAATCAAGGACGGTGAAATTAAGCTGCCAACGCTCGATTTGTTTGAGGTAATTGTACTTGAAGGTATTCGATAGATATTGGCACATGTAATCAGCGCACCGGACCTAGAAATAGTTCTAACTATCATTAAATAAAGGTAACTTCTGCCTCGAAACTACAAGAAGAAAGGAATCGTTGACAACCAAGAATCCAAATGTATTCATTTATAATCATGTTACTCTTACTTCTGAGTACCTATCCGTACATTCCCACAAGATTAATTTATCTCGTTACAAGGCTCACGTTCCAACGCGGCCGTCGATGCAAAGGACTGACCATATGCACACTGTTGGGAACAAGGCAGTAAAAGGAATTCCCACCAACTCCACGTCGACACATCATATACGACAGCAAGTGCTGTATCGTAGAAGAATATAGAAGTATTACACTCCCAGACCTGCCATCATTCGAAAATGAGTCGCTGATTATGTTCCCCAGACATCCAGAAAGTGATCATTGAACCATGATAGAGCTTCTGCACGGAAATCATCATACTCAATAAATGACCCATTGACCCCAAAGACCATGTTTTGGCCGACCCCACCTCCCGCCGTGTTATCGTAAACAGGCCACTTGGGCTCTACTGTACCACCGTTTGGGTCCAGGTCACTGATCATGTTTATCCAGGCTTCGGAAACTGTCTTAGCAAGCACACGATTCCCATGGGATAGCAAAGTCTTGAGCTTATACCCCTCTCCAGGAATATCGTTGAAGACGTAAGCAACCTGCGTCCGGGTAAGTAGGTTTATCACGTCTTATGAGGAAGCAAACTCACCTCGAGGAAATGGGCTGCAGAAACGTTGGGTAGAATCCCATCTGGCGTGGCATCAAATCGATAACTCCAATTTGGAATTCCATGCTCGGACCAAATTTTGTTAGACTTTCGACGCCAAGCTATGTTAGTTGAATCCCCCCCAAACGCATTTCCACGGCGATCTTGTAGACCAAGGTATTGCAGGTCCGGGGTATTCTCGCTAATGACGACCGGCCACGACCAGAGACTAGGAATACCGACACTTTGTATATCTGGATACAAAACGGCTAGTTCGTCAACGAGTTCGTCGATGGACTTCCCTGTACTGTTCTTGGTCCTCCAGGAGAATATCGGCCTCACCATAGACTTGAAGTCTTCATCAGTGTTGAGAATGCTGATGTTGGCGTTACCCCTAAGCCCACGAAAGTAGGAGCCCTCGTCTGTATTGGATCCGATGAGCACGGGGACCTTGACGAATCTTCCGTCTCGGAATTGGTTGGAAGGATAGTCTTGAATAAAATCACCATCCATGACCGGAGCCCAGTTGGAAATCCCTGACTTGTTTACAGCATCGTTGATTTCCTCAAACGGAATTTTCTGTAAACAGGGAATCGCATCAGGTTTTCCAACTCTGGCAGCACATGAAGTGTTCCTCATCAGTCTATCAAACTCTTGTTGGTTCTCGTCGGTGCTATTGAGTCCACCGGGGAAATAACGAGGAACGCGCCCGCCAAAACCAGACTCTCCTATAGCAGCTCGGAATAGGCCGTCATTGCGTCCTTTGTAGGTCAGTTCTCTCCTCGTCGGAGACCTTGTGCTGTTTGCTTACCGTTGTAGGCCAAAATCTGGGCAGCCAAGGCTTCAGCACCACAGCTTTCTCCCACGATGGTGACCTTTGTTGGATCCCCACCGAATGCGGCAATATTCTCATTCACCCATCGTAAAGCTTGCCGCATATCGTGGTAGCCCAAATTGACAGAACCATTCTCCAAGGCCTCCTTTCCCATTAACCATCCCCAAACCGAAAGACGGTAGTTGATGGTGATGCCAATGAAGGGTTTTCCAAGGTTGACCCCATCCCGTACGGCATAGGTATAATTGTATCTCTTGTCAGATCCACCACCCTTCGCAAATCCTCCTCCGTGGATCCACACAGACACAGGTAGCTGAGATGTACCATTGATACCGGCAGGGCGAATAATATTCAAGTACAAGCAATCTTCTGACATTGGGTAGCCAGACCAATCGGAATTTGGACCAGTCCAGGAGATTCCGTACCCCCAGCAGTGTGGTTTATACTCCGTCACAGATTGGACGCCGTTCCATGTCTCGTTAATGTATTCGGCCCTCTTGAAACGAGAGACTTTCTATCATGTGTTAGAGAGATAACAGATTGGGCAGGGGTAAACATACCTGGGCATATCTAACGCCAAGAAAGAGATCCTGGTGATACAGTTTCAGGTAGGAGCCCCCATAAGTTCCGATGGTTGTATCAACTGTAGGCCCGAGATACTCGTTATTCAATATTCTGGTAAGGGCAGATACCCTCAGAATAGAAGATATGAGCATAAGGCCAAGCGAGTGCATGTTTTAGAAAAGGAGTAGACTAAAGGTTTTCTAGTTAACACGTTTAGGTAAATCGAATTTGGACGTTTGTTCCGGGTATTTTATATCACAGTTCAATGTTCAATGAGTGCGTCACGCGGCAACCACTTGATTACATGTAGCCGGTTATTATGTCGGTGTTGATCATGAAAACGTCACGAATGAGATTTGCACTGCGCTTTGATCATTTGCATCATAAACCACATGCATTTGCTTTTGCACGATGTGTCTTGTTGTCCAATATGAAGGCTGAAAGCTCAGAGTCAATTGCGACCAAGTATGCGTTCATCTAGTCAGTCTTTTAATCTCGAGAAACGTACCTATTGTCATTTTTGGTCATGTACTTTTTTCTATACTTCGCCTCTAGGACCACGGCTTTTCATTCTCGGATACTAGATCGGGCGTAACTAACTCAATGGATTATTGCACAATCTGATAGCCGAACTGGCTTTTAGAATTGAAGACTGGCCTATGTTCCGTTATTCTACATTCCCGCCTTTGAAAGAAAATTGAAACCACTGGGGTTATGCTAGTATCGTATCGCCCAAGAAAACTAAATATATAATACTTAAAGTACATGGAATATAAATCATCGCGTGGCAAAACTTATCTCCTAATTGTCCGCGTATGGCGGCCTGTTCGCACCAACCCAAGGGCCTGCGGGCCCGACCATACTGGGCTTGAGATCTTTGACCGTATTAGCACCAATATTGCGCATCGTGTTTGTAATCTCTTCTTCTAATACTGTAGTTGAATCGCATTAGCATGTTATCTCGTCATTGTTGTAAATGAATTTCCATTGATATCATCAACAGAATTATTAATTCCGTGTACATACTTTCAAGTGCTCTGTAAACACCTTCCTCGCCATGCGTGCCATTTGCGTACATGAAAGGACGACCAAGACCGACCGCCTTGGCGCCCAGGGCCAGTGCTTTTACCACATCAGCACCAGAGCGAACACCACCATCAACCATAACGTCGATTTGGTTGAACACATGGGGTTGATTGACGCGGAGCTCATAGAGTATGTCTATCGGAGCTGGTGCGTAGTCGGCCTGTCGGCCACCGTGGTTTGACTGTAAAAGGTATTAGACATGTGTTGTAGTGTCGTCATGTTACATGTTGACATACCAGTATCACGCCCTCAACACCGTGTTTGACGCAGAGCTGAACATCTTCAGCAGACTGTACGCCCTTGACTATGAGTGGAAGTTTGGTAACACTCTGTGGACATGTTAGATCTGATCCCTCTTCGTGATAGGTAACTCTAAGAATTAACACCATTGCTTACCCTGATGAAATTGATGTCTCCCCATGTCAAGTTCCAGTCTTGGTAGCCTGATAGGCTCTCAGAAACACTTTTCTGTTTTGGGGAGGCATCTTGTGTTTTGGGGGGCGAGGCTTTTGCTTTAGTACGAACATCCATTGTTCGCTTGGTCTGTCTCATGACGTCGACTGTAAAAACGATAGCCTTGGCCCCAAGTCTCTCCGCCTTCTGAAGCACCTGTTCTGATTGTTTCCGATCCTTGTTCAAATAAACCTAAAAGGCCACAAATGTCAGAGGAATCCTTTCCAGCCCCCATTGGGGATATATCATAACTCATACCTGGTAGAACAATGGTTGATCATCAGTTCGAGCCTCAAAGATCTCTTCCAGGCTACAACTGGCATTGGCTGAGATCTTTCATTCCTGGTGTCAGTGTACATGTTTTTGTGATTCTTCCAAAGCGTGTAGAGACCTACAATCTGGACGACACCCGCTGTTCCAGCTGCCCTGGTGAGATTGATCTCGCCCAGGGGATGGCCAAGTTTCGCCATTGCAGCCGGAGAAATAACAATCGGCATGGACACCGGTATTCCCACAATGGATGTTTCCATATCACCGTGCGACATATCGCGCAAGATGCGTGGACGGAAGAAGTACCTCCTGTAGGCGTTTGAGTTCTCGTGAAATGCTTGAAAAGTTTTAGCCGCTGGACTGTCTGGATAGATAATGGTTCACTGATAACTACTACTCACTGGCTTCTTGGTCCGATGCGCTTCTGTAGTATGCCCAGGCCGCGTTGCCTAGCACACGCTCGGCCCAAAATTCAAAGTCGCTAAGCAGAAGCATCGCATCGGCCATTGGCATCTCATCTCGGGCCTCTAGGCATTCAGCCTCTTCGTCAGATAAATCTCCATCGCCGACAGGAAGAGTGCTTAAGTCGACAGGGCCCATGCAGTACTCAGCTGGAAGTGAGCTAAGGGCATCCGGGGCATGGAGCATGGAGAATAAACGACTTTATAAAATTACACGTCGAGTTAGCCTTAAATCACAAGGAATATTAACTGTATGGTGCACGTTCGAACGAACCTAGCGTCCTTTCCGGCCTCCGCCAAAATGGCATTGGCACCACCGGGGTGGAGCGCGAGAAATCTCGTCATGTCGTAGACATTTCCCTTTGTTGATTATTAGACATTGTCCGCCAGCTCATAACGGATTTCGTTAGTAGGACTTACATCAATAATGACCCAGCAGTCATCCTCAGTCTTATGCTTCTGCACTTCATCGAAAGATATGACACTAGCTTCGGGGCTGGCTCGGTGAGTGATCGCGACATTGTGGGAAGATGCTGGAGTCATCCACAATGCCGACGCGGTCACTGTACCCTGTAGTTGATGTTGTAAGTATGCTTTTCTCCCCTCATTTAACATCTTCCCCTCACCAGCAAACATACCAAAAGCAGTGTAGAAACGAGTACCAATGTCGTGTTATCCCCCCATTTCATCGGGTTCTTGAGACCTTCTCGCGAGTATGAAGATCTAGCCCTCGAGGAAATGTGCGCGGTGGGCATTTGCCATCCAATTGGCCCGGTGCGAATCGGCTTTGCTCGCCGAAGCATCATGGAAGAGAACGGCACTGGGCCGTAAATTCTGCAAGCAGTCGGCATTGTCGGTGTTCCTCCGGTCTTGGTGTCGTGCTGTTGTAGAGGAAGATATCACGGAGGAAGTTGTCAACACGGGACTGCTTCTTGTATTAATATCTAGGCTGGACGAAGGCAATTGGTTGGGCTGTTCTTAAAGAGTCATAATTCGCCGGCCTTTGCCGTTTTTAGTACTGGGACCCACCCTGGTCCGCAAGCCGCCCCGGATGAACCCCACTCTGGCCTGGTAACCTGTTGCTTACGGCGGACTACGAGTACACGCGTAGTGGTTGCGGAGGAATATCATTAGATGCCTTCAATAGCTGACTCGGAAGTAAGTTGATGTGTATATTACTAGTGAAATTATTATACGTACCAATGTATAAGTACTAAGCCAAATTTTATTGGCAGCTTATATACGAGGAGATCGTGTTTGTAGCTGTCAACACCGTACCTTTATTTAATTATAGGAACTTACCCGTCACCCCGGGTGCGAACCTAAGGGGTATCCAGGCACCCACTAATCCCCTCCTTCCTAGCACGGGGTATCCGTATATGTTGATACATATAACTTCCATGTCCCCCTTCAATACAACTTAATAACACCAATATTTGATCATTGCACTCATACTAATAACACCAGCTGCGCAATGCAAGGTTCAGGGTTTATTTAAACCTACCTGCACCAGAGGGTGCCCATCCACTACACGTATTGTCCATCTGTCACGTATATACCGAGCTAACACACACAAGAGCGTGGATTAATATTTTTGTCACACCATCCCTTTGTACGACAACCCCCTTGATCTCTGGCCATAGCACACCCGGTCACAAAATGCTTTGTGATGTTTAATGATCACAATTTACGTCCCCCGTCTGGCTTGCAGCCTTAGCCTTAGGTCCTCACAACACCGGATCCTAACCTGCCAGGTTCGAACCCGTCAAATTCCGAACCATGAATAAACCAATCCAAGCAGCCTGGCATCTGGTCCGTGCCTGTCCCATTTGCGATGGCGTCAAACGATATTCCATACCAGCCAGGCTTTGGCTTCAAGGATGTTGTCGGATGGGGTACAACGGGCTTGGTAGTGCTTGACGAATCCACGAGGACCGTTACAAAGACACCTCTCGATGAGCAAAATATGGACTTGGTCATTAGGGAACGACATATATACGAACGCTTTACTGACAAAGGAGGTCACAAGGGACTACTGGAATACTGCGGCACCTTTGATGCTGGGATTCGCCTACAATACGCTTCCAATCACCACCTCAGATCGATCAACATGGAGAAGGGGATTAGCAAGAGACAGCGAACAACTTTGGCTCTCGAGTTCGTCAACGAAGCTGGAGTTGTCCATGGAGATTTGACCTGCGCAAACATCTTCCCAGTTGGAAATTTCAACGCAAAGTTAGCTGATTTTGCGGGAGCATCGGTTGATGGCTCCCCTTTGCTGGTGGGTATAACGCCAAGTCACGAGTTTCTCGGTCCCATTGTCTCTATTCAAGCTGATCTATTCGCATTCGGCTGCCTTCTATATTACATTTTCACGACGCAAGTCCCGTACGATGGGAAGACCGATGATGAGATACAGAGCTGGTATGAGAGGGGTGTTTTTCCCGACGCTCGTTCATTCAATACAATGGGCCATATAATAAGGAAGTGCTGGCTGGGCAAGTACCCCATTTGAAAGGTATGTCTCCTAGGCCCTAGCATCGGGAGCCGCGATAAATCAATACAAGCAGGCGAGCAAGAGAATAAATGGATTACCTCCGGCATCACGCCTGCATGACTCCAGGCCTACATATGTAATTAATCAAATTGAAGAAGTACCCCAAGCCGAGTCGAGAGTGGATGTTCTGGCTGGATATAGGGTACGTGTAAATATCACTTTGAAAGAAGGACTTCTTGGAGGAACAAATAGATGACTTGTTGTTCAATTTTCGATGACTGTTGCGGGAGGCACATCTCCCTTGGGAAAAAGGCACCTTGGAAAGAAGTCACCGGGGAGAGAAGAGTGAGGAAGAAGGTGCGAAGCATGAAGGAAGGAACAAGATATATATAAGTAGACAAGTAGCTTAGAGAGAGAAATTACTTTCCTCTCGCATTATCATCATCACAATAAGACTTCATTTTGCACCACCAGAATCGTGCCTCGAAGTACGTGATCCATCCCACGAAATCCTGTCACGGAGAGACGCTACAATAACATACGGAATCATCACCATGACCTGCTACTAACCCTCAACCCCCTGCTTTGTTCCTATATAATTGTACACTCACAATTTATGTGATTCACTTCAACTGGCAGAACATTTCACAGGCAGAGTGGTCTTAACTTGTACAGTATGTGTATGGCTATTATCATGACTTCTGCCGTTATTAGAAAAGATAACTACAAGTAATTATTAGTCGCTATTCTGCCGGCTCCAAGTATGGCCCCAATGGTTAGTCCCGCTCCGATACGTGTAGAACCCAACCAAGGGGGTCGAAGAATACCTCGTCGCTACTCCCCGCAGAATTTAGATGTGTGCCCAGTGGTGTTTTGTTCGGCGCGCGAGCCAACGTGAATAAACCCATTACGTCCATTGGTGCTTTCTACAACAGAAAGAACATATGTACATCGGTTGTCATGATTGTGCTTCTACAGCGATTTATGGAAATTCAAGTAAATACATTTATGTAAAGCTATTCATAGTCAAGCTCTATAGCAGCACCGTGAGGGACCGCTTCATCAATAAATAAGACTAGGCTATGTCGTACAGGTCAACCCAGAAAAAGATCCTCTTCAAGAGACCCTCGAACTTCTTTTTTCCCTCAAGGTGGGCATAACTTTCCTTCTGCGGGCTCCTTATCTCCCTGTGCACCCTCCGTGCCGTGTCCCACCCGAAGAAGCCGGCCATCTCCCAGTCAATTAACCCCACAATCTTCCCATCCCTGACAATGGTGTTAGACTGGGTAAAGTCGTTGTGCATAAGGGAACAATCATCGTGTACAGCGGCCTCACCGCCGCTCGGGAAGAGGATGTCAGCCTCCTCCTGGCGTACACGGTCACTTGCAACCGGATCCGCCTCCGGGACGACATACGATGGGCAAGCAGTGCCCGGGTCGGGCCTCAGGCTGCGCAAAACGCGGAGAATGGCCCGGGCCTGCTCCTTGAAACTTGCCTGCTCCTCGAGGGTCAAGTACTGCGCTGCAACGGAGAGAGCCACTCCCGGGATGCGCTCCTGGACGAGGACATCCCGGCCGCGGATCTTTTCACATACGCGTCAGTAAATATGAAAATATGTAGTAGACGTATTTCTGCATCTTACCTTGCCGGAGAAATAGAACTCAGGAACTTTGACGCCGAGTTGGGCTAGGGGATCCCGCGCATATGTGGCCGCGGCGACTTCGTTCGCATCGTTGAGGGAGTAGTCGCGCGTCGGCTCATCGTGTAGGTGTCCTGACTTAACGATGACCCCACCTAGAGCGAACACGTCACGTCCGCTGGGGGAGAGGTCGTTTTTGTAGGCGTAGTTAGTGGTGTTGCACCGCGAGAGGACCTCTTCCCAGTACGCTAGAGAGGCAGGGGAGGTAGATCCGACGTGGTTTGGATCCGGCTTAAAGTCGTCGGCCTGCGGCCCATAACGGCCGTAGAGCAGTATGTCAGCGTACAAGTCGCTTGCGGGGACCTTGGCTGGATCGGTCTCATAGGGGGAAACTGCCTGCTTGTCCATGATTGAATTGAGAAGTGGCAAAAAAAAAAGATGTTGTGAGTGGAAAATGTAAGTAATAATGATTGAATGGATTGTATCGAGGGGGTTACCGACTACTAGACGGGCGAAGATACATGTAGGCACATGACCCTAACCTAGCCACCTTACTCTATTGTACTCGTAATTTATTGACGTTTCGCCCACCGGCTCGCAGTTGATGCCAGCAGGTCTCAATGGTCACAAAGTGGGCCATTCGTCGGGCGGTAGAATGGAGTACGTGCAGGTACTAGCCTGTGCCAGTACATCTGGAAGGTGCCTTGACCAACAGGCGGCTACAGGCATGTACTCCTGGTAGTGCTACTGATCATTAGTACGGAGTATCCGTTAGTATAGAGAGGCACTATAGTCACAAGATATGTAGCAATTGGATACATGTACATATACTTCAATATATACGGAGTACATATATGTATGTTATATGTACGAGTAGGTGCGAGCGCAGACACGGGACAACACATTAATGCACAACACATGCCCTCTACAGATACGAGTACTCCATACTGTGACAAAAAGATGCAGTATCTAGAAGTACGAATACCAGTCATTCATTGGCATTCGTACCGCCTAGTTTCTGCAGCGTCTACACTATCACCAACAAGAAAAAGGCAAGAGCCAACAACAAGGCATATTTCCTTGATTTGGGACCTTCGCAGTCAACGGGACTGAAGTCTCCAATGGAATATAAAAACCCTCGGGGTACTCCCTTTGATCATAGCATAACAACCACAATCACAACCACAATCACAATCACAAGCAATAGCGAGGAAATACGGAAATTCCGCACCAAACTATCACCTCGACCCCCTCAGTCCTTAATATATTCCTACCCCCTCTTTACACTAGTATGGCTGACCGGTGCCCCTCTTGCGGCGGCTGGATGAACACCACGAGGGGTGGTGTTCATAATTGTCCCGGAGGCGGCACTCGCGTCCGTGTGGAGCCCCAAGACCTTAACGTCCTCTTTACTGAGGAGGAAGCTCCCCAGCTTATTGGCTCTCATTAAGACGGTATGTCTTTTAGAAACTCGTTATAACATTCTACTAATATATTATTTCTTTAAATTGATGGCAACAATCAGCTAATGTGGCAGACTGGCAGTATATTATCGGGGAGGAGGGCAATGTTATAATGTGGTTATTGGATTGTATATATATCTTACGGACGCGCTATATTATTTTTACTATTGCGTGTAATAGATATATATCTTATAAATGATACTTCTCTAAGAAGGCCTAATAGTGAGTCCGGGCTAATAACCCCTTTTAGGGGACCCTAATAGCCTAGATCCGCGTATTTTAATATTATAATAGTAATTTTTATATATAAAGTATCGCCCTATATATCTAAACTAGGGGGTTAAAATAGTAAGTAGATATATAATATAAAAAAAGTTCGAAATATATTAATTATTAAAATTAAAAGGGGACGGATAGCCTAGGGAGAGATCGTAACTAAAACTACCTAATAACCTATATAATATAAGTTATAAGAAGGCTAGGAGATAATATAAAGATATAAAGGATATCTCTATAGTACTACCCGCGTTTATATAAATAATTTCTTCTATCTATAAGGCTATATACTAAATTTAGGGGACGGATAGCCTAGGGAGAGATCGTAACTAAAACCACCTAATAACCTATATAATATAAGTCGTAGGAAGGCTAGGAGACGATATAAAGATATAAAGGATATCTCTATAGCACTACCCGCGTTTATATAAATAATTTCTTCTATATATAAGGCTATATACGTCTTATAGGTAGTCTTAAGTCTATAAGAGTAACGAGGGTATCGTTAGAAAAAAAGGGTTATAGAAGGAGTAGAGGAGATTTTATAATATAATAATAAAAGGTTATATAAATATAGTGAAAATAGGTGTCGGACAGCCTAGGGAGAGATCGTAACTAAAAACTACCTAATAACCTATATCTCTAGGAATTATCGGGTTGGGGTTTGGACCGAATGGGTAGAATTGAGGGTTGAACGATAGGGGTATAGTCCGGTACTAGTAGAAGCGCTCTACTAGGCGTAATAGTACTTACCCTAGACTAATAAATAAATAGAAAATACTAGAAAATAGAGCGTATTCTCTTTTATTATATACTTAAATTCTAGATTTCGTACTCTTTCTTTAATAGAGTTATTCGTAATTAAAGAGTAATAGTATATATATTTAAGATCTTAATAGGCGGACGGTATCCCTATTAAATCGGTACGTACTTAACGGACTCTACCCTTATAAGTTTATTAAAATTCTCTCCTATAGATTTATCTCTAGGATATACGAAAAATAAAGTTAATAGAGATATCTAGTATACTATTATTAGTATATATATAAATTTTTAGTAAATTTCTAGTCCTATATTAATTATAATACGCTATATTCCTATTTTTTATTTATATTCTCTAACCTTTATTAGAGAATATAGCTACTTATAGCGCTATCCTTCTATAATTATAGCTTATAGGTATATAGGTATAAGACTTAAAATTAGTTAATATAGCTTACTATAGCTAACGTCTTCTATAATTATAGCTATTGCGGTATATAGGTATAAGATTCTAAAAATAAATTAATATAGCTTATTATAGCTAACGTCTTCTATATTTATAGCTTTTAAATATTTAGGTTTCGTTATCCCGATTCTAGGATTATAGATACTCTATTATTTATTAATTTCTTCTTACTAGTATCTAAGGAATAATTATTCCCTAGAAGCTAACCTATACCTTAATTTCTATATTATAATAATTATTCCCTAGAGCCTAGAAAGCCTATCTTACTATTCTATCGTAATATAGAATTAAAATCTTAAATACTATTACTACTATAAAAATTATAGAATAAATAGGAATAATTATTCCCTAGAGGCTAGTTATATTATTATACTATTATAGTATATTATAATAGAATTAAATTATATAATACTTAAATACTATTATATAGATACTACCCGCCTAGCCCCCCGTCTTATAGAACGCGGAATAAGATATCCCGCCTATAGGAATAATTATTCCCTAAAGGTAGTTATACTATCTCGTTACGTAGGTATAGATAATATAACTAACGCTAAATTAAGAAGGTAGTAACCGCTAGTATTATATTAATCCTTTATTACGTAAAAACTTACTAATTAAATATAGATAATATATCTATATAGCCCTTAAATAAGCTACCTATAGGAAGAATTAGAAGAGTCTATTTAGGGTAGTATAAGATAGAGCCCCTAAATAAGCTACCTATAGGAAGAATTAGAAGAGTCTATCTAGGGTAGTATAAGATAATAATAGTATAGAGTGCCTTATTATCCTTTATAATAAACTATAGAGTAGTACTTTAAATATATAAGTTATAATAGTAAAACGTTCTTAGTACTTTATATCTTTACTAAAAGTATTAAATTTTCTAAATTAAAATACCGAATACTTAAATTCTTTTCTTTATATCGAAGAATATTTATCGATTAATATACTAAAGATACGAGAAGAAATCTAGAACGCTAACTATAAGCGTATTGCTCGTCGTCGTAAAATAAAATAGATTATAAGCTAAGAAGCCCTTTAAGCTAAAGCCGATAGAAATCCTAAAAGTATTCGGATTATCCTTAACGAGCTACCTAACGAGCTACTAATAACTAGACCGAGTTAAGTACCTAGATATAAAGACCTATTATATAGAATCGATAAAATCTCTAGAGGGATCGAGACTTTACTTATCTTTCCTTACGATACTAAGACTCTAGCGTTATATCGCTACCTAACTCGATTAAGGTCGCGATCCGTAGACCTAGTGCTAAAAACTATTAAGGTAATACGAAAGCGCGTAGCTCGAGAGAAATAGTAAGAAATACGATAATCCTAAATACGGCTTAAAGCTATATAATTAACCTAGATTTAAATCGTTAAAGAAGAATAAGGTATATTAATATTTAAATATATTACTATTATACTAAGGTAATATCGAGTTACTAACGTATAAAAAGAAGTTCTAGAAAATGCCTAAAACCCTCTTAAAAACCTCGATATCCTAAGCCTCGTAATTAAAGACCCGTCTAAGTATATCGATAATCTCTATAATAATGCGTCCGATAATCTATTAGAGTATACTAAAGATAGAGCGGGAGACCTATCGGACGACGATTCTAACTAACCTCTAGAAGGAGTAGATAATATATTAAAGAACGGATTAGAAAATATATTAAAGAACGGATTAGAAAATATATTAGAGAATAGACTAGAAAATATATCGGAGAACGGACTAGAAAATATATCGGAGAATAGATCTAATAACCTCCTTTATCTACCTAATAAAGAGCCGGAATACTTTAATAGTATTCTATAAGACGTCTTTACGATCGAATCGGTTTATATATAATAAGAATAGCTAATACTCTAACGTTTTATCGAAACGTAATTACTATAAGTCTCGAACGATATATAGAAAGACTAACGCCGAATCTACTAAGAGCTTATTACTTAGTATTTCTACGTCTCGTGCTCGTATAGTAATTACTCGGTAGATAAAGGTAGCGATAACTATAACCTCTAACGTTATATATATAGAGTTAATAGGTAGAGGCGGCGAGTAGGGCCTAGCTAATCTAGGACTCTACTCCTATAAGATAATTAGAAGTAGCTATTATTCTAGGCGTCTTAGATTAATATAGGAATTAAGCTCTCCCGATACTAGGATATTAATAGCCTATAGCTCGGACCTACGAGCCTTACCTATATACCCCTAATAGGCTAATTTTCTTTATCTTTCTTACTATCCCGCCTCTATACTATATAGATAGATCTAATCGTATAGCCCTATAGTATCTTACTCTTTAAGAAGCATTATATCCTCTTTAGGTTAGTTTACGTATATAGTATTTCCCTCTTAGTTTATCTCTACTTTCTTAATACGTCTAGTACTAAAGCTAAGTCTATTGCCGCCCTCTTAGATTAAAGATAATAGTAGCTTATCGATAAAATTATCCTACTAGCCGCCCGCTAGACAATACCGACCTTTATTACCTAAGAAATACCGACCTCCTTTACTAATGCCTACGCGAAGTTATTTAGCTATAAAAAGCGACTATTAGCTTACCATAGCGGAGCCGACTAGAGCCGACCTCTTTACCTTTAGTATATAATCTTAAGAGCCTACCTCGGTCCTTTCTAAAATAAGATCGTCGAGCTCTATAAATAGGTATAGGTTAATACGGCCTAGGGCGATAAGTATAATTATTACGCTAACCTACGCTTAGTTATCTAAGCCTACGACCTTAAGAATTACTTCTTCGCGCCTACTCTATATTAAGTAATCTAGCGCTTCCGATAGACTATCCTCGGATACCTCAATATCTAGTATATCGATCTACGTTCTTCGTAAGTAGACCTTAGCCTCCGCGATATAGCTATAGCTAATAAGCTAGTAACCCTTCTATAGAAGAAGGGATATATAGATACCTACTACGATAGCCTCTAGGCCCTCTCGGCGGCGTATAAGATCGCCCCCTAGATCTTCTTTTCTAATAACACGACCTAGGCGGCTATATATACTAGAAAGCTCGCTCCTTACTAGTATCGTAAGTATACGTTTACTAGCCTATCGGCTACTATCCCCGGAATTATCCGCGCTAAGGCCTACTATTACTTTAAAGATATCTTTTCTATAATATATAGCGATTATAGGTTATTCTAGAGTAGGGTTTAGGGTCTAGGGTTAGGGTTAGGGTTAGGGTTAGGGTTAGGGTTAGGGTTAGGGTTAGGGTTAGGGTTAGGGTTAGGGTTAGGGTTAGGGTTAGGGTTAGGGT
>FYEV01001812.1:3566-111421 GCA_900188565.1 Geosmithia flava
CCCCCCCCCCTCTCTCTCTGTCCCATCATGCACTATTCGCACACACACACACGCACACCCCGATCTGGTCTTTCTTGTTTGTTTGTCCTGCAGGGGTAGAGAGACTGTGTGGGAGAGACATGACCACATGTCGTCGTCCAAAACGGCAATGTACACGACACGGGTCTAACGGTTGCCTCATATGTGCATCTTTCGTCTTGACCTTCTATGCATCATGCGCGTTGTCGTCCTCATGCATCATTTCGTCTTCTCTCTCTCTTTTTCTTGCTTTTTTCTTTTTTCCTTTCTTTTTTTTGTTCTTTCTTTCTTTTTTTCGTTCTTGACCAATCTGTTTGCCTCTGCTTTGCAACTGTGTGCCTCTGCTCTGCATATGTCCCATATCGGCGAGTCCGATAGCCACATGGCACATATGCTAGGGGGGGTCACAGCAAACACAAAAGTGCCCCATGTCCATGCCCACCCCTGCAAGACACTCCCTAAAAAAGGAGACAGGCGGACTTTGTTGCCCGACGTCGGACTCTGCCCGCCAACAGGCGGACACACAAAGGGCGAGAGAAGAGATGCAGATGCAGATGCAGATAGACAGATGTAGACAGAAAGGAAGAACAAAGACAAAGAGGGTGTTGTGTGTGTGTGTGTGTGTGCAAATCATGTACATCATCCATGCACATGATGGATGCGTAAACAAAGGTAGATCAAAGGGAATCTCCAAAGACAAAGAAGACGTTGATCCCTTGCAAAAGAAAATGGGCAAAAGACAAAGACAAAGACAAAGAAGGAAAAGAAAGAAAAAAACACATACCTGTTGTTCCATCTCTCGCACCTTGAACTCGTGCGCCCCAAGCTTGGAATAATCAACCTGCTCATCATCCTGATTCCTCTCCTTAATCATGCTCTGCACCTGCCTGACGAGCGCCCTGCACGCCGCGCCCACAGCCTTGGAGGCCTGCTCCAGCCTCTCCTGGCTCTTGGACATGAAACCCGCCTTGACGCGCGACGCCGCCACCAGCTGGGCCGTCGAGGCCGCCACGTCGTTGGACGCGACGATGAGCTGCTCTGGGCTGTTGCGACCGGAGAGGACGCCGTCGGCCGTCTCGATCAGAGTGTTGGTCGAGGCGGCGACAGCCTTGGCCGCCGAGATGAGTCCCTCGGTCCACCGGTTGTTCTTCTTGTAAAAGGCCGTGCGGGACGACGACCCGCGCCCGGCCTGCACAATCTCCGACTGCGTCACCGTGGCAGCCTTGATCAGCTCCCCGATGGCGCTCGTGATGGCCAGCGCCGCGTCCAGGATCGAGTCGTGCACCTTGACCTCGTACGTCGAGTACCCGTCGCGGGGCTTGTTGCGCAGCTTGGCCAGGCGCTGGGCCGCCGCCGCGATCGCGTCCGCCGCCTTGGTCAGCTCGTTGTCCACCAGGTCGCCCAGGTCGCCCTTGTTGTTGGCCAGCTTGCCGAATCCGGGGGCGAACGCCTCCACCAGCTTGTTGAGCTTCTGCAGGTTCATCTGCACGTCGTTGTTGCTGTTAATCACCACGTCCGTCTTCTGGAGAGCCTCCATGCCCTCCAGACGGAAGCTCTGCAGGCTGCGGAAGAACTGGATCGTAGACAGCGCTGACTGTCGTGCCCCGCCCATCAGCGAGTCCATCTTCTTGTCGTCCGTCGCCACGCGGCTCAGACCCTTGGTGTTGCTGCACACGTCCGCCACCGAACCAGAGAACACGTTGACCGCCCGGATCAGCTCTCCGTGCGAGCTGTTGGGGCCGTCCGCGATGAAGTTGTTGAACGCCGTGGCAAACTCCATGGCTGAGGATGACGCCTTCTCAATCTGGGACAGCACGTATGACGGCGACGCATTTTGGTTACCAGCCTGCATCGTAGAGTCCATCTCGTAGAGGCCGTCGTCTACACGCGCGATACCAGACTGTAGCACAGAGTCGATGATGTCGTTGATCTTGTCCAGGTTGGACAGGATGAGCGCGTCAATCTGTCCATCGAGGGCGTTGTCCGTGACGCCCTGGTTGTTCCTCAGCTCCTCGAGCTCGATGAGCGTCTGGTCCATGCCGGCCTTGTACACCTCGAGCTCTTCCTCCTTGTCGCGGAGGAGCTGCTCCAGGTCAGCGCTGCCGTCGCGCGCCTTGTAGTGCGCCTCCTCGAG
This sequence comes from Geosmithia flava, assembly GCA_900188565.1. Classification (NCBI taxonomy): domain Eukaryota; kingdom Fungi; phylum Ascomycota; class Sordariomycetes; order Hypocreales; family Bionectriaceae; genus Geosmithia; species Geosmithia flava. The sequence goes on from FYEV01001812.1 coordinate 5,719, forward strand.
GGCCTTGGACTTGTTGCGGAGAGCCTCCTCCAGGTCCGCCATCTCGCGGTTGTACTTGGACAGCATCGTAGACAGCTCGTTGCCCTTGCTGCGCTCCAGGTTGTCCGCCCGGTCGTGCGCCATCCGGAGCTCGCGCTGCAGCTTCTCCATCTCGTCCTTGCTGCTGCCGCTCGTCCGGTCCTTCTCGTGCAGCGCGCGGTCCCTCTCGCGAATCATGTCCGCCAGCTCCAGGTTCTTGGTCTTGATCTCGCGCTCCAGCTTCTCGCGCTTGTCAATCGCCTCCTGAGCGCTGGCAGCCTTGAGCTGCACCGCCTTGAACTTCTGCAGCAGGTCCAGGTGCTCCGTCCGGAGCTGCGAGTACAGCTTCGCCAGCGACTCGTACTTGCTCCGCCATGTGTTGACCTGCTCTTGGAGAGCTTGGATCTGCTCGTCCTTGCTGCCCATCTGCTGGCCCAGGCTGTTCTGGATCTGCGACAGTTCACCCTCCAACGCCTTAACCCGCTGGTCGTACTGCTGCAGCATCAGCTGATCCCGCTCGTACTGCGACCGCGCGTTAAAGTTCTCCTGCTCCAGCTCCGCGAGGCGGCCCTGAGTCTGCCACTGTGCTTGCTGGGACAGCAGTGCCTCCTGCTCCCTCCTCTGCTGCTCCGCCAGCTGGCGCTGCTGCTCCTCAAAGTCACGCTGCGCCTGCATCTGAGCCTGCTGCTGGGCGAGGATTGCAGCCTGCTGCCGCTCCTCCATCACCCGCTGCTGCTCCTCGTATTCCCTGTTCTGCCTGTCGAGCTCGTTCTTCCAGAACTCCGAGATCTCGCCCGGCTCCTCCGTCTTCGGCTCGGGCGCGGGGCTGGGGCGTCGCTCAATCTCCTGCTTGGGTCGCGCGGGCAGTGCGGGCGCCTTGTCGTCTTCGCCAAGCAGGTTCGGGGGGTCGTGCGGGAGCTTCGGGATGTTGATCAGGCTGGTGAGGTATCGGAGGTTGGAGCATTCGTAGTAGAACCTGACGAGTCGGTAGTGCTGTGCGCCGTATCGCTCGCGGAGAGGCTCCAGGGCCCCGTCGTCTCCGGTAACTATGTATTACGGCAAGATTAGCTGTGATTCACTTCTTGGGATTAAAGGGACGGTTAAACAAGGTATGCCACATACTCGAGTGCAGAGCACGCAGCATGCTGGTGATGAACTTGTAGATGCCGTAGCTCTCCTGGACCAGCGGCACCAAGGACGAGATCCTGCACTCGTTGTTTCCAACGTGCCTGAAGTGCGAGAAGATCAACTTCTGGAACTGCTCAATCTTGTCCTGCAGAGCCATGAGGTCGGTGATGGTCTCGTATCCCTCGTTAGGGTCGTTGATGGCCTTCAGACTGATGTACTCCTCGTATTCGAACGTTCCGTTGAACTCCTTGTGGGCGTCGTGGAACGAGAGCTTGGCGAGGATGTAGTAGACGTATTCGTGAATCAGAGGGCCGTAGCCGCGGACGCCCTCGCCGTTAATGCTGCGCCGGAGGCTGTCGATCCAGCTGCGGTGGGCCATGGCCTCCCTGAGGGCGACAACATGTCCCTCCTGGAGCACCCTGTGAATCGTGATGAGGGCCTTGAACGTCTGCACCTCGTCGGCCATGATGGGCTGCCTGTAACAGTCGTCATCGTTTAGCATACGCGTGTGTAACAGCAACAACAACACCAACAGCATTCTCAGCCGGTACCAACGGGATCAAACATACACTTTAATGCCGGCCCAGAAGGCCTGCGACGACTTGTGGTCCCATGTGTACACGATACAAGCACGGACGTGCTTGCGCTTCGGCGAGATCTCCTCGCTGTTGGTAGCCTTGCGGATGTTGATGGCAAGCTCCTGGTCGGTTCTAGCAAGCGAGCAGCGCGCAATATTAGCATCATTTCATCTGCGACTCTTACGCTCATATGCCAAGATATAAAGTCGCAAGAAAGATTTCTCCCGTGGAAATAGCTCACTTAGTATGTTCCGAACTCCGAAGGGATGCCATGGCGACGGCGGTGGGTTCCTGAGACCGCAGGTGTCCTGCAGTTCAGGAGCAACGTGGAAAGGGAGACGGAGAGCCCCGAATCGCAAGGGAGAGGAAGTCGTGTCGGAACTGGTAATTTCCGTTTGTAGCTGAAGCCCAAAAAAAATAAGGGCTCGCTGATATCGTATATATCAAGATGATCAGGCAGAAACAAAAACTATGCCAGGAAGCTTTCGTCAGCTGTTGACGACACCAAAGCAGGCTACGACCCAGCCACAGTTGAGTTGCCTCCCGCTCCTACATCACTGGTGGGTCCGCTCTCCTGGATTGGGCCACTCATCGGCACGTGTAAAAATCCGTTCCGTATAAACTCTTGTTACAAGGTGCATCGCCAAGCGCTCGATCCGAATAGGCAAGTATTGACGTGGAAACTATTTATAGTATTAGCATATCTTGTTTTCTGTTAAGGTGCTGATGGTACTGTTCAGTATTTTCACAGAAAACGATGTATTGTGCAGGTTTGATGGTGCGGTGGTGCTTCCAGAGATGCTAGGTTGATGTTGCTAGATGAAAGTGGCCTGCAAGAGGGGTGATAAGTCTAGGAATAAGAGGCTTGGTGTGATCTTTATGAAAACGCATGGTATAATAGCAAAAAGTCTCCCTGTCATAAGGTGGAAGGAAATAGTATTCATGTAATACCAACAGTGGTACTATATGGCCGCGGAGAGGAGGGGAGATGTAGAGAAACTGCCCCTCCGCCGTATTCACGCCCAACACATGCACCGTGACTGCAAATCACGTTCACGTTCAGCATTCCCAATTGACATTCACAATCAGTGTACACTTTGCATTTAAATCGTCAAAAGATGTCATGGGTCTTTTTTTGTTTATATTTTCCCTACAGACACCGAAATGCAGACCCTTGCCATGCTCATTTCTTTCCCATTCCGGACTGTAACACCCCAAAGAAAAAAAAGACGCAAGAACCAACAACCGTTTTTTGTTTTTTGTTTTATTCCCTTCCACAAACTCTCTCCCACGCTTAAATCGTCGTCTCGTAAGGAAGAGGAGTGAGGGTCTCGGGGGGGTTGCTGGTGAGCGAGACGGTGTGAGCCTCACGGGGCTGGGCGGGCTGGCGCTTGACCTCGACGGTGGTGCCGGCGGCGCGGGCCTCCTTCTTCCTCTGGGCGTTCTCCTTGACGCGCTTCAGGAAGTCGTCACGCGAGCCGGAGGGCTGGACGTGCTCGATGCGGACGGAGATGCGCTTCTCGATGTAGCGGCCCCAGACCTTCTTGTAGATGATGACGCCGACGGCGGCCTTGGCGACGTTGTAGATGACACCAGTCTTGCCGTGGAAGACCTTGTAGGGCATACCCTTCTGGACGGCACCGTTGACCTTGATGTCGACGATGTCACCGACACTGTTTTTCGCCATCTGTCAGCACACTTCTATCTCGTCGTGGGGTTTGCATTCTCCCATCTTGTCCGTTTCTTCTCGTCTGCAACATCGTTTTGCTTCGGAATCGATCGGCCAAAATCTATTGAGAGTTCGGGGAGAGGAGGGGGTTCACTGACCGGTAGGTCTTCAGGTAGGTGCTGAGAGGGATCATACCCTTCTTGCGGAAGTCCCGGCTGAAGGCATACTGTTAAAACGACGAGAAATGTCAGTAAAGTCGTCCAACGTGCAATTCGTATAAAGATCGAGAAGATAGACGTACGCGGGTGCCCGCACGCTTTCCGTAGGAGTGAGGCATGGCGTCTTAATTTGTCGATGACACCGTAGGAAAGGGTATTTGGTGGTTGGTCGTGAGGTTTCAAGGATAGCAGAAAAAGATGCTAACACTTTTGGTGTTGTGGATTTCCACTGCAGGCAAGGCTTGTGGGTGCGGATCAAATGATGATCCGGGGTTTTTCCTCGAATTTTTCCCACTGTCTGGTAGGGCACAATGTTGTGAGGGCGGGGCAGCGGGCAAGGTCTTAGGGTTCTGCTTTGTGTGGGCCACGTGACACTGCTAAACCGCATCTCCAAAAAAAAATACCACCCCACAACACTTTGATCGATTTCCTCCGCCTTGTGTGTGTGATAATTTACCAACCGCCAGACATAACCATCTACGGGAGCAAATAGCCAAGTGAGTGCCAACGCAAACTCTCCCAATCCGACATACCTGTCTCTTCTTTACCAAAGAAGATTGGAAGACGACAAGTATTAACGAATTGTTCTCTTCAGGATGCCTCCTCGCGCCCACTCCAAGACCGCGCGTGTCCCCAAGCGCCCCTTCGAGGCTGCTCGTCTGTCAGTATCACCGGCCAATGAACTAGAGCTTGCCTCTGTTTAAGTCGTTTGTGACCGAGAAACTGACCCGAATATTATAATCCAGGGACTCTGAGCTGAAGATTGTCGGCGAGTATGGCCTCCGCAACAAGCGTGAGGTCTGGCGTGTCGGTCTGACTCTGTCCAAGATCCGTCGTGCTGCCCGGTATGTTCATACACCATTTTACCTTTGTGAAAAAAAAATCAAGGAATTGTGTGCTAACTATTTTCTTCTTTCCCCGACTATAGTCAGCTCCTTACCCTCGACGAGAAGGACCCCAAGCGCCTCTTCGAGGGCAACGCCCTCATTCGCCGTCTCGTCCGTGTCGGTGTCCTCGACGAGTCGCGCATGAAGCTGGATTACGTCCTGGCCCTCAAGATCGAGGACTTCCTCGAGCGCCGTCTCCAGACTTGCGTCTACAAGCTCGGTCTCGCCAAGTCGATCCACCACGCCCGTGTCCTGATCCGTCAGCGCCACATCCGCGTCGGCAAGCAGATCGTCAACGTCCCCTCGTTCATGGTCCGCCTCGACTCGCAGAAGCACATTGACTTCGCCCTGACCTCGCCCTTCGGTGGTGGCCGTCCCGGCCGTGTCCGCAGAAAGAAGGCCAAGTCCGCCGAGGAGGGCGGTGAGGAGGAGGAAGAGGAGGAGGATGACGAGTAAAGAAACAAAATAAAATAGCATGTACAGCATATGCGTCAAATGAATTGGTTCACTTCTAATGACCGGAACGGATTTTGGGAGTTGAATGCTTTTCACATGGGAAAAGGTGTCTGAGACCGTCATAAGTCTTTCGGCGTTAGCCAGAGGAATAAAAAAAAAGGAATGATTTTACCATTCAGTTTTTGCACCAGTGCGCACACCACGCACCACCATTAGACGTATCCACTTGTAGAACCATCAACCACCATATTCCGTGATCACTCTCGTACTAGTAGTATTATTACAGTATTCATTTTGTGTTTTATTTTGGGTATTTAAATACTAGTATTCATGCCAATGCGTTCGTACATTTTAATCGAGCAGCTCATCCTTGCCCAAGAACTTGGCCATTGGGTCGTTGGCTGCCGTCCTCTTACGCCTGTACTCCTCCATCTCTGCCTCAGAGACACCATTGAGCATCTCTTCCCTGGTGCGCTTTTTGGAGCCACCACCATTGGCATCATTGTCGTCGTCACCAGAAGACTTTTCTTCCTTTGTCTCCTCCCCCTTGTCTCCTTTCTCTTCTTCCTCCGGAGCAGGAGGGGCATCAATCAAATTGATTCCTGAACGCTGCTTCTCTGCCGCCTCCCAGGCCTGCTTCCCTTCTTCACCCGTACAGTAGCTGTTCTTGACAAACGAGTGGCAGCAAGAGTATCCCCACTTGAAGTTTGACCACCAGCTTCCCCAGACCGAGGTGTGGTTGTTGATGAGGACGTCCTCGGGGTACTTTGACTTGGCCTTCTTCCTGGGCGCGCCCTTGATCAGACCAGCCTCGTCATACTCGACAAAGGATTCCGACTCGGTCACCGTCATGTTTCTCAGAGCGGCGGGCATGTCCTTTTGGTCCGAGCTGCCGTACTTGTCCAGGAGCTTCTTCTCCCTCTCGGCACGCAGCTTCTCCGTTTGCTCGGCCTCCTTCTTCCTGTAGAACTCGCCTGCCGTCGGGTTGGCCTGCAAATGCTGTGATGTATCGCCGGCCCTCTCCTGCGCCTCCCAAGCATACCGCTGCGCCTTCTCGAAGGCATCGGCGTCGCCTGCGGATCGCAGGAACCCTTCCTCGGCAAACAGGTCCGCGCTCTGATCCTTGGTCGCACCGCTGTCGACGAGGGATCGGGTCTTGGGGTCGTATTTTGCCGACTCCAGGTCGAGATTCAGGAGGTACTTGGCTGTGTCTTCTCTTATTCGCAGCTGGCGCGTGGCTGTGCTCTGGTGCTTGCTCATGTCGTTTTCTTCGGCGTACTTGTCGCCTCCGTCTTCCTCCTCGTCGCCGCCGTCGTCCGGCTTCTGTGCTCGCTTCCGTAGCTCCTCCATCTGATTATAGTCTTTGACCACATTGCGGTACTCCTTGGCATCGTAGCCGTTCCAGCGATCGCGCTTGGCATCCCATCCAAGCTTGACGTCCTGGATTACCTCGTCTGCCTGGATGTCCTTGCCCGTCCACTTGGCGCCCTTGGCTCTCGGCCGACTAAGGCAGTCCTTGGCCTTGTGCGTCATGGCACCACAGTTCTCGCAAGCTCCCTTGCGGAACTTGGTGGCAGCCGGTCCAGCCTTCTTGCCACGGTCGTACCATTGTGATTTCTCCTTCTTCTGCTCTCGGCGCTGATGCTTGAGGTAGTCGTTGTCTTCGTCGTCGTCTTCGCCGGCGTAGAAGGGGCGTTTACTGATGAAAGAGGGAATGTAGACGTTTTCTTCCTTCGTAGCAGGTCCCGTCTCGGGCCTTTTTGCGATCGGGGCCGGCGGAGGAGGAGGAGGCATGATGGCGGTAGGGGTCGCGGTGTTTGCGACGATTCTTTTTGGTGCCAAATGAGACGCCGGAGAATTGGCGCGGAGTCCTCGTAGCTTTCAAATAAGCCGCTATATTTCCCAGGAACAAAACAAAGACCAAGTTTGCGCACGGGGGACCTAGTTTGAAGATTGGAGTGTGTGATGTATCAGCAAAGGGTTCGAAGGTCTAGGACTGGTAGTGCTAGTGCTACCGAGAAGGTTTGTCGCACGTGACTTCGCGATGTAGACGTACAACCAAATGAAGGGCAGTCGCGTCATTGACAAACACCATCTTTCTCTATTCACATTTAAAACCCTCTCGTTTTTCAAGAAAGGTGGCCGGACGGCATCTGGTCCCATGTTATCAGATGGAAAGGCACTATGAAGGACAAAGACCTGTTCAAGGTCAGGCTAAACTGCATCGATCACTATCAAGCGACATCAACGCGTTATGACCCCCAACTCCGCAATGACATCCGGCCTTCGCAGGACTCCAAAGGACCCAAGGTCCCTGTCATAAGAATATTTGGATCGACTCCAACCGGTCAAAAAGTATGCGCTCACATTCACGGGGCCTTTCCCTACCTATTTGTGGAATACGATGGAAGCTTGGCTGCCGAAGATGGTATGTGAGCCCCAAGAACGCAGGTGATATCATCGTTCAATACTCACCGTGACGATAGTCGGTTTATACATACACCGTCTTCACTTGTCCATCGATCACGCGCTGGCCGTAAGCTATAGGCGGGAACATGATGGAGATGGTGCGCGGTTTGTAGCCCGGGTCACGCTGGTCAAGGGCGTACCCTTTTACGGTTACCACGTGGGATATCGATTCTTTCTCAAGATATACATGTACAACCCCATCGTCATGACCCGTCTTGCCGACCTCCTTCAGCAGGGTGTCATTATGAAGCAACCCTTTCAGCCATATGAAGCCCACTTGCAATACTTGCTGCAATTCATGATCGACTACAATCTTTACGGATGTGACTATCTCGACTCACGCAAGACACGCTTCAGGACACCTGTGCCAGAGCCGGACTACGATGGTTTCTCGCCGCACATATGGCACTCCCAGTCGATATCCCCAAATCTGGTCACTGACGATCTATCCCTGCCACGTGTTAGCCACTGTTCTATAGAAGTCGACATTTGTGTTCAGGATATTCTTAACCGAAAGGTGGTAAAGGAGAGACCTATTCACCATGATTTTATCGAGCGCAACAACCCCATGCTCGACGACGTCAAGCTGGTCTCCAGTATGGCAGGACTATGGAAAGATGAGGAGAAGCGGAGAAAGCGTCAGATGAGTCCCACGAAGAACCCAAACAACAGTCCATTTCCGCCCGAGGCCCTCGTCACGATGTCTGCAGACCCCCGTCAATCGCAACAATCGATGGGCTGGATACACGAGGAAGAGTACCGAGCCGAGATCCAGACCCTTGTCGAGGACGAAGAAAACTCGCTGAAGGAGGACATTACTTTTGACAATTTTGCCAAGTCGAACGTCGATCAAGATTCCATCAAAACTGCGCTACAGTCTGTCGAGGACCTTTACCCATCAACTCTGCTACCGGTTCTCGGACTACCAAGTCTTTCGCAAGAAAACATCGATCCCACTAGCAGCATCGAGGTTGACGAGAGGAATATCACCCAGGTCCAAGTTGGCGATGAGGATTTCTTCCATGATGATTCCGACGAAGAAGATGCCCTTCGGCAAATGGCTGAAAAGGGGTCAATGGAGGCCGCCACAGAACCGCCTGCTCGAGACTCGAAGATTTCTCCACCAGATGATGACACACTTTCACCATTGAGCGACGAAACACCGAATCAAGATCAGGAGTTACCCCTAGGTGTATGTGTCAGTGGGCTACAGACTGGGAAAATCCCGGACATTCCCGTGATACAGGAGCTTATCAAGGCCGCAGAGGAGGGAGGGTATGTTTCCCGCAAAGGGAAGCTAAAGGAAATGGACGCAGTCCCCGTGTTTAAACTGAAGCGCGCAGCTGAAGACTCACCCGACAGTCCGAGTGTTGCGAAGCGTGCAAAGTTTACATCTGTGGCATCGCCGATGGATGGGATACCTCCCAGCCAAGATCATTTGTCCCCTTCCCAAAGTCAACACTCTGCTACTCTTGCCATCAGGAGTCAATCCTCACCGGAGGATTTCCGATCAGCTCAAAGGCCTGAACATACGCCCAAACGTGTTCTGAACTTCGCCGTTGTCAAGGACCCCAACCCAAATGACGTTAGTTCAAGAACTCCGGGAAGCCAAAAGCAGTCATCACAGCCGGATGAAACGCCGACAACTGCAAAGCAAGTAAAATTCGGACCATCGAGTTCTTTTCTTGGCTCGGACATGGACATATCATTCGGCCCTTTGTCTTCCCCTAATCGCTCGAGCTTGGCCGAGATGGAGACTCCATCAAAGCAGCTAGTTCGTACAGTAGGCAGCTCTTCGCAAGTCTTGGGGACGCTTGTCTTTGCTGCTCGTCCACCAGATCCGGAATCAGCAATGGCTTCTCTACGTGATTATCACATCCCCGAAATCATATACCAGGATGCATATTACAGCGCAGAGAAGGATGTTCCACCCCGCCCTCGTGAGTACGCCGGGCGCGAGTTCCGCCTCGAGGGCAACACTGCTCCCTTCCTTCCCCCGTTCAACCCTAATGGGGACTCTCCAGCAACGTGGGGTGAAAAGGATCCTGACCGGATATTGGACAAACCGGCTTTGGAAGCTGTACTGGAGAAAGAGGCACGAGACTGCTCCTGGAGGAGTTGGGAGCTGGCCAACCCGCCGCCTGCATACGATGAGGTGGCCACTTGGTGGAAGGCTGAACAGAAGAAGGCCGCCAAACGCAGCAAGAAAACAGCCATGTATCCTGCAACGCCAAATCGATGGCTATCCCAGATTGATGGTCCGACGCAAAGGAATAAACACGGGTTTACTTTTTCAGCGAAGAAAAAGTCGACAAGCGTTCAGCATGAGGTTCAGTACATGAGTACGATGAGCGTGGAAATTCACATCAACTCACGGGGAAAACTCGTGCCCAACCCAGAAGAAGACGAGATCCAATGCATCTTTTGGTCCTTGAAATCAGACGAAGCGGCTCTGGACAGTCAAGATTCAACAGCGGCAATACAATCAGGCATAGTCGTGTTGTCCACAGATGGCGTGCTGACACGGAAGGTGCAGCAGATGAGCACAAATCCGGTCATTGAGGAAAACTCAGAACTCGACCTTATGATACGGACCATGGAGATTGTTCGGGAGCATGACCCTGATGTCCTGACTGGATACGAGGTGCACGGAAGCTCATGGGGCTACATGGTTGAACGAGCAAGGCTCAAATACGACTATGATCTCTGCGACGAGTTATCACGCATGAAGAGCCAGTCCCACGGGAAGTTTGGCAAGGAAAACGACAGTTGGGGGTTCACCAAGACGTCGTCGATCCACATCACGGGGAGACACATGATCAACATATGGCGTGCGATGCGAGCAGAACTCAACCTCCTCCAGTACACGATGGAGAACGTCGTGTGGCATCTCCTGCATCGACGGATCCCCCACTACTCATGGCAGACACTCACTGCGTGGTACACCAGCGGCCGACCACGGGACCTCAGCAAGCTTCTAAACTACTACCAAGTCCGCGCGAGGCTCGACATTGAAATACTAGAAGCCAATGAGCTGATACCTAGAACGAGTGAGCAGGCCAGACTGCTAGGGGTAGACTTCTTCTCCGTCTTCTCGCGTGGATCGCAGTTCAAGGTCGAATCCATCATGTTCAGGATCGCCAAACCGGAGAACTTCCTCCTTATATCACCCAGTCGCAAGCAAGTAGGAGGGCAGAACGCACTAGAGTGCCTGCCGTTGGTGATGGAGCCGCAAAGCGCTTTCTACACGAGCCCGGTGCTGGTGCTCGACTTCCAAAGCCTGTATCCGAGTGTCATGATTGCGTACAACTACTGCTACTCGACCTTCCTGGGACGCATCACCAACTGGCGCGGGGTCAACAAGATGGGCTTCAGCGAATACAAGCGACAGCAGGGCCTCCTGGCGCTGGTCAAGGACCACATCAACATTGCGCCCAACGGCATGATGTACGTCAAGGCGGAGATGCGCAAGTCTCTACTAGCCAAGATGCTGACGGAGATCCTGGAAACGCGCGTCATGGTCAAGAGCGGGATGAAGAAGGATAAGGACGACAAGCGGCTGCAGCAGCTTCTCAACAACCGACAGCTAGCGCTAAAGCTTCTGGCCAACGTGACGTACGGGTACACATCCGCATCATTCTCAGGCCGCATGCCGTGCTCCGAAATTGCCGACAGCATCGTGCAGACGGGGCGCGAAACGCTCGAGCGAGCCATGGCCCTGATCCACTCGGTGGAACGCTGGGGTGCAGAGGTGGTGTACGGCGACACAGACAGTCTGTTCGTGTGCCTGAAGGGCAAGACGCGCGAGCAAGCCTTCGACATTGGCGAAGAGATGGCCAAGGCAGTAACGGACATAAACCCGCGGCCCGTCAAGCTCAAGTTCGAAAAGGTCTACCAGCCATGCGTCCTGCTGGCCAAGAAGCGCTACGTCGGGTACAAGTACGAGAGCCGCGACCAGACAGAACCCGAGTTTGACGCCAAGGGCATCGAGACTGTGCGCAGAGACGGCACACCCGCCGAGCAGAAAATCGAAGAGAAGGCCCTGCGACTGCTCTTCGACACATCCGACCTCAGCCAGGTGAAGTCCTACTTCCAGAACCAGTGCGACAAGATCATGCGCGGCGCCGTATCAGTCCAAGACTTCTGCTTCGCGCGCGAGGTCCGTCTAGGAACCTACTCCGAGAAGGCGGCCGCCGCCCCAGCAGGCGCTCTCATCAGCACCAAGCGCATGCTCCAAGACGCCCGCGCAGAACCGCAGTACGGCGAACGCGTTCCCTACGTCGTCATCACGGGTGCACCGAGAGCCCGTCTCATCGACCGGTGCGTCGCGCCAGAGGACCTGGCTGCCAATCCGCACTGGCGCCTAGACGCAGAGTACTACATGACCAAGAACCTCATCCCGCCTCTGGAACGCATCTTCAACCTCGTGGGTGCAAACGTACGCTCGTGGTACGACGACATGCCCAAGGTGCAGCGCATCATCCGACATACCGGCTTCGACGGACATCGCAAGACGACACTAGAATCCTACATGCGCTCGACGCACTGTCTCGTCTGTTCAAGACGGTTCACCTCACCCACTGGTAGTAGAAGTAGCACCAGCGGTAGTCACGAGACATTATGTCCGCCCTGTCGCTCATCGACAACCCAGTCTCTCGTCCGTCTGCAGACCCGTCTGTCCACCGAGCAACGTCGGTATGAGGATGTATTGACGGTGTGTCGCTCCTGCTCTGGTCTGCCGCCACTTGATCATGTATCGTGCGATAGCAAGGACTGTCCTGTCTTTTGGACGCGTACGAAACAACTTGCTCGGTTGAGACAGGAGACTGCTGTTACGGAACCCGTCATTCGGGGTTTGACTGAGTCTGTTGATAAATTGGCACTGGAGTGGTAGTGGATGTATCTTTGTATCTTATTATACGATTGTCATGAATAGTTTTCCACTTCAATCTTTGCAAAATGCCTTGTGAACATCATATTTCATCCCACCCTATACAGATGCTGACGTGTTTGTTCATTGATGTATCTCACATACTATTCAAGACACAAATCGACAGACGTACAAGACGAGTTACAAGGAAAAGACCGTGTACCAAGACAACCAAACCAACAAAAAAGGTTGCAAAGGTTGATTACATCACAAAGGTGAAGGAGATTGAACCAGTACATCACGACAAAAGACCAGTGTCAAATATCAATACATCCCATGTGCCCAAACGCCCCGCTCAATATAAAATGTACCACGCTATGTACGTTTGTTGCAAAGAAAGAAAAGAAGATATAAAAACCCAAAAGAAAAAAGAAAAAGAGAGAAGAAATGCAAATGCCATTCCCATCCTACGCATGCTTTACACCTTATGCTTTGACCTCTTGCTGTGAGTCCTTTTCCACAGCGGCAGCAGCAGCAGCGGCATCTTTCTCCTGGGAAGACTCATCGGTTCCCTCATCTGGTGTATCGTCCATCCAACCCGAGAGACCCTCGTCGTCATCATCGTTTGATGGGGCTTTATCCGGTTTCGGTGCCGACGCTGACGTTGAATCCCGAGGAACATCATCACCCTGCGTCTCTCGAGTCTGAGATGGAGCAGTCAAGTGCTCTTCATCTGCATCGTCCTTGGGGACAGCTTCCTGGCTGCTGTCGCCCTCTTTGGCCGTAGACCCGGAATCAGATAGAGGTAGAGTTGTTTGAGACGCAGTGGCAGTAGCAGTCTTGGATGGTGTCTTGGAGGAAGACGACGACTCCTCATCTGGTGCGTCGGCAACTTCTTCCATAACGCCAGCTGCTTCCATCTCAGATGACAGATCGTACTCGTCTCCCTCCTGGATAGCCGGTGTCTCCGAGTCCGATTCATCAGGCGCCGCCACGACGAGCATACTCTGCTCCTCGCCGTCATCCTCAAAGTGGCTGTTCTTGCGTCTCCTCCGCTGGCTCCCATTATTCGACGTCCCCTGGTGGTGGTGGGTCGTATTCGACTCGTGGCCCGACGCACCGGGAGACGTCACCTGCGTCGATGAGGGTCTGCGCTTGGGGACGGGGATGGGTGTGATCTTCGTCTTGGCGCCGGTAGGACCAGGGAGGGGGGTTCCCGGGGGTGGGAAAGGCTGCCCACGCCCCATAGGTTGCGACAGGTCGACATGCTGGTTGCTAGAGCCGTCGCTGTTCTTGCGCCCATCCTTTTGTCGCTGAAAGGCATTCAGCCCCCACTGTCTCGCCTGGGCTGCAGCATTGGTGACAGCCGCCAGCGTGTTCTTCTTCTGGGCCTGGTTGTTGCCATTTCCATTTCCGTTACCATTACCATTACCACTGCCGTTGCCATTGCCATTGCCGTCATCGGCCCCTTCAGCCTTGAGAGACGGCATAGATGTAGTGCCCTCCCTTTGCATCATGAAATTGCGCGGAAGTGTAGACGACCCAGGCTGATCCTTGATTGACTTTGCCGACCTGGGGGACTGTGCACCGCTGCCACCCGCATCTCCACCCGTCGAGCCGACCGAAGATGCCGTGTTCCTCCGTTGCTGAGCGGTAGATACAGACGTCTTGTCCGTATCGTTGTCATTATCTTTGCCTGCATCCTTGGGAGCCGATGCAGCAGACGAGTAGCTCGCCTGCTTTCGATGCAGGGTGGGTGGGTGGTTTGCCGGCGAGGTGCCGGGCGTGCCAGCCGGCGATGCCTCCTGTGAGCGCGAGTGCAGTGCGGCCATGTAGCTAGTAGCATGGTCGGGAGGTGAGGTCGACGGCCGGTAGATATTCGCATGGGCGGCATCCGTCCCGACAACAGGCGTCGTGGCCTGGTTGAGATTCTTTGGTGAGGGTGCCGCGGCGGGTGATGCGGCTGCTGCGGACACGGCTGCGGGTGTAGGTGGTGCAGGCGCCGCTGCGGACGAGGGTGCTGGCTTTGTGTCGATGCTGGTCGAGGATGCCGACGCGGGAGACTTGGGCGTCTGGTTGCCAGCGTTCTTGCCCATCCTCCTTCCAAACAGTCCTGTACCTGCAGGCTGGGATTTCGGTTGGCCAGTCGACTCAGTAATGGGCATGGTGTAGCTCTTCTCGAGCGGCAGCGTCGGCGACGACGGGTGCGCCTCATCACCAGGCCCAGTAGCAGCGGGAGTGTTCTTTTCGACACGGTCCACGCCATCGACATCACCACGGTGGGCTGCCGCCGAAGCAGGGGACTGGGGGCCTTGGTGGTCGGGATCTTTCACGACATTGTCGTCTCCCTCGAAGATGCCACCCCTCCACTCCTTGTGCTCCGTGTTAAAGAAAGGGAGGTCGTCCCAGAAAGGCTGGACCAGGGTCTCGGCAACGACCTCCTTGATGCGGTTCTCGATCTGGCGCAGGATGGGTGTGTAGGTGATCTGCCTGGCGCTAACGACGGGCTCGATCCTCATCTCCATCTTGGGCATGGTCTGGAAAGAGAGCCAGAGGCGGTTGCTGGGCGGGGGTTTGATCTTGAAGAGGATGTGGCCCTCGATCCTCTTGAGCGTCACCGACAGCACCAGGTTGACCTCGCGGGCCTTGAAGCGCGCGCCCAGGTCGATCTTGGCCGTGGCCACCACCTCGATACGGAAGTTGCCCGAGTACTTGACGTCGGCTTCGGAGACATACTCGCCCTCGACGTTCAGGTCCTTGAGCTTCAGGTTGGTGAAGTAGGGGGCGGCCTCGCCAATGTCAATCTTGCTGATGATGATGCTCGTGAGAAATGACGGACGGTTGACGCGCGAAATCTTCTTGGTCATCTTGTCCGAGATGAAGTTCTCGAGGTCCTTGGTCTTGTAGATGCTGAGAAAGACCCTGCCCAGCAGGGCATTCAGCCACCTCGTGTGCAGATGGTCCTCTGTCGAGTGCAGCTTCTGGACGAGGGAAATGACGTCCTTGACCTGGAAGTGCTTGGGAGACGGCACATTCATGGTGGCACCAAACGACTGCTCCTGGTTCCGCAGCAGAGCGAAGTAGAAGTCCTCCTTGGCGGAGCAGTTCTCGGAGAAGAGGTAGAAGGGCTTGGACACCTGTGCGTCGGGAGGCTGGTCGATGCCCTCAGTCCTCCTCGACAAGCACAGGGCATTGCGCTTGATGAACAGCTCGCCCTCGGGGGTAACATCTCCACCCGAGTAGATGCTGACATTATGGTGGGCGAGGGAAATGACGTGTCGGACTTCGATCTGCTCTTCGTCGTCGAACAGCATGAGATGGCCGTGCCTATTTATTTTATTTCTTGTCAGTCGTCGGTCCATTCCGATCCACTCAGCCCTTTTCCCGAGACATACCTGAGCACCAAGTAAAACACGTTGCCGGCCCTCTTCGGCCTCTGGTTCATGCTGTTGTTGTCGACAGGTCCGGCCGGTCCGGCCTTGCGATCAAACAAGCTCCTGTACATTGTCTGGTAAACGCTAGGACTGGGCGCAGCCACCGTGGCATTCCCCACGGGCGTCGGCCTCTCGATGGGTTTCGCATTGATTCCCATGGGCGTGTACTCTCTGCACACGGCAAAGTAGCCCGCCGACACATCGAGGTAGTCTGCCGAGGCAGCACCCGCACCACCGGCCGACTGCTTCTCGGACCCCTCATCACTCTCCCTCTTCCTCTTCTCCTTCTCTTTCCTCCTCACCTCATCAAGTGTCTCTGTATCATCGCCCGGTTGCACTAAGCTATCGTCGTCGTTTCGTTTCGAGCTGCCGCCGCCGCCGCTGCGGGTCGTATTGGTCGACGAGGGGTCCGGCCGGTACGGAAGCGTGTATGTGGCATGTAGGTAGACGGCAAGGAGGATGAGAGGAATGAAAGTGACGCCACCAAAGAGGTAAGTCAGAAAAAAGGATAACCAGCTCCCCATCTCTTCCCTCTGTTCTGTGGTATCTGGTTTATTTCTGGCTCTCTCTCTCTCTCTCTCTCCCTCTCTCTGGCTTATGTCTCTGCCGTTGTAAGGGCAATCCGGTGGGGGGGGCAAGCTAAGCGTCACCACCTCGGTCCAGCTCTAACGTTCAAGTAAAAGAGATGAGAGGTGGACAACAGAAAAGAGAAAGAAAGAAGAAAAAGATGACGAGATAAAACGTCGCCAAGAAGATGAATTTGCTAGATAGAAAAGGGTTGTGCGTATGGAAAAGAAAGAAGATGTAAGAGTAAAGGAATAAACGAAACAAGAAGTGGGATTCACCGTGCAGCTTGGCTTGGTTACTAGCAGTAGTACTCGTACTGGTAAGAAACGGCCAACTCCAATGAGAAGGTACGCGGAAGGCACGACCGGGAAACCCGTGCAGGGCAGGTACGCCGGGACCTTGTACGTCATGTGATGTGGGACCTGCCGAGCCAATTGCGTTCCGTAGTCGAGTATGTGGACTTGCCCTCGACTTGTCACCGTCACAGCATCACTGACAACCGCCAAACACTTTACACCCAGAGCACAAGCATGATAAATCACAAGCATGAGACATCACAAACAAAAACATATAATCACAAGAGTATATTCAAGAAAAAAGAGTGTAAAACAAAAAAGCACAATTCATTTCAATCGTAACCACCCAAGGGAAACACCCCATCTTCTTCTTGCCTTCACTCACTTGACTCCTTTGAAAGGAACCCCCATTAGGGAAATTTCGTATTTTCTCTTCTTTCCTTATGAGAAAGAAAGATAGTAAAATAATGACGGAGAAAAAGAAGAGTTGATAACAAGTGAAAGAGAGAGAGAAAAGGCACCCCTGAAGGAACAAAACGCCTTGAAAAAAGTACAAGAAGATTATTATACCCAGGCCGCTGGTTATTTCCAGATATAAAGAAAAGAGGAACTGTGCAAAATAAGGATAAAAGAAAAAATGTAAAAGAGTAGTAGTACGCCTATAAACGAGGCCAAAAAGTAATAACAGAAAGAATTGTAACAGAATAAAGAGAGAGAGAAAAGAGTGAATGACTGTGGAAAAAAAAAGATTATATGTTGAGGTCTGTGTGTGTAGTGTTTTGATATTTGAATTTTTTGACAAAAGGAAAAACCGGAATGTTCGTCAGGTTCGTTAAAAAAGGAGTTGAATACTGTAAAAGTTCGGAGAGATGACGGTTGTTAAGAGGGAGGAGAGAGTGGAGAGAAGGGGAGAGAGAGGTCGAGAGGAGAGTTTATGCCCTGGTTCGGACAGACGCCATGGGTGTGTTGGTTGCCGAATGGTGATGATGAGTGTGACGGCCACCCTTCTTAGTCAGTGTGCCAACGTCGTGTTTGCCTATAGATGATCAGTTAGTATTCGTAAATCTTTTGTCTTGATATGGTGAGAGAGCGGGAGTAAAGGGAGGGGATATTTACCATCACAGCATGCCCTGACATTCTCCAACCTGTCAGCCTCCCTGTCTTGCCTCTCAATCATCTCGCGCAGATCCTCTGCGCTGTCATGCGTCTCGCTTGTCTGGTAGATGGCGTGGTCCTGGCTCATAGAGGCCGCACCGCTCCGGCTGCGCAGACTGGACAGGGTGCCCGAGAACTTGGACCCTCCCGTCCTCCAGTAACCGCTGAGCTTGTTCATCGAAGCCCTCTGGCTCTGGGGTGTGGTGCGCTGCTGCTGCTGCTGCTGGCCCTGCCTCTTCGAGGGAGTGAGGGTGGGAATGGCGAGGGTGTCTGCTGCCGGCGATGGTAGCCCGTACGCCGGGGTCGGAGATCCAGAGTTGTATGATGACGCAAACGACGGAGGGGGTCGCGGTCGGTTCAGACCAGAGGCGGCATGCTGGCCGAACTGGGGGTTGAACTCGTCCACGTCCTCCCTGGTGATGTGGCCGGCGACGTCCTCGGCGTCCGACTGGTTGTCCGACGTGTTGGTGCGCAGCAGGAGATACGAGAGGGCGTTGAACCACGTCTCGTGGCGCTGGCCGGTCGTGCACGTAAACTTGATGGTGCGACCAGTCGAGATGATGATCAGACTCTTGCGGTGCAGACCGGGAGGCATGGGGTTGTCGTCGGTAACGACACGCACCGCCTCGATGGGCACGCTCTTGGCCTTACGCTCCGTGCGCCCCCCTGTTGTCGGGTCGCCGTCGCCCCAGTACAGGGTCCGGGTGTACGGGTGCACCCAGAAGTATCGGCGGTGCCTCTTCTCCGACATGTCGGCCCTGCCCGTCTTGCGCGTGTACTTCCACAGGTACTCGCCAATCATGGTCTGCGTGATGGCCTGGATCATGCGCGGGTCCGTGTTGGGTCCCAGACCCGTCGGGTCCATCATCTCGCCCGGGCGCATGTTGAACCGGCTGTCCATCTCCGACACAAACGACGATACCGACGACTGCCGCGACATCAGCGACGGCTCCTGGCCATTGCCCTGGGTCGAGTGGTGGCTGCGCGCTCCGCGGGGGGTAGGCGTGGTCCGGGTCACAGTCACCTGTCCCTGCTGGCTGGGCGTTGTCGGCCTCGTGTTCTCCTTGTCCTTCTGCTGCTTCAAAACAGATGCGGGCCACAGAGGAGGGCCCATGTTGCCCTGTCTCGAGGACGTACCGCCGGCTGAGCCTGCGCGGTTAGCCTCTGCGATAGACGCGGAGTCCGAGAAGCCCCCGTCCAGGCCCTTACCCTTGTTGGGCGAGGGGCTGCCGGTGCGCTCCGGGGAGCGGTGGATGCGGACAGTGCCCGTGGTACCAGGCGTGTCGACGCTGGCGGCAGACAGCTGCCTGGAGTGGACATTGCGGGCGGGGCTGTTGGGAGGCTGCTGGGACTGCAGCGGCTTGGGCGGCAGCAGCATCTGGTCGATGGCCTTGGATGTCAGGGAGGTCTGGGCACCCTGATCGCTGCTCACATACGACTTCTTGCTGGGGGAGCGAGAGCGAGAGCCGGCGTTGGCTGAGATCTCCTTGAACGGCTGCCTTGACGACGGGTGTGCTTGCTCCTCCTGCTGCTCCTCTTCTCCTCCCACAAGCTGTCTTGTCTCGTCCTCAGCAATAATGGGCGTGACATTCCTGGCCTTGGTGGAGCCCAGGAGGCTCTTGGTTCCCAGCACCACTGTTTCGGGCTGGAACTCCCTGTCCTTGGGCAGGATGAAGCCATCGCGCCACGGGCTCCTGGGCGTGATGGGCCTCGTCTCAACAGACGAGATGGAGGTGAAGCCAAAGTCGGGCAGCTGGTTGATCTCGATGGGAGCCACGGGTTCCACGGCCTCCCTGGTGATGGAGGAAAGAACCAGTCTAGGCGGCGGCTCCACGACGGGGACCACATTCTCCGCAGCAATGGAAGACAGGCCGAGAGTGGGCGGCGTAGGCAGCGGCTCCTCGACGGGAGCCACGTTCTCCGCAGCAATGGAAGAGAGGTTGAGAGTGGGGGGTGTAGGCAGCGGCTCCATGACAGGTGCCACATTCTCTGCCGTGATAGACGAGAGGCCAAGGACCGGTGCGACAGGCTCCGGCTCGGACACAGGCTCGACCTGCTGGGTCGAGAGGGTAGAGTAACCGAGGGGCACAGGCTCGGGGATCACCTCAGGCTCCGCACGGGGCTCGAGGTGCTCCGAGTAGATGGTCGACATACCCAGCTCGGGCAGAGGTACCACCACCTCAGGCTCGGCAACAGGCTCAAGGTTCTCCGAGAAGATGGTTGACATGCCCAGTTCCGGTGCGGGCACAGGCTCGGGCTCGGGCTCAGCCACGGGGTCAACATTCTCCACGACGAGGTCGGTGAATGTGAACGACCGCAGCATCTCCTCTCGCTCCTGCTTCTTCCTCTCTTCCTCCTCTGCCTCTTCCTTCTCCTTCTTCTTCTGCTCCTCTTCCTCCTTGTCCTTGTCCGACAGACCCGTCAGAGCCGCAGCGGTACCAGCGACACCGGCGGCACCCGCAGCCAGAGCGGCAGCCAGTGTGTGGCTGTGGTGCTCGGGCTCGGGCTCCTCGACAGGCTCAATCTGCTCGCCCAGGATGTCCGACATGGACAGGGCAGGGGGCGGGACAGCTGGCTCAGCCTTGGGGTCGACAATCTCGGTGAGTATCGACGTCATTGTAAGCTCCGGAGGAGGCGTGGTGGGTTCCTCGACGGGTTCCACGTGCTCCGCACTGAGGACGGACATGGACAGCTCCGGTAGAGGAATCTCGGGCTCCTCAATGGGCTCCACGTGCTCCGCGCTCAGGACAGACAGGGAGAGTGCGGGGGGAGGCGTCTCGGGCTCCGCAATGGGTTCCACGTGCTCTGCGCTGAGAACAGACAGAGAGAGTGCGGGGGGCGGCGTCTCGGGCTCCGCGACGGGATGGAGGTGCTCTGCAGCAATGGCCGAGAGGCTGAGTGCCGGAGGAAGCACCACCGGCTCAGCGATGGGCTCCACCGTCTCGGTCACGACAGGGGTGAAGCCGAGGGTGGGAGGAACGTAAATCTCCTCGCGAGGCTCGACCGTCTCAGACTGGATGGTTGAGATGACGAGCTCGGGGACCACGACCTCGATGGGGTCCGTCATGGCACTGCTGTCGACCATGATGACCTTGGGCATGGGAGGTAGAGATGGGACAGGCGAGGCGGCGCGACGCGTGGATCCGGGGGTAACGGACCTAGCGCTCCTGCGGCTGGGGGTCATGATGCCGACCGAGTCATCTTCGCTGTCGTCAAAGTCCTGCAGCTCAGCGAACAGGGTCTGACCACCACCTGAGGCAATGGGGGTACCGCTGGCACTCCTGCCGACACTGACGGGGCTGCTGCGGAAGCCAGGCTCCTCGCTTCCCTGCCGCGAGCTGCGGCTCAGAGTACCACGGCTGAGGCGGAGGCGGCTCCTCTTGGAGGACAGAGAGGCCGTCGGGGTCCTGACGGTGGAGTACTGGTCAAAGTCGTCCTCATCGGCGGATGTCGATGCGGTGCTATCGAACGAAGGTCGCGACGCGTGCCTCGACAGACCCGCAGGCAGGTTGGGTTTCTTCATGCTGCCGAAGCCCTTGGAAGTTGTCTCCGTCTCGGTGGCAGCACCGTCATCGTCGTCCTCATCGCTGGGGGACAAGCCCTCGTTGCCGGTTTGGAAGTCGTCCGTCTCCGTAGCACGCTCATTAGCCGTCTCGAAGGCGGATTCGCTCGCCTCGTTGGCCGTGTCAAAGCGGTCATAGGCGTCGGATGTGTCGGTCTGGTACGCTCCAGGCATGAGGGAAACACCACCACCAGGAACACCAATAATGGCTGCGGTCTTGGGTGACACGGGTTCATCATGCTCCTCCCACTCCGGGTCTTCATCGGGGAAGAATTCTTGGCGACTTGACCTCATGCTCCCCAGAAGGCGGGCCTGCGGCTTCTTGATCTCCTTGGATTCGGCCTTCTTGCTGCGCCTGTTGTTGGAGGCGGCGGCAGCGGTGGTGTCACCACGGGAACGCTCAAGGTCATCACGGAGGTCCTGAATGATGCGGCGAAGCTCGAGCTTCTCCGTCTTCTCACGGTGGATCAGGCTCCTCTGGCTCTGGATGGTCCTCTGGGCGTGGTGCAGCGACGTCTTAACGGTCTCAGTCTCAAGCATGGAGTGGCGGGGCGTTCCCTTGACGGGCGAAGGCGGGGGCGAGTGCTCGGGGGTGATGTGATCAGTGGCTGTGTCGAAGTCGTCCTCACTCTGGCCCGAGGCGGACTCACGCTCCAGGGTGCGTCCGCGCTGGGTGGAGAAGGCCTTGGCGAGCTCCTGGTTCTGGTTTGTCAGGTCGTCGATCTTGCGCTGCATGGTGGCACGCTCGCCCTCGGCCATGACGGCGGAGCGCTTGGCGGTGCCGAGCTCAATGTCGTGGTGCTTGATGACGGCAGCGTGGTCCTCGGTCAGCTTAGAGTGCGAGGCCTTGACCTCGTCGAGCTCCTTCTGCGCGGCGTTCTTTTCGGCGTTGGAAGTGCTGAGGGCCTGGGCGAGCTTCTTTTCACGGTCGCCAGCCTCACGCTGCTGTGTGGTGACCTCTTGCAGGCGCGTCTCAAGGTTCCAGTTCTCCTCCTTGTAGCGGTGCTCACTCTCGTCGAGGGCGCGGAGGCGCTGGTGCAGGTTCTCGGACTCGATCTCAAGAGTGGACTTGTCGGACTTGAGATCCCTGACCTCCCCGTCGCGTTCAGCCAATATGGATTGTAGGTTGCGGACTTGTGCGATGAGTGATGTGCTGATCTCGGCGGCGAACTCAATGTCGTGTACGCGGTTGGAGGGCTGATTTCTTATTTTCCTATTAGGAACACTGAGCTTGGTTGGTGAAGCTGTGGCCTGACTCTCGAACTTGGAAGGGCTGACGGAGCGCTACAGAGGATGTCAGTATATATAAAGAGTACAAAAAAAATGAAAAGGGGATGAAAGAATAGTGTAACGCATATCAGCGAATACTGGATTACTCACTCGGCCGCTTCGACTCTCCGCCGTGAATGGTGAGCCAGCACCAGCCTCATTGCTGGGAACTCTCTGCTTAGGCAGGAAAGCCCTTGCCGACTCCCTGGCAAGGTCGTTGTACTCCCTCTCAATCTCGACAAGCTTCTGGCGCAGATCGGGACCTAGCTCGCCCTCTGCCTGCATCTTGTCGACCTCACTGAGCTTCTCAGTCAGGTTCTTACGCTGGGCGACGAGGGCTGTGCCGAGCTTTCCGGCCTCGTCGAGCCTGCGCTCCGTCTCGGCGAGGTGAGCCTCGAGGGCGCGCTTGGCCTGACGAGGCGACGAGCCTGGACCGGCGGCGAATAGTTCATGGTCGAAGCTGGAGAAACGGTGGTGAGAGGGTGTATTGGAGCTGGTGACGAAGGGATCGTTTTCGCTGTCGCCTCCCGGTGCGGGGAGGTTTGGCCTGGTGGAAGCCATGGCGTATTGGTATCCTCGAGGCGTGTGATACCTCGAGGGAAAGGAACTGAAAGGAAAAGAAAATGGAAGGAACGAGTATTAAAAAAAAGAAGAGAAGAAAAAAAAAAAGGAGTGTGTTAAAGAGAGTAAAAAAGAGGGAGATGGGTCACCCGCCGGCGATGAGACAAGGCCGACAGACAGAAGACCTGTCTCTAGATGCTCTGCGAGACCATCAAATCAAAGAATTTGGTCGGGTGTAATTATTATGATTATTTTTTTTCTGTCGCGCGGTCGAGTTTGTCGGGTAGTACGAGTAAAGAAATGACGACACGCAACGCCCAAAGCCGTGGGGGGGGAGAAGTCGGTTCTCTTTTCTTTTTCCTTTTTCCCTCTTGTATATGATTGTGAGTCAAACAAAAGATGTGTAGACACACATACACACGCCACACACAAAAGGCAAGAAAGAGAGAGGGAAAGAGAAGAGGCGGCTGAGATTGTCGACCGAAGGAGAATGGGCCCCTTGCGTTGGGAAGGGAAGGAGCGTGTCGGTGGAGAGAGGGAGAGGGAAAGCGCAGAGAGGGATGAACGGCCCCGGGGGGGGTTTGGTTGGCGGCTGCAGGGCAAATGAGAGAGAATCAGCGGATTGAACGGTTGGGCTTTCAGCGGGTGCGACAGTTGACCACAGCGCGCGGGCGGGTTGGATATTAGTGGATGGTACCTGAAAAAAATAGTGCCCGTTAGCGTCTGCCAGTTGTACAAGTGTGGCTCTGTGTTGTTTATTTTGTGTACGGAGTATGTGTGTGTTGTGCTGTGCTGGCACTTTGCTGCCCGGGGTAACAGTCAGCAAAGTTGGCCTGGTGGGGGTACGACGGGGGGGGAGCTGGAGCTGACCGGACCGAGCGAGGCTGAGGCTAAAGCTCAATAAGAGCTGATTCAAACAAGAAGATGAGTTGAACCATAAGAGAGAGAAGCAACGATGATGATAGAATAGTGATGGCAAGAATAATTGGGGGAAAAAAAGAAGAGAATAACAAAAGACTGATGATATCTAAGAAGAAGAAGAGGGGAAATCGAATCGATTGGGGGGAGCTGCTGCTGCTGCTGCTGACAGGCGCGTGGCATCGATTGGAGCTGGCACCTAGTGACAAAGGTCCTTTGTTCCAGAGGTCTCTTTCCAGAGGGTCTCGGCCACTAAAGGGATGGAGGGGAAGCACTGGAAAAGAGGATCACCTGGAATTCAACGATGCCTGCAGGTGGTTCCTTGGCATAATTAGCTACGTTTAGGAATGATATCAAGGCTAGTCATTTCTTCGGTACTAATAAAAGAAAAGAAAAAAAGGACGTAATACCTGTGTACTCGTAGTCTGTACTCGTATATAAAAAAGAAAAGAAAAACAAATTGAAATAGGCAATACTGGAAAAATGAAGTAAAGGGAGAATGTGAATCTTAGTACTGCTGGTACCTGTATCTGTACCTGTCTACGGCTACTAGTAGTACATAGTAGTACTACTCGTAACTTGCCCGTACAGGTAAACAGCACTAACAACTGAGACGCGTCTACGGAGTGTGATACTCGTACAGACCAAACCACATGCACTTGGCGGGGTTTATCAGCATGCAACGTCAAACTTCCAGGTCCCAGGTCCCAACAGTGGTTCGACAAAGAAAGGAAGGAGCTAGAGGGTTTAGAAAAAAGAGGGGGTGAATCAATGACAAAGAAAGGAAAGACAGAGACAAAAGACATCTCTCTCTCTTTCTCTTGATACACAAAGGAAAAAGGAAACAAAGACCAAAGTCCTCTGTCCGAACCAAAACAAACAAAACAAAACGACATCACCAAGTTTTTTTACAAGTACGAGTACCAAGGTGAAATTAGCGGGTGCTACGCATGGGACGAGTGGATCGCTCCATTCCATGACGCGGGTTCGAGTACGAGTTCAGGTACAGGCCAGCACTTCCACACTCTCTTTCTCCTTCTCTACTCCATACGTCCATGTCGTATTATTGAAACTCGGTACGGGATGTCACAATGATTTGATTCCAGTCTGTTCATACTTCTCATACTTCTATAATCACTAGTTCCATGATAGTGACAGTATACCTGTACTCGTATACACAGCCATTCACACATGTACACGCTCATTCATGATCACGACCATCAACAAACACCAAACTCTGCACTCTGCACTCTGCACCCTGCACTCTTACCTGCACCTCGACTCCATGTCCCAGGCACATGGCTGAGCGGGACCCATACGAGACTCCTCGAATCAATCTCGAGCCACTACGAGTACCCGTTCCATCGTCAATGCGCTTGTTTACCGTCAATTCAACCCACCATCGTCTCTCATTGGTCCATTTGTTTCGTCACCAATCCACACCACATCGAACCTTGTGCATGCGAAGAAAAAAACAAAATGAATCTCTCGTCACCAATCAATGCGGTCTTTTCCGCCTCCTCCACATGCAAGAAATCACTTTATGGGTATGTTATTTCAACTTATTTCAGAGAAGAGAGAAGATGTGGGCGCTTATTATTAGCATTGTCCTTGTACGAAACCTGAG
This sequence comes from Geosmithia flava, assembly GCA_900188565.1. Lineage (NCBI taxonomy): Eukaryota > Fungi > Ascomycota > Sordariomycetes > Hypocreales > Bionectriaceae > Geosmithia > Geosmithia flava. The sequence continues at coordinate 31,401 of FYEV01001812.1, forward strand.
TATTAGTGCTGTAGTACAAAATGTTGCTCTACGCGTACTGAATTCACGTGACAGTGTCAAAGTCCTCGTGTGTGTGTGAAAATCATCCCATGTAATACAGAGTACCGAGTAGTAGTCGTAATACGTGCTTGTTGTAATATGCTGCATACGACAGCACATGCTATATTCCAGGTCTATTATCTTTTTTTTTTACTCCGTATACTAATACAACATTTGTGTCTCGATGCACAAGTCCCCTTGAACCAACATCATGACCCTTCTACTACCGCAGCATCCCTCCCCCCAGCAGCCGCCTCAACAGCCTCATCAACCTCCTCCCCAGCCTCAATAGCCTCCTGCTTCTTCCTCTCAGCGCGCTCCCTCTTCTTATCAAGCAGCTTCTTAAGCCTCTTAGCCGCGTTGAACACGCCCTTCGTGCTGGCCCCGCACGCCGCGCACGTCGGGTCCTTGCGGTACCGCTTGAGCGCGCACGACTCGCAGAAGTAGTGGCCGCACCGCGTCACGATGGGCTCCTTGTACGACTGCTTGCAGATGATGCAGGCAAAGGGTATCTTCTCCAGGAAGGCCTCGTCCTCGTCATCTTCTGCCGTTGCCCCGCCCGCCTTGCCTTCCCTGTTGGCGCTGGCTACCACGGTGCCTGCCTGGCTCTTGCCGCCCTTGGTCACCTTTTCCCACTCGCGATCTAGTTGCCATCCTTGCTTCATGTCTTCTCTGCTGTGTAGGAAGATGCAGTTGTCGCCGTAGCCGCAAAATCTGTGTTTTTTCAAAACGTGTCAGTAACGATACTCTCGTATTATCCAACATAGAGAAGAGAGGGTGAAGAAGAAGAAACATACCCAGTCTGCTTATAGTCCTTGCACACATCAGGCTTGTAGTCCATAAAAGTGATGGTCCGCACATTACTAGACGCCTTCATCGGTCCCACAGACCGTTGCGGCGCATCGGGATTCTTCTGGATAAACGACGTCTGGTTCGCGAGGCCCTTGTACGTGCCGTCCGGCTGCGTCTGCGTCTGCGCCGCCCCCCTCGTCGTCCCCAGGAGATTCTTGGCCGACATGGCCCCGTCCGCACCCTCGTCGTACCAGTTGCTCTGTTTTGTAGCGTCGTTGGAGTCCGTGATGCCGCTTCGGTCCGCTGTGAAGGCCGTCGTCGAGAGCGCCTCGTCCCGGGAGCTTGCGCCCGCCGCCGCCGTCTTGCTGTTCTTGGAGGATGCTGTCACGCCCGCTGCCGCCTTCTTCCTCCTCTTGACCCGCTGGCCTGACTCGTCTTCCGACGACGACATGTCGCTGTCGCTGTCGCTGTCTGCTGCCGGGGGTGGTGCTGCTGGCCGTTTGCGGATGTTGGCCTTGCCCTTTGCGCCGCGCTTCTTGAACATGGCCACCGGGGCTGGTGCTTCTTCTGGCGCCGCCGCCGCGTTTGTCTCTGCGTCGGCCATGTTTGCTGTGTATGCTGTGTGGTGTGGTGTGTTGGTTGTCGTTTAGCTGTTGAAATTCAAGGTCACCCGTCATGATGTAACATCTGGGGCGCAAAAATGGATGACTAATCTGGTGGGTCTATGAGCTTCCACGTTCAGCGCCTACAGAACTCAATGTATTTTACAAAGAATCGAAGTGAAAATGGTGTCATATGTTGTTGCGCAAGATTTGAAATCACGAAATAGGAATCTAAGCACGTATAATAGAGACCAATAGAATGATTCAGAAAATCAAAATAGCCACCATTCTACACTAGGGCAGCTATCATTCGGACACAAACAGCCCAGTCATAAGCACAGGGTAACTTTCTCAGCCTCGCTCCCATCTCAGCCACACCCTTGTACCACGACCAGCCAGAGGTGGATTTGGTCACGGTAGCTCCAGCCACATGCCACCCCCGCCATGTGAGTCCCCCTCCCTAGGCTTGTCTGTCCGTCAGATGTCCAGGCATCAGGGTCACTCGGGAACTGCGTCACTCTATCCCCCTCTTCTTTTCATCTTCTTCACCATACACATTGTCTTTTCCTTTCCTTCTTTCTATTCTCCTGCACTTTTCACACAAACTTGCATCTCCCTCTTTCTTCTTCCATCGTGAAAACAGCGTGAAACTTTACAAACAACCACCACCATCACCGCAAGACCGCCCCGCCAAGCCAAGTTGATTATACATCCAAGAAGACAAGGACCACAGCAAAAAAATGAATTACATCAAGTCGACGGTCAACACGCTACGTGATCGGTACACACCGGTATCGCACACATCGACGTTCCGCCAGACCGGCCAGATCACACCAGAGGAGTTCCTCGCAGCAGGCGACTACCTAGTCTACAAGTTCCCGACGTGGTCGTGGGCAGACGCCGACTCCGAGGCCCGACGTGTGACATATCTTCCCCCGGGGAAGCAATTCCTCGTGACGCGCAACGTGCCCTGCCACCGTCGTCTGGACGACAATTTCGCCGGCGACGCCGGACACGAGGAGTCCCTGGTCAAGGACGGCGACGACTTCACCGGCGATGGTGCTGGTGGGGCGGACGGCGACGACGGCTGGCTCCGCACAGGCGGTCTGGCTAGCTCCCAGCCCCTCAAGGCGAAGCAGGTGCGCACCGTGGACGACGCGGGAAACGCGGAGAGGGACACGGACGACGACGACGACATCCCCGACATGGAGGACGAGGAGGAGGACGACGACGCCATCATCCGCGACTCGGCCGCCGACTCCAGGGCCACCGCCCGTCGCACATACACCCTGTACATCATGTACACGCCCTACTACCGCACTCCGCGCCTCTACCTGTCCGGGTACAAGCCCGACGGGCAGCCTCTCCCCCCGCAGGCCATGATGGACGACATCGTCGGCGACTACAAGGACAAGACTGTCACGCTCGAGGACTTCCCCTTCTTCGCCAACAATGTCAAGATGGCCTCTGTGCACCCTTGCAAGCACGCCCCCGTCATGAAGACCCTGCTCGACAGGGCCGATGCCGCTCTGCGTATCCGTCGTGAGAAGCTGCGCACCGGCCAGGTCGCTGCCTCGTCGGCTGCCGTGGCTGGCATGGAGGGCCTCGTCGATGAGATTGATAGGCTCGATGTTCGTGGTGCTCAGGAGGCTGCTGACAAGGATGAGTGGGAGGAGGTTAATGAGGGGGAGGCCGATGATAATGATGTTGCTATTCGTGTTGATCAGTATTTGGTTGTTTTCCTCAAGGTATGTTCCTGTTCCCACACTTTCGTCATTATTCCCTCCCTCTTTCTTCTGCTTTTTTCATCTTCTTCTTCCTTCTTCATCCTTCTATTGTCATGACCTTTTCCGTTTCTCCTGAACACATGCTAACAAATAACAGTTCATGGCCAGTGTAACTCCCGGCATCGAGCACGACTTTACCATGGGTGTTTAAATTACACACGTGCTTCTTGTGCTTCTTTATGTTTTAGTCAAGGCGTTTTGTTTGAAATTCCAAGTAGCGTAGATGATTCGGTTCCTTTCTATTACAATTTCCATTTTTTTTCTTCTTTTTTTTTCTTTTTTAAAATCATGATTACCACCTCTAGTACTCTGCTCTTTTCGCTGTGTTGTGTTGCTGCATTTCCCGAGGGGTGCTGTGTACTGGGTGTGCAGCGGTGATGTAATCGTATGTCGTGATTCACTGACCACCCCCCCAAACCCTTCTATACCCTCTATCCAACTCCTCGATCCATCCAGCTTCAGGACAGCACATCCAAACTTCCTGATCTAGTTCCACATTCCTCCGTGGCCCAGCTGGCTAAGGCGTCCGACTGTTAAGCATTCTGCGTAATCGGAAGATCGACAGTTCGATCCTGTCCGGAGGAGATTTCTTTTTTGACTTTTTGGTCTTTTTTTTGTTTGTTAGGTCTTGAAGTCTGGTTTTTTTTTTGTCACTCTTTCTTGATTTTGTCATTCTTCTCCTCTCTTTCTTTCGCTCCTGATTGAATCAGGTTCTTATGTGTACTTATCTTGAAGATACCTCATTGCTATGCTCTGGGGGTGTTGGGGGTTAATTTACAAGTATCGAGGACATTGTCACATGCACTCATTCTAGACAAACACACCAAACAAGGGTATATACAACGCAAACCTATGCTACCGAAAATACAAAATCACCAGGCTATCTTGAAAAAGAAACATAAACAAATCAACCAACCAGTTTAACCCAATACGCCAAGTCTTGCTTTATTTCTGACCCGCCTTGACCTAGACCACACCAAACGGTGCCCCAAAGTTGGTAGTACTCCTTATCTTGAGGGGAACATCACGCTCTATAGTCTTATCACCGACATCGTCACCCTGATGATTCCGAGGGGAGTTCTCATCATCATCGAGGGCGGTAGCAGCAGGGGGGTGGTCGTCTGTAGCATGAGCGACAGGAGACCGTGGTTGAGGGGGAGAAGAAGAGGAAGAACCAGGATGTAAGTCGTCGTCATCATCGTCATCGTCATCACCCATCATGGCTGCGGGGAGTGCTCCTCTTCCCTGACTTATCGGTTCCAACCTCTTGTTGACCTGGTCCCAGAATATCTCGTCCTGGGCTGGTATATTCTTCACCATGAGGGGACCCTTGAGACGAACGTCATCTGCCGGCTCGAAATGTTCGGTTGGGTCTTCATCATCATCGTAGCATGCGTCACCTTGGCGATCGGGGTATTCAGGTGGGGGGCCATCATCAAAGGCAGCTGTGACGTGCACTTCTGGACCTCGTTTATCATCGGGCGTGTCATGCTCTTGAACGTTTCCTTGCTCTTGCTCTTGCTCTTCCTTCTCTTCTGCAGCCTGCTGCGGTGGAGTTCCAGGGCCGTGGGTGCTAGGGCCCCGCGACGTGACCATCGAGTCTTGACGCGTGGCGCTGACGCTCTCACCGGCTACGCTCATGGTCGGGAAGAGCGAGAGGGAGTGGTTGGGCGTGTGGCCGGCGTGCATGGTCAGCCTGCGCGACTCTTCAGCGTGAAGGGCCTGTATGGTGCTGTCCCTGGACGAGTTGCGCTTCACAAGACCCTGTCGGTGTGGATCATCGTTGACGCTGAGGTTGGCGTTGGTGTCAGGACCACTCGCAGTAACAGTGGGTGGTGATGTTGCCGTCGAGGTCCTGCTAGACTGCTGGCCAAAGAAGCCGAGGCGCTGGACGGCCGTAGCTCGCAGGGGAATTCCCTCCAGCTTGGAGTCGACCTCGTGTATGTCGATGACAGTATCGGACTCGTCTCCCTCGATGATGTCACGGGCCAAAAAGTCCTTTGGGTTTCGCGTCTGCGGCTGCATTCTTGGGTCGAGTGGCAGTATCGAGGATCGCGACTGCTCAGCAGACGATGAGGAGCCGTGTGGTGTCCCTACACTGACGTAGTGGTGGGGTCGGCGAGCAGCACCGTCGAGACCGGGAGGCAGCGAAGAAGTGTCGGCCGATGTAGGCGGTGAGGATCGTAGGATGCGGTTCTCCGTCTCAAGACACCGGACGCGTTCCTTGAGGACACGCATCTCGTCCAGCAGGGCAGTCCGCTCGACCTCCCAGGCGTCCTGCATGCCGTCCATGATGGCACGTTCCTCCTGGTAGACCTCTTCTGCGCGACGCCTGTTTACCTCGAGATAGTTGCGTTCAGCCTTCCAAGCGTCGCGAATCAGGTCGTTCTGGCGAGCAAGGTGGTTGATGAGGGAGGATGGCGACGGTGACGAGGATGCGACATGGGCTTGAGCCTGGACCGTGTAAGAATGATGGTGGTGTTGTTGTTGTTGATTGTATTGCTGGAAGGGGAGCGAAGTAGTAGAAGAAGAAGCGGCGACGGCAGATGAGTCGAAGTCGTAGTGGTTGGTGTAGTGGGGCGGCAGATGAGGAGGAGGTCCCGTGTGGCCGAGGTGGTGGGTGGTTGTGGTGGTGGTGGTGGTGGGCGGCAATGGCACTGTCCCTCGTGTTGATGATGGCAGGTGGCTGCTGCTGCTGATGTTGTTGTTGTGACCGGTCGTATTGCGAATATGGTGTTGATGCTGATGCTGCTGTTGTTGTTGTTGGACTTTTGTATCGAAAGGAAAAGAAGAAGGGGAAGAATGAAAGCCGTAAGTTGAGTGCAAGTGGTAAAGAGGATGAGGAGGAGGAGGGCCGCCAGAGATGATGGAGGGCGACGATGACGCAGGCGGGGGCAAGTCATCGGAGGCCGGGGGAGGTGCGATCGACGACGACGGTTTGGTCCTGCCGTTATTGTCGTTGGTGTCGTGGTCGGTGCTTTTGCTGCAAGGGATTATTGGGAGGTGAGATGCAGACGAGGAAACTTGTTCTTGAGTAACAGCTCCCACTCTGGTAACATCTTGAGGTCCTCCCTCATCGCCACCGGGGCCGTTGTCCAGGGAGGACAATGGCTTGATGGCTGTTGTCATGATGCGCAAAGGGGAGTCATGTACGGGCGCATGTCCCCGTTTTTATTTCCTGGTTCCTGGCTTTGGTGGCTGCAGTGGGTGATGGAGGGGGTGGTGGTGGTGGTGGCTCAGAGTGTCACAGCTGGGCAGCAACCTCTTTCTCTGTCGTGATCTTGTGTGTGTGTGTGTTCTCTCTCTTTCAATTTCTTTCTGAACCAAGAGAGAGATTCGAGAAGATCTATGGGAGTTGTAAATTTTAATGAGGGTCCCAAGAACTGGGGAAATAAACAGATTAATAAATCTGGGGGGGATTCCATTCCGTCTTGTCGCACGCCCAAGCGGTGGACGTCAAATGACCAGGGTCTGTTTGTGTGGACAGTGGGCACTGGACAGCGAAGCGGGTCCTCGGATGCAGAAACGGGGCGTGCCGAAGCAAACTTGGGATTGTTTTAACGGTGAACAAAAAGTCAATGTTTCTTTTCTTCTTTTCTTTTTTTTTCTTGTTCTATTATTGTCGAGACTTGTTATCTGTCATGACTGGGTAGAGAGTTCTCCTACGCTTTGCTGGCAATTTGCTGGCGGCTACAAAAAAAGACGGCAGAGATACATGAGTAATGCTTGTGCAGCCTGCAGGGACTTGGGGGACAACATGTGCGTTACCGAAAGAGAAAGAGGGATGCCTGAATGATGAAAGGATCGATACCTGATGAGATCGGACCGACATGGCCCCCAGGGCTCATTGGCAGGCAATCGACAATTGTACGGAGTACGCGCCCCATTGTACGTGCGTCGTACAGGTAGTACTCGTAGTGGTGCTACAAGTAATACTATCCAATATTAGCCATGCACTCTTTGTTATATATTCAATATTAGAAGCACATGAGCACATGACCTGTTTGTAAATGCAGCCAGGTCATCTATAAGCAGGCTTTTATTATAAGCATAGATGAATCTAGACAGGCCTCACTCATTCAATCTCCTCATATTCTGTAGTCTCTAGATATCATGTATCTCACGATCAAACAACATTTCACATGCTGACATTGTTGTCGTGGCAAACATGGCCCGCCGCCCCAATGCGCGACCACGTCACCAGACGCAAGGCACATCAAAGCCGCCATCCCGCTATCCCGCCATTTCAGGTACCGTCGACGGGAGGGGGCAAAAAACAAGAGATGCCAGCAAACGTCTTTTTCTTTATCGAATCAGGCGTCGTTTCTCTCTCTCTCTCTTCTGACTATCCATGCATCGACGTTGCATTCACTGATTCATGACTCTTTGATTGCCATCTGGACCATCAGATCAGAGGAGACGAGTTTTGCCGGGGGGTTGTGAGCCCTATTGTGATATTTGATTACCCTGTAGCCATGGGTTTCTTTTTTTCCCCGGTTCGGTGGTTGACTTGAATGTTGTGAAATGCTCAAATACAGTCCGTTTTCGATCAAATAAAGTCGACAGGTGATTTGGACTCTCACCATTTGATAACCAACTTGATAAACAAAAAAAAGAGTCATCTGGTCGTGATGTTTGCTCAATTCCATACAAATACAATGCTGACAAAGCATAAGATATCCGGATCATTTACTCCCACCAAGACAAAACAACATGAAAGAGCAATCACATCTCCCCCAAGAAGCATACAAATAGTCCCATTATTTCCATCAAACATGAACATTCATTGGAATCTCAATACTACTCTTCTTGTCAGTGAGACCCCCCAGAGCCCAACGAGTCTAGACCAAAAAAAAACCTTCACAACTGTCTCTGACTCTCTCCCCTCCATGTCCCCTCCACTGAACCTTCCCCGCTTCCTGAGCCACCGAATGCCGTGCTAAAACGTGGGGGGACCAAAAGGTTAAAAAGAGTACTACCAGGTTCTGCTAATGTTGCTGCTGTTACCCTATGAGGTAGAAAATATCCGGAGTGGGATAATTATTACTTGATGGATTTGACAGATACGACGTTAACCGAAGTTTCTTTATCTTTGGACATGGAGTCTGTCTAGTAGTAGTACGGAGTAGTAGTAGTATTGACCACTGCTAGATGTAGGCATCGTACGTGACTAGCTCAAGACGTTTCATCGGCGTCCCAAAGAAATAAGATGGAACTATGAGAGTATTGTTATGAGTTCGAAATTAATATATAGCTAAAAGTACAAAGCAACCCGTTGAATCCCGTCAATCTTTTCCTCAAAAACCTATTCGTAGTCCTGTAGCGTCTCTCCACGACAGGATTTCGTAGGTTGATCACGATTTCAGTGGCACCGTGCAATAGTGCGAAAATGAAGGTCTGATTTGATCATGTCCAGAGAGGAATTCCTCTCTTGGCGTCTGGTCTACTTGTCTGCTTTATATATTCTTCCATCGCCCCTTCGTGCTTTCCTCCTTCGTCCCTTCGTGCTTTCCTCCTTCGTCCCTTCGTGCTTTCCTCCTTCGTCCCTTCGTTCTTTCCTCCTTCGTCCCTTCGTTCTTTCCTCCTTCGTCCCTTCGTTCTTTCCTCCTTCGTCCCTTCGTTCTTTCCTTCATGCCTCTCCTTCATGCCTCCCCTGTAGAGGGGGATTCGGGTTCTCTCAAACAAGTCCTCCATGTCACTATCCCCACTATCCTCTTCGTCGTCCTTATCTTCGTCGCCATAGTTTGCACGGCTGGCCTTGGATCTTCCAACTTTGCCTCCAAGGTCGTCTTCAGCCCCCCCTTCACCGTCCCCTCCTATATACGACCGGTTCAAGTCCGTGGCTAGAGTGTCCGAAACCCCACCGTCATCTTGAAACTCTGTTCCCCGCGCCACCCCCCAGAACTCGGCTGCCTGAGCTGGCGTAAGGAATCCCAGCTGACGCGCCAGCTTGAACAAGACCGACCCGGTGAGGTAGGATCCTAGCGATGGCCATAGCTGCTTGGCGTTCTCGGGCAGTTTCTGGCGGTCGAATTCCGACCCTGGGACCTCGGCGCGCTGTCGGTGCAGTAGGGCGACGGCAAACTTGAAGTAGAGGAACCGCTTCGCCGGGCGGAACGCTCCACGGAATTCGAGTCTGCGACCATTGAGGGCATCGCCGTATGGGATGTTGGACGGTGCCGTGTCTCTACTAAAGCGCGAAGGATCGAGGACTAGAACCTGAAACTCGTTCTCATTGCTGTGTACCGGGACAATGGTAATGATGCCGGCATCCCATCATGCTTCGTAGCGGTGGTGGACCGGTAGCCCATTGCTAGGCTGCCAAATGTGACCCCGCCTGCCTGCCGTCTCACCGAAGAGGGCCTGCGCTGCGTTCTCGCCTACATTCTTCTTAACGATGTGGGCGGCTCGCAGCAATAGGGGATTGTGGAACGAGCCAGAGATAGGACACCAGAGGAGAGACCGTGACACGTTTGGCGACATTTCCGCCTCGTACTCCTTCATCAGAGCGGTACGGAATCGGGTCTGCATAGTGTCCGTGTTTATCGACTTGATGGTCTTGGTGGCATTGTATGGGTTCCGAAACGCCCGTAGTAGGCCATCGATGTACGTCTAGTCGTCGTAGGGCTCGACACGAAGTAGATAGACATCGTCCTTGATCTTCCCTAGGATTTGCTGGCGGTGGCTCTGGAGCGTACAGACATGAGCCATGAGATCGTTCACCTTGTGCTCGTTCAGTGCCAAGGTCTCCTTGTATTCATTTGCCGTTACGTTCAGGTCCCCTGCGCCCCACTGCGTGCGGAGAGCTTTGCCAGTCTCCTGGGCCAACGCGAGACCAGCCTTGAACTCGGCAAGTTTGAGAGAGAGGAGGGTGCTCCCATCGATATCTCGCTGCCGCTTCTGTGGCGTACCGTGCCATGGGGGAAAATAGAGAAAAGGGAAGAGGGATCCGTGCTAGAGGACAAAAGGGACGCGATACATCACGAGATCACGATGACAAGATGGGTGCTCCGTGATAACTCTGAATGATGATGATCCCCTTCTCTTGGGATCATCATACTCTGCTACCTATAAGCCGCTCTAGGGGCGTTCCTTCCGCACTTGAGGCCCCTCCGTGCCTTCCGTGATGGGGATGCAACAGCTTCAAAAAGCCCGGCTTGGGAACCGTACTCAACGTAAAACTCATCAAGCTTTTTAGCATGATCTTTCGTTAGATCGCGCTTGAACTTGGGCGCTAGGTACGTCTTCGACGGTACATTCTGTCTAGTAGTACGGAGTAGTATCGACCACTGCTAGATGTAGGCATCATTTCCAAATGTCTGTTCGTCTATCTGTCTATCTGCCCGTCTGTCTTTCTATCTGTCCGTCTGTCTTTCTATCTGCCCGTCTGTCTTTCTATCTGCCCGTCTGTCTTTCTATCTGTCCGTCTGTCTTTCTATCTGTCCGTCTGTCTTTCTATCTGTCCGTCTGTCTATCTGTCCGTCTGTCTGTCCATCTCTCTTGGCTGCCTCTCAATCTCCCTCTCTTCAATCCCTTTGCCAAGTCTAAACCCACATTCCATATCAAGAAATAAAAGAGACACACACTTACAAATACTACGCATACTACGGAGTACATGTACGGCTACTCTAGCACATACTCTAGTCCATATGCGTAAACTCGTATGCTGTATTGACGGACCTCAGTTGACCATTTATCGACGAGTATGTGCCCAGGTGGCGGTCCCCAAGTGACAAGGTTGAGAAACGCACTAGTGGGACTATCATCATCACCTCGTAGATTACGTCGATCATTCTCTATTAATACATTAATTACCTCTCTCTTTCTTTCTCTCTTGATACACTACCTGCACCGAGCCACGTTCCATCGTCTTATCATCATACTCTAGTCAATGTACCGTACGAGCATCATAAACACCAATCAGTGTCATGTGTCTCACTTTCCTTGGGACCGGTGGTGTCTACAGCCTACAGGTAGGGGGGGAGCACAGCCCGCCATCATTTCAAATGTCTTCTTGGCTCATGTCAATGAATACGCCATAGTTCTAGCCTCTAGGCAGCTGTCTATCCGTACTAATGCATTTCCTAGACAGGGTAGATGCAGAAAGACAGAGAGAGGCAGACTCAGGAGTCAGGAGAGAGAGAGAGAGAGAGAGAGAGAGAGAGACAAGAATCAAGGTTAGTTTTTAAGCTTGTCAGATTTAGTCTCGGTTCGGAACGGGTCCAGACGTAGACGTCACGTAATAGCATGAGTATGGAGTAGAGACAAGTGTAGGTGGGTGGGTGGTGGTCTGGTCCTAGACTCTTAACTGGTCGAGGCCCTAGAGTTGAAGTCTGCAACTTGATGCATGCTTCTTTCTTTTTCCTTTCTCTTGTTTTCTTTGTCAAGGTCCAATGTCCAATGTCCAATACCCAAGGGTGGTTGTGCCCACATTCCGTGAGTCAATTTGTTGGCTGAGTCGAGGCGATGCTGGGTCAAAGACTCAATGACAAAGAGCCACTAGAGCAAGGGGGTGGTGAAACCATCTTGGGGGGTAAAACCACCTTGCTATTGCCGACGAGACACGGCAGATGTTGACTTTTTTTTTTTTTTTTTTTGTCTTGGGAGTTCAATGTTCAATGTTCAATGTTCAGTGTTCAATGTTCAGTGTTCAATGGTTAATGTTGGGTTCAATGTTTTACCAATGGTGAGGCAGTGCCACGCCGCAGGGTGAGACTAGGTTATGCAGTGCAGTGCAGTGTTGTGTTGTGTTGCGTGTCTATTGTTTCTGCTAATCCCTTGGATGTATTCAATGCTTAGACCATTTGAAGTTCTAAAAAAAAAAAGAGATCAGCAGTTACATCATGAATACCGAGTATCGAGACAAGATGTTGGGTGTGTTAAAGCTGATGCGGTGTGATGCGTATGAAGCATATGATGCAGTATGTTTATGAGTTGTATAAATAGCACATGTCTGTTTGTTACAAACAATGTTGTATGCGTATTATTACTCTGTCAGGTACTCCGTACTCTATACTCTGTGATCTGTACGAGTACTCTGTACAGAATGAACAAAAGCAATTCTGTCATAAGCGGAAGAGGAAAGCTGACACGCGACTGTCGGCGTGTAACAGAGTACAAGGGATTCGGGATTGGATCGGCAGGTGATGGGTCTGTCTGGGTCTGGGGATGGTCTGGGGATGTTTTGTATTACGAGTACAAAGTACGAAGTATTACAGAGTACAGACAGATACAACGTGTAATTACATGTACGAGTAGTATGTATTTAATGTACGAGTACTCCGTACTCCGTACTGAAAGTTGCACTTGTGATGCATTTGTTACTAAATACTATAGAATCCAGAGTACGGGTATTGTATGACTGTAGTTTCGTATGCATAAAGGTGTATATTGATGTAATGCATTATAACAAACCGTGATATAGCATGTGTATTATGTATAGCATGTGCTGTACTCGTACTGTCTGTTAATAAAGCATATGCCATTGTTCCATGTCCATACTCCATACACATGTCTTGGTCTTGAGAATGAAAAGTCATCAGGTGACTTCAAATTGTATTACTCTAATACTCGTATGCTCGTACTTTCGTAATGAGCTCGGATAATCCTCGGACCTAGTCTTGGTAGCACTTGTTGTTGATCTCTATTACCTGTAGTACCGTACAAATCTTGGCATATGGTCCGGATCTTGCGGCTACAACGGGGTACGACATGCGAGTTGAGTACAGGAGTACAGGAGTAATACAGGAGTACTCGTACAGGATTACAGGTACGGAATATTACCAGAGGTATTACGGAGTACTAGTAGCCATATTGACTACAAGTACTCGTATGGAGTAATACTCCGTATTTGTACCTACTTGACAAGCAATCAGAGAGAAAAGATTTCCAACAAAGAAAGCAAATGGCACTAATAACACGGAGTACTACGAGTACTACGGAGTACTACTCCGTTAAGAATACTAGTAGTATTAGTAGCCAAAAAAGGGGGGCGCCATTAGGACGGCCCGAAGGCGGGAAGGTCATCCTGACAAGAGTCAACTTGATTCTCCGAGGAACGGCGGGCGTGTTAGTACTGGCAGTCGGTACGGAGTAGTAAAAGACTTGACACAATACTCCGTACAGGCATGAAGAAGGGAAGAAATGGTATACAGTATAATGTCGACAGTATTCATGTAAAAAAGGTACAGTAGAAAAGAATTTCTGCCTGCCCGGGAACGCCACTCGGGGTTTTCCAAAGTGCCTTGGAGTTGCCGTCAGAGCCGTCTAGTTCCAATCAAAGGGCCGGTTCTCTTTTAACAGCGAAAGGCGAGTCGTACTCGTAGTACTCGTAGTACTCGTAGTAATAATGGCTAATACAGTAGAAAACGTCGTGAAAGATGCCCACCGCAAGTCACGTCTCTGGTTGTCGATTGATCCACCTCCCTCTGTACTCGTACTCGTACACATAAACAAGACCTGGACCACCCTCCTCGTACTGGTTGATTTCCTTCTCTGTGGGGCTCAAATGTGAAGGGGTTTAACTATGAGTAGTATGAGGTGCACTGCTAAAAGGATGGATCTCTTTTTTTTTTTATTACCGCAAAAGAAGCTGAGCACCTGGGTACTGCTACTCCGTACTCGACGATTCTCGGAGAGGGGTCACGGCAGATGACCATTCCCCTCAATCCTAGACTCTAGTACAGCCTGTACGCATATTACTCCGTACAAGTACAGAGCAGAGGGCAACAGGCCAACATTGAAATCTTGGCCGCGACAAGCGATACAAATTGCCACTACGGAGTACTGACTGTACAGAGTACGGAGAATGACAGTAAAGTCATTGAAGCTGTCGTGATCAAGTTGATAGTAATGGATTGAAAGTCGGTTGTCATGATTTACCTAATATCACCACCATGTTGACAACTAGTACAACTTGCTTCTGTGAACAGAGAATAAATAATGTAAATATTACTCGTCAAATCCTGGAATTTTCTCTCCTTCTCCTTCTCCTCTCTCCTCTCACCAAAAAAAAAAAAGCCAAGACCGATGATGCAGCCAGCAATCTCCGTCATGTACGTACCGTCCCAAAAAGTGAGAGCACCCCCACACAAGGGGGAGAAGAAGAAGAGAGAGTAGAAAAAGAGAGCTGCAAGTTTGGTATCCGTACATACGCGCGCGGCACACATGTCCGATCCACGGACTTTTTCTTTTCTTTTGATTTTCTTTTACCATGTACGAGTACTTCGTGTGCTGTATTCTAATTTTGGAAGAGTCCGTCTGTTACAAAGACGCGGTCAGGATTCATGTGTCAAGTTCCTAACGTCATGATGATCAACTTCTTGGGGGGGAAATGTTTCTCCTCTCCCCCCAAGTTCAAGGGGACCCGAGACATGAGAGTAGCAGTAGTAAGAGGAGGTACAGCCTGGACAGCCTGGACAACTCCAGGTTCTGCGATTGAGAAAACCTCGGGATACCTATTCTGGTCCCCACTCTTCACCGTCGTACTCGGTACGCATACTACGACGTACATGTTGTACGGAGATGCACATTTGCAGTGTTAGTCTTAGCATACTCCGTAGAGGTAGTAGTAGTAGTAGTACTCCGTAAACTAGTATTAGTGGACTATACTAGTAATACTAGTAGAACGGGACGAGAGAGAACCCTGGACTGATGATACTGGAGAAGAGCCACTCACGGGGATGCAAGGTTCCATGCAGGAGCGCGTAACCGACGAGGTATTATTTCCATCCGTCTGGTGACTACGAGTGAAGAAGCAGCTGCAAAGGCACTGCTGTTGCTGGCCTTGAAAACACATACCGAGTAGTACTACGAGTCTACGAGTACTACTCCATAGAGTCCCCTACTTTTGGTTACAAGTACATACACATACATGCCGTATGCATTGCCGCGGATCCGAAGTCGACAAAGGGCATTCATTCAACATTACCTGTAGTAGACTGTAGTACTTGTAGTGCTAGTATTAGTTGTTTGTCTTATCAAGGGCTGTCCCCCATCATCCATGATTCTTACCCTCGCAATCTTGTCTAGGTCCTGGGATTCATAAGATTCATTGCGGAGCGGGCGACTGAGACCTTTTTTTTTTCTCTCCCCCATCTCCCATTTCACACTGCCTCTTTTTTCTTCTTCCCTCCTGGCTCCCTCCTCAGACCTTGTCTTTCATCTTTCTTAATCTTAATAACTCTATTTTCCTTTCCTTTTCTTTTCTCATTTCCCCATCTTTCCAGAAACAAACCCTCTTTCTCTCAAAAACTCTTCTTCTTCTCCTCCTCCACAACTATCACGATACACACACAATCACCATCAATATCGACAAACACAATCGAAAGAATAATAAGGGTCGAAAACTCGAATATATTGATCAAAAAAGAGAAAGGAAAAATAAAAACAAGGAACCGAGAAAACAACAAAACAAAAACAAAGAGGGGCAGGCCAAGTCACCTAATCGCATGCCCATCTCTACGCCAAGCTATCAACTCTACCAACGCCATCGACGATATTATACTTCTTGCCCAGGGCTTTCTCTTATTCTTAGCAAACAGTATCGTCATTGCTCTCGAAAACTTTTCTCGTCACTCTGAATCACTTCGACACAGAGAAGATTTTCCTGGCTGTTTATAAGAAAGCCTTTCTCTCTCTCTCTCTCTCTTGTTCACTGACTCACTTTTGTCTACCTACTACCAACCATTGACACCACGACGCTTCAACACGCACCTCAACTTGCGAAAAAAATACCACCGATCTTCACACCTGTTTACACCTGATAAAGCCCCCCCCAATCTACGTGGGTATACTACGAATCGTGGTTGGTTCGACATAGTATTTGCCTCCCACCCCTCAGCGCACGATACGAGAGACTTCTCTCTATTCAGTATCATCACTACGAGCACGTACAACAACAACAACAACATCATGGCGCCGTCATTGTCAGCAGAATCAAAGACTATGCCTGTGAATATCCCAGGAACAAGTGAGTATTTTTTATAAATTCTTTTTTCTCTTGGCTTTTACTTCATCATTATTCTATTTTTATTACCTACCATCTTTGTCATAACCCTCACACAACTCCTCCTTCGTTCCATCATCATCGCATTCGCACTACGACTACCTTGTCCCCCCCCCCTCCCACACACACCCCCATACAGCGAACCAATCATATCTCTTCTCCCCACACTGCACCTGATCACACTCCCCCCCCCTCTTTGGGTTCCTTCCCCCCCCCTGGTGGAAGGAAATCCCTGGGAAAGAACAAAAAAAAAAGCCACTGAATTCTATGCCTGCACAGGGAGTCCTGCAGAGAAGAGGCGCCCAAGGAAAAGGCTTCCCAGCTTACAAGGGGGAGAAACTGCTGAGAGAGAGCCCCATGACGTGACCCCCCTCCTTCTCCACTGGAACAGCCTACAGGCCCCCCCCCCCACGGACCAACCACCACAATCCGTTTTCCCTTTGTCAATTCTCTTGTCCAGCGCCGCCAATCTTTTGGGCAAGTTGCGCGGCCGGGGCACACACGCCTCGCTCTTTCCCTTTCTTCCTCCCCCCCGGACCTGGCTCGGCGTCCCCGCTCTCTGTTTTTTTCTTCTTCAATTTTTATGCCCTATTTCTTTTTTATTCCTTTTTTATTCTGCTTTTTTATCATTTGCCCGCTCTTTTTCACCGATCGGCTCCGTTTTCGCTACATTCATTATTACTACTACTTCTACTACTGCTGCTACCTACGAGTAACGAGTAATACTTACCTCGTACTTCGTACTAGAACAGTACAAAGTACAAGAAAAGTAAATTTGCCATTATTACACACAACCTTCCTTGCACCTGCTTCATTACATTTCACACACCTGCTATTAGCAACTTGCTTTAGCACCTGCCTAGCACCATTTTACACTGGTAGTACCAGTAGTTCCAGTTGGTTGGTCCGGGTTTCCTTACTCCTCTCTCCCCCCAATCCCGCCCTTTTATTAGTCTCGTCGCTCTTTCCCTTTTCTCTGGAGAAGGGGAAAAAAAAAAGGCAAAAGAGACAGAGAAAAAAAAAGCCCTTGCTTGGCTGGCTTGGAATTAATCCCTCTGCGATTGCTCCTTCCCTCTTTCTCTTCTCCTCCACCAAACTCACTCCACTTCTTCCCAAACCATCCAATTGCTTCAAATCAGCTACTTTCTTACCCCGATTACCCTTTTCTACTTTTTATTTTTCTTTCTCCCTCTCTTCCATCTCTCCATCCTTTTTTTCCTCCCCTTAATAATCCCTTTGCTACCCTTATTGTTCCTGTTTTGGGTGGTGTGACTTTTTCTTCTCTTATTGGTTGGCTGACCTCATCAACTCTTTCCTCTTCCAGCCGCCACCACAAACGGCACGTCATCGACGCACTCGGATGGCCTAGTAAAGGCACAGCAGCATCAGCAGCAGCAACATCACCAACAACAAGGGTCTACCTACCAAAACACTGATTCTTCCTCCTCTTCCTCTTCCTCTTCCTCTACTCAACAACCTCAACAATCTCAACAACAACAATGCCCTGTTAGCCTGTCTGCATTTTCTCAAAATACACCTTCATCCTTTTCCTCCTCCGCCTCCTCCAACACCTACGACCTCTACAGCGCCCCCGAGTCTTACTCTTGTCTGCCCCGCCAGCTGCCCCACGATACTATCCACAGCCCCATCTTCGAAGAGCAGCAATCTGGTTCCTGCTGCAGCGACGAGCTCGACGAGGACCCTGCCGAGCCTGTCACCCCGACCAGTGGCCGCCACTCAAACGAACTGCCCACCGATTTGTCAAACCATCTGACAAATACATCCTCCCTCGACGAGCCCTTCAACCCGCAGTTTGGCTACTCGCGTCCTGAATCGCAATTCACCACCAATTCCTACCAGGCCCCCACCGGAAACAACGCGACCAGCACTCCCAAGCCCAATCCGGCCGTCATTGTCGTACCTGCATCACCTGCGACACCTCTCACCACCCCTCGCCGAGACAAGGTCTCGGGTATCAACAACGGTCCTGCAGACCAGAGTCCTAGCGATAAGAAGCAGCAGCAGGAGACGCAGCAGCGACAGCCCGATTCGCCCCCCTCGGAACAAGAGAAAAAGGGCCGAACCACCACCGCTCCCGCCACCCCGCCTTCTATTCCTACGCCTACTCCTTCCATCCTCTCACGCCGCCCTTCTATTCCTAAAATCAAACGCACAATGACGAACCTATTCCGCCGGTCCAACTCCAATGGGGCTGCTGCCTCGCCTCCCGTCATGACCCCCATGACCCCGTTGACGACGTCGACACCCGCCGTCGCCAGCCCGGATGGCAACTCACAGACGTCGCCTCGTGCGATACCCCAGCCGCGACAAGACGACGGCGTCAACATGAGATCGCCCAGCAACTCCTTCAACCAGCACTCCCGCTCTCTGTCCTACAGCCGACCTACGTCTGTCAAGAACACTCGCCGCTTCTCCATGAACCGCTCCAACAACACGACGCGCTCCAACACCCCGCCGTCACCACCCTCACCCACACAGCAGACTGACGGCGCTGCCGCCGCCACCAACGGTGGTGGTCCGACATCGAACCCCCAGAATGGCGCCACCTCCGGCCCCAACGTCGATTTTGATGACAGGAAAAAGAACCGCTCGTCCACCGGCCTCACTCTGCGTGGACGCATCAACTTCCTGAACCCCAACGGCAAGACGAGCCAGCCCCGCGCACCACCGCGCCGTGCCAACAGCTTCGACATCCAGGGCGGCAACAGTGCGCACCGACCCAGCTCGCAGTCCCACCACCAGAATGAGCACGACACAATACCGCCCGAGCGCCAGCCCTGGGCCATGCCTCCGGATGCCGGCACGGGAGCCAAGGCCCGCCGCATGAGTCTGAGCCTGCCCGACGACTTCACCGTCGACGTGACGGAGCTGTCCAACGAGTTCGAGTACGCCCACAAGATCCTGGGCCGCCACGGAAGGCACCTGGGCAAGGGTGTCGCGTCCAAGGTGACGCTGATCCACCGCAAGGGCTTCCCCGAGGAGCTGTACGCCGTCAAGGAGTTCCGCGGAAAGTCGCACCGCGAGAGCAAGGAGGAGTACGAGAAGAAGATCAAGTCAGAGTACAGCATCGCCAAGAGCCTCCACCACCCGGGCATCGTCGAGACGATACGGCTGTGCACCGACCACTCGCGCTGGGACCACGTCATGGAGTACTGTTCCGAGGGCGACCTGTTCAGCCTGGTGTCCAAGAACTACCTCCGCGACGAGGGCCGCAAGTCGGACCGTCTGTGCCTGTTCAAGCAGCTCGCGCAGGGCGTGGCGTACCTTCACCAGAACGGCATCGCCCACCGCGACATCAAGCTGGAGAACCTGCTGATGACCAAGGACAGCAAGCTCAAGATCACCGACTTTGGCGTGTCCGAGGTCTTCTCGGGCACGCACCCTGGCGTCCGCGAGTCAGGCGGCCAGTGCGGCGTCAACATGGGCGACGTGCGCCTGTGCGCCCCGGGCATCTGCGGCAGCGAGCCGTACATTGCGCCCGAGGTGCTCTCCAAGAAGGGCGAGTACGACCCCCGACCTCTGGACGTGTGGAGCACGGCCATCGTCATGATCTACCTGACGTTTGGCGGAGCCATCTGGAACCGCGCCGCCGAGGGCAACCCGCAGTACGACAACCTGGTGCGCGGGTGGAACAGGTGGTACGCGGCGCACCCGGACCCGGAGACGGCCAAGATCACGGACACGGACTACCCGAACCAAAAGGCGTTTGACATGGTCATTGCCCCTCCGGCTCTGCGTCGTCTGATGCTGCAGATGCTCAACCCTGATCCCAAGCGTCGCATCAGCATCGAGGATGTCGTCAAGAACAGGTGGTTCAAGAACATTGAGTGCTGCCAGCCCGAGTCGTACGATGATCCCGCTCTGATCATTGACGCTACTAAGCCTGATAACACGCGCAATGGCCCCAAGAAGATTTTCTGCCACAATCATCTGCCTGTCAAGGCACAGGGTCATTCTCTGGGGAAGATGCCAGGACAAGCTGGGTATTAGTCTTGTCATCCTTTTCTTCCTATTGCCCATCCTTTCTTGTATCCCCATTTCCATTATCCATTCCCATTACACCATCCCATCCCATTATCTATTACACATCCACTCTTTTGAGTTTTCCTACACAGTCTACATATACCACATTGCATATAAAACACACCCTTTTCTTTGCAACGAACCTTTTGTTAGGATATACCGTGGCGTTTTTTACACTTTTTTCAAAGTCTTTTTTTCTACTTTTTTGGGTCTTACTTTAGTTTGGAGATGTTCTCGTTTGGAAGTCTTCTAATTTTGGAGGTAATGGAGGATCAAGAACATGGATAAGAAGAAGAAAAACAAAAAATTGGAGAGAATGTGGATGAGAATTAAAAAAAAAAAAAGGTGAAAAGATGGGAAATGAAGGAGGGAAAAAAAAGAGTCTCTTACCTTACTTAATATGAATGTTTACAATGCTTGTCTTGGTGTTTGGATGTTTGATGTTGGTATGTTGATGATGCTTACTGTGCTGATGACGATGTTGATGTGTGAAGTTATGGACATGAAGATGCCATCTTAGTTCAGGTAATGTAGACTCTTCTTAGATGGCGATATTACTACTATAATGTCATATGATATTGAATCTTGCAGATTTCTGTAAATAGCTATCCATGTGTACCAAACTGTTACAGCCGAGCGTTGGAATGACATGATGTAACCAGATGTTGAAATGACATGCTGTATCCAAGCGGTGTAAAGACGTCTGTATCCAAGTGGTCTAATGACAGTTGTAGCCGAGAAATGAATACAACGTAGTAGCCGGGGGGTTAAGACAACTTCTTCTGCATCAGATCCGCCAACTCATCAAGCAAATCCACCGTCTCAGCCGGACTAGCGATCCAAGCCGTCGTCCCCACGCTCCTAGCCTTAAAGTCATTCGACCCAGCGCTGAGGAACTGATCACCGACATGGAGGGTATTCTGACCACTAATGGAGCCACCGACACCACCGCCTGCCCCCCGGCCAAACCACTGCTGACAGACTGCGACGCCCCAGCTCTTGTCGCCAATGTCGACAAACACGTCTCTGCCGCCGTTGAAGGCGCAAAAGGGAATCTTCTGACGGGGTCGAGAGCCTCCACCTGCACCAGACGCCGAAGCAACAGATACGCTGCGGTTGTGTTTACCCCCTCCAGCTGCTGCTGCTGTAGTCGCAGAAGTAGATGTGGAAGTGGCGATGCTGACTTCTAGAATCCTCTGGACGACAAGGACCGTCTCTTCTAGTGACTCACGAGCAATACGCACGCTAGGATCAGTGGGGATGATGCCCACGGCTCTGTCCTTGCGGATAATGGTAGCAGGGAGGTTCATGTTGCGCACGCAGTCGCGCAGAGCGGACTCGGCGACATCCAACAGGGAAGCAATGTCCCCCTCTGACCAGGCTGCCATGTCGGGCGTGAGCCATCGCTCGCGCGGCACGGGACTCAGCCGGTGCGGAGAGCTCGGCGAGAACTCGAACAGGTAGTTGTCCTCTCCGCCCATGATGACAATGTTGCTCTTCTGGATGGGGTCGAGGTCCGTGGCGTAGGCTATGGCGTCCAGCAGGCCGTGCAGGCGCTCGTAGTACCTGTCTGCTGTTGTGTAGCCTGCTGCCGTGACGATGCCGATTTTGATATTTTTACGTAGGAGGTCTGTGTTGGGTCAGAGGGATGTACATTTGTTTCTGTATAGGCACACATAGAAAGAGAGTAATGGGAGTATAAGGGATTGAGAGAGAGAGACAGAAGAAGAACATACCCAACAATCTAGTAACAACAGGACTATCCGGTTCCAGACAGAGTCCATCATCATACAGCGTGACATCACCGTCAAAAGTGGCCAGCTGTAGAGCACCACCCGTGACGGCCATGACCTGCGCCGAGTTGAGGATCTGCCTCACGTCGTTGAAGGACGGAGCCACGTACCGCCTGGACGACATGTACCTCTTCCGATCCTGGTACTTGAAGGCGGCTTCTAGGGGGAGACGTGTGAAGAATGGACCTGCCGTGGGTACGAGCATCCGTAGTTTGGATGGGAATGGAGTATCTTGTGATTGTTTGGAGACTGAGGGAGGGGGACTTTATCAGCATGGTTTTCTCTCACAGAAGAGTTGTCAAGATGAGTGTGTTTGAGAGAAAGGTGGGAGCCAAGGGGGAGCAAAGAACATACTATCATCATCTATCATCAGTTCAACATCCCTCATTATCTCGGCATACCGCCTATGCGCCTCTTCAGCCATACTCCTGTGCTCATCCTCTACGCTGCCACCGAATACGCCAGTAGGTTCAGAGTAGAGGACAAACGGGACGGCGAGGAGGCCCTTGATCCATTCTGGTGATTTGTCAGATCATATCAGATCACCATTCTTCTCATCATTCGATGACTCCTCTGGAGGAACATACCGATGAATTGATCACGCCTATGCGTCTTGAGGGCATCTACATTGGTCAGTCATCTTTCATCATCCCCCCCCCAATGTTCCTTCATTCTTTAACGTCTGTTCAAAGAGGGGGTCCATGTTTCAAAACTCACATTCAACGCGATACCGTGTCGTCATTGTTCAAGACCAGCTCAGGTAAGTTGAGGCAGATAGGTTCAGTAGTAGAAGCAAAGTATAGGTGATCAAATGTTAATGAAGAAAAAGAAAATGGAAAGATATGATGCAGTGAAGAAAGAAACAACAGAAGAGGCCTCGTGGATAGGTCCTCGTAATGGTATGGATAGACTTAAGACGAGCACAGACCGACTGTGACTACGTCAACTCCACTTGGCCTCTTCTAGAACGGCGGTGCTTGCTACTGCTACTGCTAACTGCTGCTGCTAACTGCCTGGCTGGTGCTGCTGCTGGTACCTTGGACCCTGTCCTGGCAGCGTCACATGGCGGTAGCCGCCGTACCCCGCCACTTGCATCACTCCAGGTCTCAAGTCCCCATCACTTGACCACCCAGGGGGCCAGCCAGTACGAGCAATACTCCCTAGAGCACAGGTACAGGTAGTACTGCTCCGTACAATAACAACACCGTGAATCACAAACACCAAACATCACCACAAACATCTCCGACACCCATCACAAACACAAACATCACAAACATTTCCAACACAAACATAATTCTAAATCTGTATTCAACATTTTTTTCTCCTTTACCTTTTTTTACTCTTATACTTACTTGTGAAAAAAAAAACTCCCTCAAGTCATATCTTTTGGTCATGGTATCTTGCCCTTCGTCTTGGTTGTCTACTCCACATACTTACTACCAAAATCTTTCCTTCTTTCTTCTTTTTCCTCTTCAGATCCAACCCCTTCTGACTTGTTTTTCTTCTTCTTTTTTCTTTTCATATCATCATTTGTTTGCACTATATAGCGTCTTTCTTTTCTTCTCCCTTCACCCTCTCCTCTTCCTCCATTCTTCTCATGGCATCCCCCACAACCACTTCACCCCCCCAGACATATGGCCACGGCACCCTCTAACTGGCCGGGGCCACACCGCTCGCAGCCTGCTGAGCAGCAAGGTTGGCGGCCTCCGCCGCTCGAGCTTGCTCAATCGCAATCTCGTCGGCTCGTACCATCACCTGCTGGAGAACGGTCTGCTGGTCACCTGTGAGCTGTCCGGTGAGGGATCCGTAGAACTGAGGTTGCTCCTGCTGCATGCCTATACATCGTGGAGAAATCCTTGTCAGTAATTGTTCTGGCGTCTTTGCCTTTTGTCCTTATACTGCACTCCAGCATAGAAGGATATCGTATTGAAAACTCACGTAGCATGACGCCCTTGAATAGCTGATACGGCTCAATCTTGTCCAGAGGCGAGTCCAGGAAGTTGTCCTCTCCAAGATCGCCATCGTCTTCATCATCAACCACACGGCTAAACTTCTGCGCCTGTTTTGAATGTCAGTAAACTTGGCCATACTTCACTGGAACAGCCCGAGTGTGAAACAGCTCGGCTGTAAACACTGCGATAAACGTACCTCCTCGTTGAGGAACTCGAGATAGGCAGCACTCTCATCCTTGGCATCAGTAGCCCCAGGCTGCTGCTGCAGCTGAGGCTCCGTAGCGTCCACCACCGCATCCGCCGTCTCTTCATCGTCTCCGTTCCAGTTGGCCTCCTCGTCTGCCCATTCCTCGTCGTCGGCGTAGTCATATGATCCGCCAAACTGGAAGTCGTCACGGAGAGCATCCTCACGGTCTTGTTTCAGAAAAGTTAGCAAATAGTTAGACAAATGAACAAGAGTCGTGTCAAGGGGCTCAAAAAAGAGAGCAGGGATATGAACTCACTCCTCATAGCATTAGGCAGAGACATGAAGAGCTCAGTAACGCCCTGCAGCAGACGAGGCCATCCAACCGAGATGCTGGCAGGGACCTGGTCGTGGTTGAGGTTGAGCAGGGCGGTAATGGCAATGATGCAGAGCTTCTTGTCGTGGACGCGGGTGAAGGAGCCCATGTTGCTGAACCAGAGGCTGAAGAAGCGGTTGGTCCACCCCTTGCTCTCGAGCACCTGCAGGGCGAGAAGGGGGTTGTAGCTGATGGCGTTGATGACCATCTCCATGAGGTGAATCCTCGACGTCCTGACCTTGACGTCCTGCGTCGCCAGGATGCCCATGGCCATGCCGATGAAGCCCTCGACGCAGCGGTCAATGTAGCCCTTGAGGCACAGCATCATCTCCTCGGCCAGCTTGCACGCGCTTATCCTCTCCAGACCCTGCACGTCGTCGGTGAACATGTCGGCAATCATCGAGTACAGAGCCTCGATGTACTCGGGGTTCTGCACCAGCTGAGGTGCGCCGTACTGAACAATGTTGTCCAGAGCGGGCAGCATGTCCTCCAGGTAGTACTCGGCTCCCGACTTGAACGTCGTGTGGATCAGCTGGAAGGCCTGCCACATGTTGGGGGAGATGCTCTTGGCAGCAAACGTGCAGCTGTCGATGATTTCGAATACTTCGTTGTAGAGATCTATAATTGTTGCAACGTTAGTTTCTGATATTGGGGACTGGGGGAGGGTTAACATGTTGAGGAGATGAATACCGTAAAGCTTGTTCTCGAGCGTCACCTTGATGACAGGCATGAGGACAGCCTCGATGTGGAGGAGAACGTCAGGGGTGCTCTCGAGGGTGAGGATGAGCGTTCCGATGGTCTGCAGAACGCCCAGGGCGGTGATGCTCTTGTCGTCGTAGTCTGTGAGGCCGTCTCCGTCGTCGCCGGCCTGGGCCTCCTTCTCGAGGAGCTCGCGGACGATGCGCATGTAGGTGTCGCGGAGCTGCTCCGACAGGGCGACGGCGAAGGGGGTGAGCTCGGCGGCGAAGACCTCGACAAAGTCCTCCATGACGTTGGCGAGGGCGTCAATGTCAGCCTCGTTGGCGAGCTTGAGGAGCTGCTGCATGATGGTGGGGATGGCCGACTGCATCTCGTTGCGGACCACGTCGTGGCGGATCAGCGGCTGCAGGGCCAGGGCGGCCGTGACGCGCACGGGCAGGGCGGGGTCGGCCATGCAGTCGAGGATGTGGCGGTAGATGTTCATCAGGTTGTTCTGGTCCTGGAAGTTGAGCTGCTCAAACTTCTCGATGGTATCGCAGGCGCGGGCGCGCAGGTAGCCGTGCGGGCTGGTGAACTCGGGGAAGACGTAGCGCACCAGGAAGTACTCGACCTGGCCGGCGATGGGGCTCTTCTTGCCCAGGATGACGGGGGCAAGCGTGCCAATCATGCGGAGAGCACCCTCCTTGGCGATGTGGTTCTTCTTGTCGTCGGGCGTCTGCTCGTACTCGTTGACGACGTGGTTAACGTACTTGAGAATCTCAAACGTCTCGAGACGGCGGTTCTTGGTCAGGTTGACAAGGAAGTTGACACCAGCCACGTCGGGGGCCGACGCATCCTCAAAGTAGTTGAGCTTGCGGTGCAGGTACTCCTCGGGCTCGTCCTCAAACTTCTCCAGGTCGTCCTCGGTCAGGCACAGGATGGGGAAGACAAAGTGCGTCACCAGGTTGGTCAGGTGAGGCTTGAGGTGAACCCACATCTCCTTGGGCCGCACCGACTCGTCCAGGAAGATGATTGTGTACGACAGGCAGGGTCGGCTGAGCCATCCCGTCTTGGCCACCCACTTCTCAATCTCCTGCAGGTAGTGCTTCATGATCTCGGGGGCGATGTTGGCGATGAATTGCTTGGAAAAGGCCAGGGCCTCGTCTCCCTTGCCGGGACTCGAAGGGTTTCCGTGGCTGTGGATTGTATGTTAGTGGGTGTATTTGCATAGTCGTGTATATCTCTCCCTGGGGTAGAACGCACCGGATAAAGAGGAGGTTGAGACTCGAGTAAGCCCACTTCTTGGCCTTCCACCAGTGGTGCTTCTCGCGGTCAAACTCGTCTCCCTCCATGGCACTGGCGGGGACAGTCTTGGCGACAGTCTGGAGGAGGACAGTGCACCAGCCGATGTTGACCTGTTCGTTTCGGAGGTGGGAGGGTATTTCCAACTGTTTGTTTCGTCTTTCGTTAGCTAGACAGTTTCATTCTCAAAACGTAGACAGAGCCAACTGGGCCCAAGAGGCAGAAAGAGGTAGAAAGAGAGAAGAGAGGAGGAACCCACAAAGGTAGCGTGCTTGTAGGCCTTGAGGGCAAGGTGCAGCATCTCGCCAGCCTGGTCGCTCTCCTGGGTGACGAGCTCGTTGCAGATAGCGAGCAGACGGGGGAAGCTAGCCTCGACGACCTTGTCAAAGTGCTGCCTGTCCTGGCTCTCGACGCCCTTGTATCGGAAGGCGCGGCAGAGGGCGAGGAGGCACTGAAGGCCGGCGAGGACGGAGCCCGGGTCGTTGATGTTGAGGAGCTCCATGGTGAAGTCGATGAAGCGGGGCCAGCGGCTGGGAAAGTCGCACTGCAGGACGCGCTGCAGGACGGGTATCAACTGCTGGCGGACGAGGGGTTCGGAGGCGGCCATGACGGGGACGAGGCGGTCCCTGACGCGGGCCTTTTCCTCCTCGGCGATGGCCTTTTCGGCCGATGACGGGTCGGGGTCATACCAGGCACGGTTGACGCGGTTCTTGACGTAGATGACGGCTGTGGGGGGAGAGAGAGTCTATGTGTTAGAAAATGTTTGTTTTTTTCATCGATCCATGTTTTGTAGATGTATTCGTGTGTGTCCGGGGGCGTCCACGGACGACGGAAAACAGCAACAGAAGCAGACGAAGGATAAAGGGATAGGAAGTCGTACTCGATAGACGGATGCTAGCCTCTTGTTCGGCCTGGAGGATATCGAGAAGGCAGTCTAGAAAGCCATTTGTAGGTTCGATCTATTTTTTCGTGATGGAGGGGTTATCAAAACGACGTCAGCAACAGTGCACAAAGTGCGGCCCCAGTACAAAGGCATCATCGGTGATGGATGACCTTCTCTCCTCCAAAAGGCCATGACTGGTAGAACAAAAAAGCGAAAACAAAAATAAAGGGAATAAAGGTCCAAAACCCACCTGCTTCAGTTGAAGCTCAGCGCGACGCCGATTGTCCGCATCGGGGTCCAAGCTTGCGACAAGCAAGCCCCTGACGGCGGCGGCATCCATGATGACCAAAGGGAAAGACGCAGATCGGGTATATGTTTGTGTGTGTCGTGTTGGAAAGAAAGGAAAAACTCTCTCTCTCTAATCCGTGGTCCTGTCGAGCGAGGAGGGGGGAGGAGGGACGAAGGGAGGGAGGGCCGCGCGCGATCTCGTCGTCGTCGTCGTCGATGTTTTTTTTTTTCTCTGGGTTAGAAAAAAAATAATACACAGAGAGCACACACACACACACAAAATCCAACACACGTATTCGCAGAGAGAGAGAGACTGGAGACGCAGTAGACACACTCGGCCGGGCGGTGGGGAGCCAGAAGTTCACACTTCACACAGAAAAGGTCAAGTGCGGTTTGTGGTTGGATGGCGGGGCAAGGAACAAAGTGACCTTGAACAAAAGTGACCTTGGGGGACTCTGAACTTTGACTTTTGCCCACCGTCATCAGGAGTCACTACCCCCGGGGCCGTGTACCTGCCCGTTTTACGCCCAGCCTGCCCGTTCTACAGTGACTATATCAGTACCAGTACAGCGCTATTCAGTGGTTGCTACAGCAGTACTAGTACCTATATTACTCTGAGTATCTGGCCGTAAACTCGAATCCCCCTTGACGCATTGGCTGATTCATTCCAGGTCCTTCGGGTCCCTCCTTCCCACCCCCTCCCCCTCTTTCCTTTCCATTGTTTTTATTCATCACAACCATCTACAGATGTCATACTACAGGTATTAGTAGTACTGCAGTAGCGGTAATCACCTTTCCTTTCACCTAGTATTGCTCCGTACTTCTTCATTTCATCTACGAAAATAAAGAGCACCTCTTCAATCAGTCATCTATTAGTGGTTTTAATACTCGAAATCTAGTACTCGTACCTTGACACCATCACACCCATTTCCCTGTCAGCCTGTACTCCGTATGACCTGCCTGTACGACCTCATCGTTACTGGGCTCACCCGACAAGGGTCCCTTCCCCCTCCCCTCTCTCTGTCCCCTATTGAATCACAAACAGCCGCCATCCCGCTAGTTCCCTCAGAGCTCACTGTACTCCCACAAAAACCATCATGGTTGGGATGATGACATGATGCTGCTACGGACACATTTGTCCTTTTATCCCCCCCGGACCTCTTTTGTACTCGTATGTGGCAGGACTCATGGATCGCTCGTACTATCAAGCCACCGCCATACAGGGAGTGGCTGCCCGTAGTAATATTGAACTGGACGGGCCTCTTACGTAGTGGTACAGGCCTAGGACATCACTGTAACCTGTAGGTGGGAGGTACCTGTACGGAGTACTCGCAGCTGTACTCGTACCTACTCAGCCCACCTGCACCGAGTCAACGTACCCCATCGACGCACGCAGAAACTCCCCCACTACCGCCACTCTGAGTCTCGTACGCCGCTACGGAGCACCGAACCCTTGTGCCCACCATGATTTTGTGGACCTCAGGGTTCAACTCCTCCGGTTCAGGCTTCAGCCTCTATTACTCGTAGAGGCTCTCCATAGATGAGATGATGGGACCACATTCACTTTTTCTATAATACTGACTGATATAACGACAAAACACCGAATAGTAGTGTAATATTCACCCCGTAATATCAACCCGAATTTCACACATACATCAATAAACAAGAATACAAGTCCTGAAATAACAGCAGATAAGAAAAATACATGTAACCGTCGTCTAAATCCACGCCTGAGCACTGATATTTTCAACCCAATCACCAATGCCTGCACTAGCACATCATCCCAAATCCCCGCCAATATCCGTCCACACACCTGAATACTCGTACATGTATTTCCAACTTATCCCCTTATCTCTACCCGTAACAGTGTCCCACACTCAGATCTCCGCCTCCCGTCATTATCTCCCATCTTTCAACTGGATGCGTGTCCTATTTGGCGTCTAGGACATGTTGTTCTTCCCACATGGACAACGCAAGCCCCAGGCTTCTCAGAAAACCGGTGGAAAACGTCCTTCATGGTCCGGTACAACAAAAAAGAAAAATCCGGATCAAGTCATCCTCCAGAGGCATCCGGCACCCCGTTCAGAGTCCGGCCGATGTATAATTTGGTCCATGAAAACGTACCAAGAAGTCTGATCTGGGGCTGTTTAGTCGAAACGACCCCAACGTTCATCGTGCTATATTCTACAAAGTATGAACCCTGGCGTATACCTTGCGTGTGCTGAACTTTTGGGCAGAACTTGGCAGTCTGAGTGTAATAGGTATTTTGGCAGGCACCTGGGAGACAATATCCATTCTATGTCCAAGGCAATGTCCAGGGCATAGTATGAGCGGTCCATTGCATGGCTTCCCTCGGCTGAGGGCCACCGCGTTTGGCAAGTACTTCATTTGATTGTGTATATCCGAGGCATGGTGGCCTTTGCATACCTTTGGTGAGAAGAAAGGGGGTATCAGGGGTAGGTGTGAACTTGACGACCAGCGCCATCAGGAGATCCAAGCCATTTGGTAATCTGTATCCGACCCTTGGAATAAGAGCTCCGGTAGACCAAAGAACGAACCAGGCACAATAGTAGGGCTTCCCAGCCAGGTTCAGGCTCAGGTCCAGGTCCGGAAGTATGTTTGATCCAGGGCATAATCCAAATCCAATGGCTTTTGTGGCTTGTCACCATGACCGTCATGAGAGAGCTGCATAATCAGTTCGCCAACCAGAAGACAAGACATGTGAAAGAAAAAAAAGTCCATGGAAGAGAGATCCGGAGAGATGGATAGAATGCGAGTGTAACAATATGGTCCTTTGAAGGGGGTTTCGCTAGTATATACAACACAAAAATAAGACTTACCTCGCTGCCCGGACACTTGGCCTTGCGGTATTCCTCCCCTTTGCTTCTTTCAAAGGCAAGGGTACGACAGGCGCTGGGTGGCCAGTGGAAGAAAAAAAACCATGGAGGCGAGTTGACTACCAGATCCGGAGAAGGTAAAATGTTCCAACCGTGGCTGAGTGTCCGAGCAACAAGGTCGTCTGCCAAATTAGACCAAGGAGAACACGGTCCTTGCCGTAATAGAGCCCGCTCTTTTCCCCTCCAGCGTTGACCGCTCACCACAGAAGTATGCCGAAAGATTCATCTTCCTAGAGGCCGTTGTAGTTTTCATCAATAACGAACCAGTCCTATCCTTCCCATCCAGAGGCCACTGAAAAGTTGATGCGAAAAAAAAAGCGCAATGTCCAGGGCGAGAAAACAAAAAGCAAAAGTCCAGGGATATCCAGAGTATAATAAAAACGTCCACGGGCGTGGCAACGTTATTGAGAACAGAAAGCAAGGCATGCATTCAACCGAGCGAAGTGGTATAATGTCCACTGTATCCATATCCTTGGGAGGCAGATTTGAGATCCAGGCATGGTGCCAACTTGTAAAAACAAAAAAGAAATGCCACGGGAGGTTTAAAAAAGCAGAATCCGAGGTCCAGGGGGGTTCAATCCAGGGAGCGAGGACAGAAAAGAAAAACCAAAAGAAAACCAATAAAACGCCGATCTCCAGGTAAGTCGAACTCCATGGGTTTGTTTAGAAAGAAGAAAAAAAGACAAGATACCGCCCGGTATGCAGGAATCAACGCAAGTTTAGTTAGGGAAGACCCCCGTTGGTTGGATAACCAGCGGGCCGTAGTCTAAATTGAAAGCAGTTACCGTCGAGGCTGACGAGCGAGTCGTTCGGTAGGTGTGTGCCTGTCGTCATCCCGGTCACTACGTCGTTTGGTTGCGCCAGTAGGCGTTGGGGCAAGCGCAGGAGGAGGCACTGAGTTGCGAGGGCTGGGGGAATCTCCATACTGTTGTCCCTGAGGCGGGTACCCCTGGTGCTGTAGGCCCGGGTTTACGGGCGACACTAGAAGAATCAGACTCTTGTTGGTCTGGGCCGGGGAAGAAGACAAGGAAAAGCGGTTCAAACCGTAAACTCACCTCGACCGTAGGGGTCCTCTGAGGGGTGCATGGGCTGGTAGGAAGGGCCGCCAGCCGTGGGAGGCATCTGACCTGAAAACTGGTAAGGTGATGTGGTAGCAGGGTATCCTGGCTGCACTGGGGCAGAAGAAGCATAGATGGGCTGCTGAGGTGCCGCAGAGGAAGTTGGCATCCGGCCGGAGTATCCATCATATCCATCATTTCCACCGTAGCCCCTGGGTGGCATATTGGCTCCTGTGTGAACATATGGGGGCTGGCTGTCCGGGTTTGGGGGGTATCCCCGATCCATTCCTGAGGGAGGAGCCTGGGCATAAGATCCGGCAAATCTAGGGTCCGGCTGGGGAGACTGGGAAGGGGCCTGCTGGTATCCATAGGCACCACCACTGGGGGGACCATAAGAATGCTGCTGCGGCGGCGGCGGCTGCTGCTGCTGCTGCTGGTAGGATCCGGAAGCTCCAGTGTATCCAGGGGCACCTGTTCCAGGGTATCGGAGTCCATCAAAGGCAGAGTCACGGGCATAAGGGTCCTGGAAGGGGCCCTCGGTTGGGCCATGGTGTTGACGAGATTGGTGCGTCTCTGAGAGACGGTATTGGACTGTGGGTGAGTTAGACGAGAGTCCAGCAGAAGGCACAACACCAGCATCTCTCGAAGAAGCAAAGCTACCTCCAGGGGTATTGCGCGACGTCTGCGCGCGCCTCTCAGTATCCCAGCGCGCAGAGTCGGCCTTAAGATCCTCGATCATAGCCTAGACGAAGACTCAGCACATGCGAGAAATAAAGCGGTATCGAATGGGAATGTCTCGGAAAATAAGTCTCACAGTTGTCAAGTTCCTGTAGGCCGTGATAAAATAGCCCTGTACTGATTGGCCAGTCTGAGGGTTCTGTTGCAAGAGACGACAAGTTAGACTCTAACGGCTTCCAACGGCGCGCGTGGGTTGAGTGCGTGCGTGAGGGCTAGTTGAAGCCAACACCTAACGACTTGAACAAAAAAAAAAAAACGTACATCGTAGTGGCCAGGCCGCACCAGGGCATCGTTGCCCAGGTAGCGGCAGATGTCGGCAGAAATTACTTCGCGGTCGATGCCATCACGGGGAACGAAGTATTCGTTCTGGCGGGAGGTTGAGGCGGTTGCAGGGGCAGCCTGACTGCGGGGTTGCCTCGACATGGTGATGGTAGTGAGGAAAAACGTAGCGGATGAAGGGGAGGGAAGGAGATGAGAGAGAGGGAAGGAGATGAGAGAGAGGGAAGGAGGAAGGGAGAGCGAAGAAGGTGAGAAGGTGAGATGGAAGCAGCAGACAAAAAGGTAAAAGAGGAAAGAAGTCGGAAACGGGCGACGCGAGTTGGGGAAGGAACAGAGGTGGATAAGAAGAATACGGAGCGAGTGCTAGAGTGGCAAGCAGGAAGGCAGGAAGGAGGGGAGAGGGTGTGGGTGGGTGGTGCCTGCCCTGTTTACCTGTTTACTCCCTGCTCCGTATTATTACTTACGAGTACCTTAGGAGCAAGAGCTGCTGACTTTTTTTGGGCAAGAAAAAGCCAGTGATGCCAGCAAACAGTGGCTCTTGGCCCTCTCTACCTGTACTCTCACATATTACCGGTAGACACCAACTTCAGGTCTTTCAGGTTGGGCAGGGTTTTTTCTCTCTCTCTGTCTCTCTCTCTCTTCTCCCTACCCACTCACCTTGTCCACTGTCCAGGTGCACGCACAACCACGGCCATGCCAACCACACAAAACACCAGGAAGAAAAGCTGTGGAGCGCTCACCTACGACTGCAGCCCGACCAGGTTGTGTCCCCAGGCGATGATTGGTGCCAGCCACGGAACAGCCCTCAAATCAATACAAGGCCGCCCTTTCTGTCCGACATGATGCGATCCACTCGATGTATCGTTTTGTGACCTTTGTCTGGTGCGGCGGTGCCTCTTTTTGCCCTCCCCTCCACTCCACCTCCCCCCCCTGCTATTGACTTGTTCACTATTAGTACGGATAAATACTGTGTAATACTACGAGTACGTGTATGTACCTACTCCCCAACAATACGGGGGGCTGTCATTCTCCTCTTGCCCCTCACTCGAGATGCAAGTGCCGTCTATCGCTTCAGATTGCCGGGACGCCCGAAGCAGAGTCATATTTACAGAAACCAAAAATATATTGTGGTGCGTGCAGTGCAGTGCAGTGCAGGGGGGAGAAGGAAGGGAGGCAAAGGAGGGACTCAAGCAGCAACCAAGGACCCCGTCTACCTGTATGTGAAGAGTGTGCCCGCCTCAGGATGCCTTGCTTGGACAGATGCAGATCCTTTTGCGACGTGTCTGCCGTTGTATCGGTGCCCGTCGCCGTCCAGTCACTGGCTCCCACAGACTGACACGTTGCCACCCAACCAAGGCGAAAACGGAGAGAGAGAGAGGTCATCAGTCATTCATTGTTAACGTGCCGACAAGACCAAGGTTTGAAGATTTCGTTAAAAACCAGAATGCAAATTTATACCGCACCTGTCTCGTAAGTCAGAACACAGTCGATGCTTAGCATCGCCACCGAATACACATCACCCTCTTGGGATCGAATGAATATGACACCGTCATACAAGGACATCATGTCAGGAGAGGCCAGGCAGCAAACAGCGTGGACAGCAGAGGGCAGACACCCAACCTCTCTGTGGGTAGTTCGCACAAAGAAAGAAAGAGAGAGAAAGAGGGCTGGGAATTCTGCCAGCATCACTTTGTTCGTCTTTGGACATGACCTCGGCTTACGCGGTCGAGAATATTATTGTCAACAAGCAGTCATGGCGCCAGTTTTGACTCTTGCCGTACCTGTGCGTCGTCGTATGGGCACCACAGATACGTGCATTTACTTCTCACCAGCATTGCGCTCGTGCACTCGTGCACTCATCAGACGGTGTCCAAACTCACCGCTTGCACTGAGCCTGTCATGTCAAAGCCTGTCAAAAGTTACGGAGTCGACCAGTACGTACTACTTTGGCAACCCGTCGGCTCCACCGTATAGTCTAGTGTCGGCGTCATGTTGGGTATCAACGCCTGGCGCCGCACTATTGCCATAAGTACGTACTCAGTAATCATGGGAGCCCAACGACTCGGGTTCTGCACGCGCCGTCTCCATTCGTCAACCTGCTGCGGTGCCCAATGGAGAAGACCCTGACCAATGGCCGTTGATCTCCCAGGGCTCAATGTATTGTACGGAGCATTACCTCAGTTCGTGATGAGGGTGGTTGAGGAGGGATGGGTTCCAAGTATTCTACCATTTTGTGTGTTTTCTTTTTGCCCCCTTTGCCACATGGTGCTACTAACATGTATGCCGTCGTCACAAACTCCGTGTCCTTTCATAGGCTCTCGAGCTACGAGGTATGAGTAGAGATCCAAATGCTCCCCGAGAATGTCCGTCTAGAGGCAGATGATGCACCAAGATCGAACACATGCAGTCGTCGGTAACTTGAGTCCGACCCAACGACGATGATGGTAGTTATCTAGCATTGATTTTCTTGATTCCTTAGCCGTCGTATGGTACGGTGCTCATCTTATAAAATACGTGAATCACGAGATACAACAGGAGCCAGGCCGTGCCATATACGACTGGAACCTCGCGTTGCTATATTGCGTAAGTGAACCTTGATGCAACCTTCCAATGACATGGGCAAAATAATGGCAGATGAACCTTTTCTCGGAGAGGGAGACAAAGAAGGAAAAGAAAAGAAAAGAAAAACATGTAGACAGACATCAATCCAAGCGGGGGAGCAGCGCCTGTATAATGGCCTTGGCTAGCTCCCCGTTTGCGTGCTTTACGAGCAAGCCCTTGAACTCTGCATTTTTCCACAGCTCTTCTATGTTACAGGCGACCCAGTGCGTCATGATCTGCTGCAACTTCTCAGGGGCGGGCGCCGCGAAGCAGTAGTCCAGGAGGTCTATGATTCCTCCGTGGCCACTCGCGTCCAGGTCGTACTCGACCAAGGCGCTGTGCAGTTTCTCCAGGGATTTGTCCACCAGCTTGGTGATATAGTAGCAGTCCGCCATGACATAGACTTTGGCGTGATGGAGGGACGCATGTGGCGGGGCATGCGTCACGTCCTCGGCCGCTGGTGGCTCAGGCTCGGGGTTGTGCAGCCACGATGTTGTGAAGTCCTCCCACAATACCGACTTCTTGGAAATATACGGGCTGTTTGGGGCGTTGAGAACTGGCGCTATATCCGACCACTCCAGCGGCCAGCCTCTCCTCTTCTTCTTCCGCAACCTCCTGCTCCAGTCATCGTAGTTATAAGGTTCAGGCTCAGGAGCAGCAGGGGGTTCCTCCGCTGCGGGTTCCTCCTCTGCCGGAGGGTCTTCAGGTGGTACTGGCTCTTCAAGTGCTTCTGGCTCTTCAGGTGCTTCTGGCTCTTCAGGTGCTTCTGGCTCTTCAGGTGCTTCAGGTGGCACGTCCGACTGTGCGCGTTCACGCTCAAGTCCAGGCTCCGTCTCCGACTGCTCCAGTTCTGGAGGGTCATCGTAATCCCCCGTGTAGGCAAACTGCCAGAAGCTGACAAAGGTCAGGGGCTCGATGTCGCTGATTATGGCCAGGCCGTCGAGCGTCTCCCGGAAGCCATTATTGAACATTCGCGTAAGGGGAATCGAGTGTTTGAATACGCAGGAGGAGTGGATGAGGAACTCCTGCTTTTCCGGTCCGATGAAGAACCGGAGTACTTTAG
The DNA here is from genome assembly GCA_900188565.1 of Geosmithia flava. Taxonomy (NCBI): domain Eukaryota; kingdom Fungi; phylum Ascomycota; class Sordariomycetes; order Hypocreales; family Bionectriaceae; genus Geosmithia; species Geosmithia flava. Next base: position 67,763 of record FYEV01001812.1, read on the forward strand.
ATGCGGCTGTCCTGGTACCAAAGAAGAAAGCCTCAGAGTTAGTATCTTGGAAGGCATTTGGGGAAGCAAGAAGAAAGGGAAGAGAGGCTGTGTGTTTGTCGTGACTTACTCCATCCTGGGTACGATGGGACGAAGTCGGCCACATCAATGCTGCCCGGGTCTCTCCAGGTCGTCTCGGCCGTCGCCGTCGATGTGAAAATGTGGCATTGTAGAAAGGAAGGAGAGAAAAGTGCTGCGAGGTCCGACGAGGTTTTGGAGAGAGTGAGTAGATGATAATGTTTCACATTTCTCGTGTCGCCATCATCGTAATGATGTTGGGCCGTATATTGCAGCAATCACTCTGCCGTACTGCTGCATGACGCCGCACGCACATGTCTGTTGGTCGGCGTCAAGCAAACATATGAGTATGCAGGATACATCAGCCCTTTTCCCCTTCTCTTCTCCAAAAATTGTCTTCTTTCCTCATTCCTCATCACCATGGGTTCATGTTTGTCAAACTAGCAAACGAGCAAATAACCGAGCAAAAAAGAAAACCTGTTCGGATTCATCCGAAATTTAGTTTCCTCTGCCCATGTTCAAGTTTCTTCCCACTACTGCCGCCGCCGCTGCTGCCGTTTCCCCTCCCCCGCCTCGAAGAGGAAGATGCACCCCCTCTGCCCGTACCCCTGGAAGCTGAGCTGCGAGATGGGATACTCGTAGACGCACCAGTAGAAGCAGAAGCAGAAGCAGAAGCACCAGCACCAGCACCAGCAGCAGACGTAGTGGCGAATACGGCGCTGCCACGTTCGTCTTCCTCGGCCAGATCCTTGGCCATATGCCAGTCCGCGTGGCTCTGCAGGTCTTGGGGGTCATCGTCGACGAATACTTGGCCGCAGCGAGGGCAGCGGATGGAATCATCATCTGCGGCAGTGGGTGATTCAACCTTTGCTTCTACTTCTGCATTTGCTTCTGCTTCTGCATTTACTTCTGCTTCAACCTCAGCTCCTTCTTCTGCTTCTACTTTCGCTTCTGCACCCCGTGCTTCTTCCCCGCCGTAATGTGATGCGGGGGAGAAATCATCAGTGATGGGCCTTTTGGAAAAGAAGCGTTGGATGCCGCCCCCTCCATCGTTTATGCGACGTTTCTTAGAGGCCGTGGCAGGCGGATCGGGGGTGATGGATTGTCTACCCGTAGAAGTAGAATGTGAATGTGATGCAGTAGCCGCAGCCGTAGCAGAGTTAACAGCGAGTGCCTCTTGGCCCTTGACGAGGAAGGCTCCAATGCCCATGTTCCCCTTGACGCCGTCCTCGAACCCACCAACGCTGAGACTCAGATTCTCACACGGCCAGACATTAGCACCTCCCTCGCCGACAATCTGGCGTAGCAGATCATTCGCCAGGTCGAACAGCCCTTCCTGAGTGATGGTCGTGCCACCGGGTATGGGGCCCTGACGAGAATGCATCTGGCCCCCGCGACGATGGTGCAAGTTGATGGACCTGGGACGTCTCCTGTTCTCCAGGACGCCCTCCTCCAGCAGACGGGTGTAGATGTCCGCGGCGAAGATGCGAATCCACTTGACACCCTGGTCGAGCGTGTCTATAGCTGGACGGAACGACTTGGCCGACAGCATGGACTTGATCTGCGTGCGCGGGTTGACGGGGGACGAGTCGATTCCCCGGAGTGTATTGTGAATCCAGAGGCCCGTCTCGTGGCCGAGCTTGGAAACCATCTGGTCGAGCGGGACGCGTCGCAGCTCAACCACCTCATCTGACCCAAACGCCGTGACGACCTGCTCGCCTAGCTTGCCGCCCAGATTGCGCATCTTGGTCATCTTGAATCCCGAGAGGAAGATGTCCACGGCCCGGTTGCGCACCACGGTCTGCTGGTTGGGCTTCCTGTACGCAGACCCCAGCTTGCTCAGCAGCTTGTTGCACGCCACCCCGGCCGAGCAGGTGTACCCCAGGTCGTTGCGGATGCGGGCGCGCACGTCGCGCACAATCTCCGAGGCCACTAAGAGGGCCACGTCGTCCCAGTCCGGGTCGGCGGTCTCGGCGTCCTCGTCGTCCAGGTCCACCAGCGCGTCGGCCTGCCAGTCCAGCGCTGTCACGGGCGGCATGGGCAGCTGCTCGGCCGGGTCGTCGTAGGGTGGGGGGCCGCCCAGCTCGGAAGGGTACCGCGACAGTAGGGTCTCGTGCACCTGCGCCGACAGGTCGAGGAACACCTCGTCTATGCTGGCCTTTTCGACGCGCTGCAGGCGTGGTGGAAGCGTTTCTTTAACGAGGGATAGGATGCGGCGCGACTGCAGACGGTACGGGTCAAGCGAAACCTTGTCCGTGACTACGTTGGCTGCTGCGTCGTCGCGGTACGCCCACTTGTCGTCGCCTTCTCGCCATGTAGCCACATGTTGGGCTATCAGGTCTGGGCAGAGTTTCTTGGCTTCCGTGACGTTGCAGTGTCTTCCTATCCCTGCTGCTCTGGCGGGATAATTGACTGCAATGAGACCTTGCCTTTTGGGAAGATGTTAGCATGTATTGATATCAGGGTAGTGGGTTGTGTAATACATACCATTGTTGAACAGCTAATGCCTTGTCCTCGGGTATACCGAGTCTGACCATTTCGCATTGCGCGTAGAATGCATCTAGGTCGATGTGGGCTATCACGCGTAGCGGACTGGACGTCTGGTACGAGGCCAGCTGCGACAGATGGCGGTAGGTGAAGCGTGAGCGTCTACCCGCTGGGCTGCGCGGAGACCCCGGGAGGTGAGTTGGTGATGACGGCATGTCAGGGGCATTCTTGTGACTGGGCTTGTGTTCAATGACTATTACGCTGTGTATCGTTTTTGTCGAGGGAGGGAGAGAGTTGGATGTGTGAGGTTCATGTTTTCGGGACAAAGCCCCACTACACGCTTTCTGGCAATGACGTCTGATGGATTGATTCTATGACCGTGTTTTTACGTGTCAAGATGGGTATTGCTAGTAGTACAGAATGCAGAAAATATACAAATGAGGAGAAAAGAAAAGATAGAGAGAGAAAAAGCTATTATTCTATCAAGTTTGATGGCTTAGTACTGTAGAAGCGAGACCCCCCACAGCGTGTATTATGTTTTTGTTACCCTTCCCCGTACGCCTTTGTATGTATGTGATGCCGGATAATGATATTTACAAGAAGAATTAAGAAAAGAGAGCGCAATGAGTGTACGTATCCAACACAAAAAAAAGAAAGAAAAAGAAAGAAAAAGAAAGAAAAAGAAAGGATTGCATGCAAAATGTCGCTAGTTCAAGCAGCCTTTTCACGTAACGGTGCCCCGGTAGCCGTAGTAGCCGCAGACTCAGGTCTGAACCGCGGCAGATTGTACCGCGTGTACAACGTCTCCACGAGGGAAGTATTCATCTCGTAGTCACTCTCTGGGTCATCGTGTCTGCAGCAGGGCGAGTGACGTATAGGCAGCAGCCATTCGAGCGGGTTACTGCCTAGGACGGACTTGATGTTGCGCCAGACGCCCAGGTCCCATGGGTTCTCGCCAGGCTGGGTCTGCACGATGGCGAAGGTGCGTCGGGCGTGACGGTCGCGGCGCGAAGGGTTGTCGTCAAAGTGCTCGGGCATCTCGTTTGGTCGCGGGAGCGGGTACGTGACTGTCCAGTAGGCCGGGGACGAGGGGGTGTCGAGCGGGACGCGCACGGCCAGGTAGAACTGCTGTCGGCGCGCGAGGGCGTCGATGTTGGTCTTGTTCTCGAGGATGTACTTGCCCGACGAGAGGGTCATTCCCAGGGCGAAGAAGCCGAAGAGGGCGGCCACCACCAGACCTGCCACCACCCGTCCGTCTACCGACATGCCCTCGCGTATCTGTAGGCTCAGCGCGTATGCTGACGCGCCCAGGCAGACGGATGTGTATAGCGTCGCGTGGAAGGTGAATTGGAAGAAGAAGTTGAAGGCTGTGCGCAAGGTGTCAAGGTTAGTCATGGGGTGGTGCGCAGATGAAGCGCACGCGCATGCGCACACGCGCAGAGAAGAAGATCAAAAGAAACATACAAGTCTCGGCTACCATGCCGCCTACCCATGGACAGAAGTGGTCCATCTTGCGCACACAGCGATCCAGCTGCGACGAGTGATGAGCCCTATCAGGCTTCCAGTTCCAACACAGAGCGCACCACCTCGGTCTCCCGTCGGCCTCGCAGACAAAGACGTCCTTGCTGTAGAAGGCCTCGAGGCCAGGACTATCCGGGTCCTGGTCGACGTTTGTCCACGTGTTCTGGGCCTCGACATCCTGCCTCTCGCTCTTGGGCTGGGCGCGACGCTGATCCTCGGCGGCCTGTCGACGATCATTGAAGTTGACGGATCCCGGGTTGCGCTGGGTTGTGATGACGGTGCGCGCGTACGGTGGTAGGGCGGCGAGTAGGAAGACGAAGTGTAGGACTAGTAGGGCGATGGCGGTTCCATGTTGACCTCTTTGACGATATAGATAGTTGACTGTTGTTTCATGCCATATCATCAGTATGACAGAACCAGGGGGGGAGGGTTCCAGATTGAAAGAGCAACATACCGCAGATGTGAGCGGCAACAGCATAGGTGCCCAGACCGAATAGACCAAGAATAAAGAATGGTATGAGGCGGGCCGTCCAGCGCTCCGCCTGGCGCTCGTTGCAAAGCTGGCCCGGCATCGAAATCACCGGACGAGAGCGGGATTCTGCATGGCAGGAAGTATTATCGATATAGGTAAGGAGATTTGAACGATGAATGACCGGGGGGGTCGGTGATGGACTCGACCAGGACTCGGGGGACTCGGGAGAACAGTGTAAGTTGTACTGTCTGGCTGTGTATTTGACACGGTGGATATGACATAATCTTAATCTTTTCCTTGATCAGTGATGGAGCGACGTTTAATTTCCACTCTTGGTCAGTACCACTCTCCTTCATCATCATCCATCGCCTCACATGAAGAAACGGAAAATAAACATACAAAAAGAAGTCATCATCAGGTCAGATCCGACGTCGGTTTGAACTGCGCCTCATGCATTAGGGGCATTCGCCCTGTTGTAGAAAGAGGCAGTGCCAGTTTCTCCCTTCACCTCACTTCTCTCACCTCACTCCAGGCTGGGCGTTTGCGAACTAGGTAGGACCTGTGGCTTGTACGAGATGATCTGCCACTACATGTACATATGTGGTTATGTCATTCAGGCCAAGGGAGACTTTCCTAAGCCAAGAAGACTAATAGCGTAGTATTCTTCCCTAGGGATCCTGTTGCACTTTTCTACTAATAGCCCACAAAGCTCGGGCTCAACCCATTTTGTATTGGAAAGAAGCGGTATCGGCTTATTATTACATGTACGGAGTACAATGCGGCTCTGTTCACCCCAAGAAGGGTAGTAGGACAATTCCACACCCCGCCAAACCAGCTGACATCACTTGGAACCCCTTGGAACCCCACTACTGCTACTGCTACTGCTACTGCTACTGCCTACAATAACATGGTGCTATAATACTCCGTACTCGTAGTAAACAACGACAACTCAACTCAACATGAAAGTGGAACTACAAGTAGGGCAAAATGACAACGAGGCTATAACTAGTCACTACTTTTGCTTTTTTTTTTTCTTCTTCTTTCTATTCTTACTTTGTCTACCTTGTCATTGAATGACTCCTGTCGATCAGTCGTCCCCCCCGTGACTTCCAAATGTGGTGCTAGTACAGGGCGTGTGGCCGTGCCCAGGTTGATTGATGCCATCACGACGGAAGTTTGCCCTGTCAGTATTGATTTTTCTTTCCTTTCTTTCGCTTTACCTCTTTTTTTTCTTTTCTGAAACGATGCTGAGCAGGTAACGTTTCTCTCGGTCAGTTACCCAATTCATCCATATCTCTCTCTCTCTCTGTCTCTCTCTCTCTCACTTCCCGCATCTCGTATGGGACAACGCCCGCCTTGGCTCCCCTCCTCTCTCTCTCACCTCACTCTTGAGTCTTTGACACACACACACACGCACATAAGCACTTTTGCCCACTCTGATATGAGGCTTTCCCGGAGGTGACCGCCTTTACATCAGACAGACCGACTTGTTTGAAAATAAGTATACGACGCACGAAATGAGGCAAAGACCGTCGTCGTCGTGGCTAAGCTTGACCGACCCACGGCCGAGGCGGTTGCCTTCCCTCTCTCTCTGATTCATACCCTTCAACTACTAAACCGCCTTCTCATACATACGAGACTAGCTGACCGTCTTGGCAAATAATACACGGAGAACGGGCGAGGCGACGACTTGACACGGAGCACGGGCGAGGCAATGGGCCGTCGTGGGCCCCGCTTGGCCGAGGCGGTTACTGTCGCTTCTCGTCCGCTTTACTTGGCCTCATCTTGTCTGCTTTAGCGCCCCGTAGAAGCCTAGCATGAGGCATCATAGATCTCTGCTGTTGGAGAACTCCAGGAGAGAGGATACTGGTATATAACATGGGTTCAATCTAGACGTAAATCTTTTTGAATCATCACACTCAACAGTTTCTCTCTCACAACACTCAAAAACACTTGCAACTCTCTCTCTCTCTCCAACTTATTCTCTTGAGATTATCAGTCTCAACCTGTCAACATGTGCACTCACAACAACACCACCGAGACCTCCTCCGTCCTTGGCTGCGTCCGCGGCCTTGTCGATGCCATGTGCGAGAGGCAGTGGATCTGCCACTGGTGCAGCTACGACGGCATGTACTGCCGCACCACTCCCGCTTGCCTCAGGTGCAGCCACCCCAGGTGCGAGGCCTGCACGATCGTCTAAACGACGGGCTTCCCTTTTTCTCGACTCTTGAAGAGTCCGGTCTGGGCAACCGCCATTTTCTGGTAAGACTCATTGAACTATTCTTTACTTGTTGGAGAAAGTGACCCTTTTGCTAATCATCTCATTAGATTCACATTAGACACAAATTTATGGACATGCTTTTTTCATGTGCAGCAACGGCGTTTCTGAGCTGGTTTGGTGGTTTGGTTTCTAGGTCACGGTCTGGCTTATAGACATGGAACACGGGCGTGATATTTTGAGGGTTGGGCGTATGGATTTTGACTTGGTATAGATTGACCTTTTTGTGTTGGATTTTGATTTATGATATATTTCTAAGATAGAAATAACACTCGTTTAGCTCCCTGTGAAAAGAATGGTCCATATTCTTGGCTATTAGTGTTGTGGTTGTGTCTTGTATTGTTGGTGATCACATCATATGCCTCTCCATCACCGTGTAGTTATTGTTCATACGCCAATGCATATACCTAGTGCATATATATACCACTTTGTAAAGCATGATATTGGTCAATTCCACATTAGACTAGAAGAATATAAAAATAAAAATAAATTAATGCGTAAACGCTGTTCAATCCCATCTCATTCGTTTATTATACCACCGCATGACCCAATAATCGACCATCGGAGACTGCCGAAAGCAGGAGAATCCACTACAGGGTAATCCAACTCAACATGGTGACGCTATCAATCTACTAAAACTTCAAAAAAGTCGCGTACATGTACTTTTCTCTCTGTTACTCCATCATTTTCATCCCACTTTTTTTTTTAATTCTTTTCCATTCTTTTCTTTTAGAGAAGATCTTATAATCTCTCATTGTGAAAAAGATCGTCATGTCGAATCCTTCGACATCACCGACAAGATGAATTCTTCTTCGGCACAAATCGATGCCAACATTGCTGTGAGATTTTTTCTTACTTCTCTTCCTCCAACTTTGCCCCTCCCCCACCTCTCTTGTCTAACGTGTGCAAAATCCAGTGTGATGCTTGTCGTGTCAAGAAACTCAAGGTATGTCGTGATCCTACCCAAAAAACCCCAGAGAAGAGAGATTCTAACAGACGGTCTCAGTGCTCTAAAGAACGACCCGTTTGCACAAATTGCAGACATCATGTTAGACTCTGCCATTATAGTGGCAAGGTTGCCCGATCGCCACTCACTCGGGCGTGAGTCGACTCTTCATTCTCTACGCTGAGGCTTACGAGAGAAAGAGAAAAAGTACTGACCTACCACAGATACCTGACGAGCATTGAACGCCGTCTCAGCCAGATGGAAACCCTCTTCTCAGAACTCCTACCAAACGTCGACCTGGAAGAGGCCCTGTCGTCATCGTCGTCATGGGACCCAGTTAGAGCCTCATCGGTGATGCGTGCCGAGCTAACACAACCCAACACGCCGGCAGCTACAACAACAGCAGGCCTCCAGACAGAGGAGCCGATAAGTCGTCCAGAAAGGACAGATGACTCTATATCGGAGGCTGTCCCGGATGAGGCCGACGGGTTTGACTGGCAGGAAGATGTCAATGAGCTGGCTGATGGCATGGCTGCCCTATCTGTTGAGCCCAAGGGCGCAGGATATCTCGGTACGTTGTTCTATGGCTTCCCCTCTCATCTGCAATCTTCGACATTCCATCCAAAGAAAAGAAAGAGACTGACCCAAACCATAGGCTCAACTGCCGGAGCCTTCTTCCTCCGCCCGCTACTCTTCTGGCTAGGCCACTCCCAACCAACATCAGACAGTCTAGGCCGACCGTTCGCCGACTCACCAGAGAGCAACGCAGGCCGCAGCATGGAAGCATCCAGTCGACTCTCCGCGTCCATGGAGTCGCGCGAGGTGGTAGGCCGTCTGATAGACAGCTACTTCTCCCTATACAACCGAACATACCCCTTCGTGCACGAGGGCACCTTCCGCGCCCAGTACCACGAGGTGATACCGCGCCCGCGCAACCGGTCATGGCAGATGCTCCTGCACACCATCCTCGCCCTGGGGGCGTGGTGTCTCGGCGACGCGCAGTCAGGCGTAGACGAGGACCTGTACCGACGGGCCGTGTCGTTCGGCGAGGCCGAGTCCCTCTTCGAGAGCGCCAACCTGACCTTTGTCCAGGCGCTCGTCCTGCTGAGCAACCTGAGTCAGAAGCGCAACAAGCCTAACACAGGGTCCAACTTCCTCGGTCTGGCGACCCGCATGGCCCTCAGTCTAGGTCTGCACCGCGAGCTGCCAGACTGGCACATTGGCATCCTGCAGCGCGAGATCCGCCGTCGCGTTTGGTGGGGTCTGTACACGTTCGATAGCGGCGCCTCTACTACTTTCGGGAGACCTATCCTTCTCCCCGACAAGGAGGCCATGGACGTCAGGCCCGTGCTCAACATTGCGGACGAGCACCTCACCGCCCGCACGACGGCCATGCCACCCGAGTCTGCCGAGCCAACGCTGTACTCTGGCCTTAGGTGGCAGAGCGATTTCCATCTCCACACGAACCACATCTCCAACCATCTCCTCTCGTCGACGGGTGTCCCAGCAGAAGAGGCCCTCGCATTGAATGCCTCCCTGGATGCCTGGTCGGATACCCTACCGCCTTATTTCCGCCTTGATCACGAACTGGCCTCGGTCGACCCGACGTTCCTGTTTGCCCGGTGCAGACTGTGGTGGCGTCTGTGGAACCTCAAGATCGTCTTGTTCCGCCAACTCCTTCTCAAGAGAGCCGTTGAGCGCAGCAGCAGACGCGATACTGTGGGCACCCTGAGTGAGGCGCACGTTAAGAGTCGCGATGTTGCTGTGCACGCTGCTAGCTCTACGATTACGTCTATCCAGGGACTGTCACAGATGGGTGCTAATATAAATCGACTTGTGGCATGGTATTCTATGTACGTTTTCTTTTTCTCTAAACCTCCCTTGATGAGAGAGAAGGAGAAGAGAGGGAAACATGTTTGAGAAGAAGAAAGAAAGCTAACACAAGACAGATACTTCCTCTTTCACGCATCCCTCATCATCGCCCTAGCCATTGTCGGCGACGCAGAATCCCTCGACCTACCAAGATGGCAGTCAGACCTAGAGACTGTGCGCACAATATTCCGCATCACATACGCGGATAACTCGCTCGCCCAGCGCTGCGCCGACATCCTCGACCTCATCGTGCCGAACAATCTAACCATGGCGGCTGGGTGGGAGGGTTTCCCGCTGGACGCTGGGTTCGGCGACATGACCAACTGGCCTGGTGATGGGGGGGAGTTCATGTCTTTCTTTGGTTGGTCTGATGCTACTGGACCTGGTGTTTGAGGGGGAGATTTGAAGTGATGGGTATTATATAAACAATGTCTTGTGATGAATAGTCCTTGCAAACAAGACAAAAAGGGGATATCAGAACAACAAGGTATCAATTCAAGATTCGAATGTCGGGATGGATGAGATGAGATCGAATCATTTCCCCGTTGGGCAGATCATTCTCCTCGGATCGTTGGTAGGCCTTTTCCAGCGTCTGCTCTATGCCGGCTTGCAAATGTCGACGGGATAGTCTCTCCCTTGCTACTTCGGGTTGTATGTCGACGAACCATCTATATCACCCAGGGAGTCAGCAAAGATGAATAAGGTCAAGAGAAGACAGCAAAATGCGCGACAGAACCATGAGACAAAGACATCAAAGACAGGGAGAGAGAAAGAGAGAGAGAAGGGGAGAGGGAAAGAGAGAAAGAGAGAACATACTTGTCATCAACAACTTCGGCTATCCTTCTCCACGGATCCTGATCAAGAAGGGTATAATTCCCCTCTACAATAACGACACGACACTGCGACGAGATGGAAATGGCATCGGGGACGGGATCACCGACAGCGTGGTCGAAGCTAGGCGCCATGATGACTTCTTCTGGCTCGTCGCATTCGGTCACGGGCGTGTCCCGCAGACGCATGACCAGACTGATGAAGGCTTCTGCGTCGAAGGTGAAGGGTGCGCCTCTACGACGGAAGGCGTAGTCTGGGTCATTGAATGTTGATAGAGTGGCTTTTGTATGATGGAAACCGTCCTGTTTCAACGCGTTAGTATATATTTGACAAGAGGAGAGTGGATTGGACATGATAATGTAAAGGAGAATGAACGTACCATTGGAAGAACAGCTATATTGGCCATGGAACCGCCCCTCTTACCGAGAGATCTTAGCAGAGCGTCTGTGACGGTAGACTTGCCTGAACCGGGGACGCCAGCCAGAGCAATGAGGATGCGAGAACGTGCATCTTTTTGTTGGAGAAGGTGTTGAATGCGATGTTGAAGGACGACGATGGTTTTATCAAGGTCCATATTGGTGTTCTGGCTTGGCTTGCAGCAGTCTGCAATTGTGTTGGTGTGTTGGTGTCTTAGGTAGCTGCCTGTAACTGTCCTTGTCTTGGGGACTTGAGACTTGAATGGGGGGTTAATAACGCGAACAGATGACCCGATATATTGTACATATAAAAAGAGAGGAGGAATGGAAGAATAGAAAGAATCACTGAATCAAAGATGACTAAAGACACTGGAGCTTTGAATCAAAAGTCAATTCTCCACCCCCGGAGCAGAGCGGGCCATGGCGGAGGCGGGGAAATATTTCGGAGCAGAGTTGTCCATGGACCACGACAAGGAACAAGGGACAAGGAACAGGTGAAAAGCACGAAAAGAAAAAAGTCACGAGATAATGAGTGATGGGGGTAAAGAGTAGCAGTCTGTATTCCTTTTTACAGTAATTTACACATTAGCAGAGTACATATGCACGTCTTTAATTCCCCTTTACAGTAATTTACAAGTACACTATCATGGGTTTTGCATCGTAGGGAGGGACCCATAACCTCCTCCCCTTCGGTCCTCGGACTACAGTCGTCCGGAGATGCAAATTCACTGGGAGACTTGCCCGATTACTCGTATTGCCTTGACAGTCCCCCCCCCGCCGCCGTTTACTCCAACACACCCACCATCTGAGAAGTGCCCCCGCAAAAGTAGGACCCGTAGACCCGCTCAATCTTATGGAGAAGAGTCCAATCCCCATGGTCCATCCCCGTGGGGCCAATACACATGTGCCAGGGTGTGCAAGGATGGGGAGATTCTAGTAGTCGGGGAACGTAAGTTTTTGGGGTCATTGTCTTTTTCGGTGTTTGTGTCAAGAAGAAAAAAAGGAATTCGTTCCCGACGGGGAGTTTTGAAAATACCACTAGTAGTAATACATGTAGTATTCCCACAAGTATATAAAGACCCGAGAGGTTCATCATCCTTTGGATTCACCTCACTGTATGCACCATCACCATCACCATCAACCAGTGCAATCATGGCAGACACCATCATCCCCGCCAGTCCTACAAAGGGCGTATGGACTGTTGTCCGTGAGAATCCCTATCTCTTTGGGCTCTCAGCAGTGAGTTTCTCTCTCTCTCTCTCTCTATCTCCCTTTCTTCTATCCAATCTCCCCACCCTCTCTAGACATGCTTCCTCTTGTACATTGGCTAACCCTGTCCATCCAGTTCTCAAGTCTAGGCGGCTTCCTCTTCGGTTACGACCAAGGCGTAGTATCCGGCGTGCTAACAATGGAATCATTTGCCGCCCGCTTCCCCCGCATCTACCTAGACACCGGTTTCAAGGGCTGGTTCGTATCCACGCTCCTCCTGCTCGCCTGGTTCGGCTCCCTGATCAACGGGCCCATAGCCGACCGCATCGGCCGCAAGGGCGACATGCTCCTGGCCGTGGTCATCTTCCTCATCGGTTCGGCCCTCCAGACGGCCGCACAGGACATACCCATGCTGTTTGCAGGACGTGCCATAGCCGGTCTCTCCGTCGGTCAACTCACCATGATTGTGCCCATGTACATGTCCGAGGTGTCCACCCCGTCCATCCGTGGTACCCTCGTCGTCCTGCAGCAGCTGAGCATCACGCTGGGTATCCTGATCAGCTATTGGCTCGAGTACGGGACGCAGTATATCGGTGGGACACGGTGCGCACCCGATGTGCCCTTCTCTGGGGCGGATGGCACTTTCGACCCGCGGTACGATCTCGCCCCCGGTGGTGGGTGCGATGGCCAGTCCGAGGCGGCGTGGCGCATCCCCTTCGCCATACAGATGGTCCCTGCTATCGTTCTGGGCATAGGCATGCTGTTCTACCCGGAATCACCCCGCTTCTACCTTATGCGTCACCGCGAGGACGACGCGCTCCGCGCCCTGGCCCGTCTGCGACGCGTCCACCCGGACACTGAGTCCCTGCGCGGTGAGTACCTGGCCATCAAGGCGGAGGTGCTCTTCGACGAGGCGACCAATCGTCACAGGTACCCAGGTCAGTCGGGCGTCAAGCTCTTCATGTCACAGCACGTGTCGCTCGTGTCGTCCTGGCCCGCCTTTCGTCGTCTGCTCGTCGGCTGCGGCACAATGTTCCTCCAGCAGTTCATGGGTTGCAACGCAATCATCTACTACGCCCCCACCATGTTCGCCCAGCTCGGTCTGTCGGGTGGCACGTCTGGACTGTTGGCTACGGGAGTCTACGGCATCGTTAACTGCCTCGCTACTCTGCCGGCCCTGTTCCTCATCGACAAGGTCGGTCGTCGCCCTCTGTTGATGGTTGGCGCCGTGGGCACGTGCATCTCTCTCGTCATCGTCGGTGCTATCATCGGTGCCTATGGTGATAATCTGCCCCAGCACAAGGCTGCCGGCTGGGTAGGCATCGCCTTCGTCTACATCTACGATATCCACTTCTCCTTCTCCTTTGCTCCCATCGGCTGGGTCCTCCCCTCTGAGATCTTCAACCTGGGTAATCGCTCCAAGGCCATGGCCATCACCACCTCTGCCACTTGGATGTGCAACTTCATCATCGGCCTCGTCACACCCGATATGCTCGACCATCTCAAGTGGGGCACCTACATCTTCTTTGCTGCCTTCTGTCTCGTCGCCGTCTTCTTCACATACTTCTTCATCCCCGAGACTAGGGGCAAGAGTCTCGAGGATATGGATGTCGTCTTTGGTGATACTGCTGCTCACGAGGAAAAGACCCGTCTGGCCGATATTGCCTCTGCCATGGGTCTTACCGAGGTTCTGCCTTCAGAAAAGGTCGACAATGTTCATGCTCATCATGAGGAGGCCAGCAATGTTTAGACAGTCTCAACTGTTCATGTATATATATACACGCGGCTACAGGAGCAGATACAACTCCCATGCTACAATGATACCCAAAGTACAAATACATAGTCAAGACACATGTACATCACTCACACACTCGCTTCAATACGTACATGTAGTAATATCACGCATCCGTTCAACTGCCATGTAATGCACCTCTATATTACAGCCCTAGTTGTTGAGAACTTGCATACATTGCCATCCTTCCCTTTCCTCCTGAAATACCAGCTCGAAAACACCTTGTGATAAAAAGCAAGACGACGATAGAAAACCTAAAGCCAAGATGTAAATGGAAGCAAAAAGCAAACCCTGACCTGAACACTCAAAAGCAACAAAAAACAGTATCCCTTGCGCCCAGCCATATCTTCTAGTCATACAGAAAGAAAGAAAAATTACCCTCACCCGTGCCACTCCAGTAAGCAAATAAAAGCGACGCGACAACCATATTCAGAACCTTGGCGACGGGAAACCAAAACCACTCCTTTACCGTAGCTTGACATTGCAGGACGAGTGAATCCCTTATTAGAAATCAGCCACCGTGATCTCGTACTGTTTGTCCAGCTCTTCCTTCTTTTTCTTCTCCGCCGCCGTCATGCGGGGCGATGCCGCGGCCTTCTTCGGAGAGCGTGCCTTGGTGACAGCAGTCTTTGTGGGAGCCACCTTGGCCTTGACAGCCGTCTTGACTACCTTCTTGGCAGTTGTCTTGACCGAGGCCTTGACAGAAGCTTTGGTCGCTGTCTTGACTGTTGTCTTGGGTGCAGTCTTGGGTGCGGCCTTGGTTGTCGTCTTGGCCGTAGCTTTCGTTGCGGTCTTGGCGGGGGTCTTTGTGGGAGTTTTGGCGGGAGACTTGGCGGTCGCCTTCGTGGGAGACTTGGTCGTAGCCTTCGCTCCTGCCTTCGCTCCAGCCTTGGGGGCAGCCTTTGCCGTAGCCTTGGCAGTCGTCGTCTTGGCCGCCGTGGCCTTCTTTGCCGCCGTCTTCGCCGCAGCTCCCTTTTGTCCCTTGGCTGGCGATCCTAGGGCGGCCTGTTTCTTGCCGACACCGCCCTTTCCATAGGCCTTGGACACGCGGTTTGCCGTCGTCTTGCTCATAACAGACCTCGAAGCCTGGCCGCTTCCTAGAGCCTTCTTCGCGTTGGAGACAGTCGAGGCCATGCCCTTGCGGACAGCGACAGCAGTCCCCTTGGCCATCTTGATACCCACGGTCGCAAGAGCCTCCTTGGTGCTCGTGATGCGTGCCTTCTTTGCCTTGTTGCCCTTGTCCTCGCCGCTGCCAGTCAGGTCCTTGAGCTTGCGCTTGCCAGCCGAGATAGACTCTTTGACCGTCTTCTGCACGCTGGCCTTGATCTTTTGCTCGCGCGTCTTGGGGCCCAAGACGCCGCGGCAGTTCGGCTCACCGCAGAGGCAGCCCTGGACGTTCTTAGCCGAGAACGGGTCGAAGTTGTAGTCATACGTCAACTCCTCGCCCGTCGTAATCGGGTTGTCGCCAGCAAACAGAGCCATGCGCGGCTGACCTGAGACGATCCATTTAATCATCCTGCAGTTAGGGTTGCAGCTGTGGTTGACAAAACGTGCGATGCTGCCCGTGGTGGCATCGATAATCATGTTTTGGTCAAAGCTCATGAGGTAATAGCACTGTGTATTTTGTCAGTATCAAGTCGCTGCGGCCAAATAGGCCAGCACGTTTGTAGCGAGCCGTTGCTTCCTTACTTCATTGTCTTTGTAGACCTCATTCATGCGACGTTCACACTCCTCTTCGGTGATGATCTCGCCAGCGTACTCCATGATGATCTGATGAGGCTGGAAGCTGCGGTTGCTGCGGACTCCGTAACCGCGGTCTGACGTCTTAATCACTTCGACACCAACACGGTACTTTCCACCCTTGGCGCGGCGTGCCGTCAGGTCGGCAAAGGCACGGTTGGTGCAGTGTTCTCGGCCAACGTTGCAGTTCGTCTCATCGCATTCATACAGCATGATACGGTTCTGGCAGCTTTCGGAGCAGCCGTCCTCGGGCTTGCACACACACTTGGACTGATAGTCGTGGAAATGAGGTGACTTGCGCCAAACCTCTTTGGATCCTCCAATGAATCGGTCTAGCAGAAGGCAGGTCAGTACATGGCAAAAGACAAGTTAACTAAGCAGCAAGGGTGTTCTGCTGTTGTTACAGGGAAATATGCGTACTCTTTGTCATCTTCTTCCATTCATCGGGTTTAGGCTGGCCCGGCGGAAGAGGGTTGCAGATGTTGAAGGGCAGCTTGAAGTCGCGGCCGGAAATGAGGGTGCGCATGCCCGTGTATATGGGGAGAGGCATGATCTTGTTGATGTGACCGCTGGGCTTCAATTCGGGCAGCTCAGAGAGGCTCTTCTTCTCAGCCGGGGTCAGACCCTTGGCAAAGTCGGCAGGGCCATCTTGGCCAGCGTACAGGCCCTTGCTGAGGTACTTCTTGACGCGTCTCTGTTTCGTGTTGACGGGCTCGGGGGTTTCCGTCTCCTTGCTAGGTTCCTTGGTTGCCTCGGCCTCATCAACCTTGGCCTTCTGGCGTGCAGGCTGCTCCTTCTCCTCCTTGATTTCATTGGGGTTGATATATTTGCCGTTGGACCAGACCGTGGTGATGACGGGCTTCTCGTCAACATGGGAGAACTCTTTGGTATCCTGCAGGCGGCGCAGCTCGCGCGGGACCTCGGACTCGTCAATCTTTGTCGAGGATCTGCGTTTGGTTCGTGCCGACTGTTTCGAGGGGGGCGACGGCTCAGGAGCAGTCCGTCTTGTGACGCGAACGGGGCGGGGCGACTCCTTGGCCTGGCGCTTTGTGTTGGAGGGTTTGGCAGCGGGTTTGGCAGCCTTGGGCGAGGTCTGGAGGTTCAACGCGTCAATCGATGTATTGTCGCGCGTCGACCGCGAGTTTTTGCGCTGAGGGGTTCCGTTGGCGGCCTGTTCATCCGTCATGGTGGTGCCGGCGATGGTCCGGCGGCGGCGGTTTGAAACAACATCGCCGTTGGCGCGTCTCTTCCCGTGGTCCGCAGTACCGGCCAATTTGGACAGGTTATATTCAGGGTGGGCAGCGCGTGTCCTGCGAGAGCGACCGGGTGTTGCAAAGTCGTCATGGTCGGCGGTGTCAATGTGGTCGCTGTCGCGTTTGATGTCCTCTTGCGCGTCTGAGTGCGCGTCCATATCGGTGGCAGCGGCAGCGTCAGTCATGGGTACGTCGGCAGACTCGGAGGCAGCGTCGACGGCAACGGTAATCACATCATGCTTTGACGTCTCCGAATGCATGCTGGCGCTATCGGCGACCGTAGTGGGGGGTGTCGAGTTGGAAGACGCGACATTGGACATGGCCTCCAACATAGGCGCCGAGAAGCTGCTGTCAGGGGAGAGTGACATTGTGGCAGCTCGGACAGCTAAACGCGTCGAATGGCGCACATGCGAGGGCAAGGTAAAGTATTAGGCCGTCACAGTTGCAAAGTTTCGAGGATGATGTGGCGGAGTAGAAAGGTAAAAGATCGAAAAGGAAGGCAAAAAAGCAAAGTGGGAGAATGTGTGAAAAAGGGAGGGCGATAGTACGTCGCGGTAGTAAAGTAGATCGGGATGCAGAGGTGTGGGGATCCGTGTATAATTGGCCGGAATGGATGGATTGGATAGCCTGACAGGGTTCCCGACACCAAAAGTTGTGGAAACAAAGACGCGCGTGGTCCGGCCGGCTGAGACCAACAACTTGGTAACTGCAACAAATGGATCGTTGAACGAATGATGATAATGGGGGGAGTTCTTCTTTTTTTTTTTTTTGTAGGTAGGGCGCAACACCAAAGTGCACGGTTTCCTCAAACTTGTCCCCCTATATCGTCTTTTCTTTTATATGTTGCTGTATTTTGGCAGCAGCAATGAAAAGAAGAAGGAGAAGGAAGAAGAAGAAAAGATGACGCGTTGAACACGAGCCGTAAAAGGGGGCGGGGAGGTTGGGTTTTGAACAAAAGAGAAAGAAAATTGGTTCCGCCTTGTCTGATGATGACGCCTGAGTGATGTTTGGCACGCGCAAGAACGAGGCGTGCTGTTGTCACTGTAGATAGGCAAGGAAGCAGACAGGCAGTCACCAAAGAGTGAATGTTGTTCCGCTGTGCCCAAGGGCGACAATCCGACCAGGCACCTGTCTGTCGTGTCTGCTGGAGCTAAAAGTTGGGTAGAGTGTGGGCGGGGAAGGGGGCAAAGGAGGAGGGAGGAAGAGAAGAATAGGACAGAAAAGATATTCACGCGGTGGGTTTTCTTTCAGTCAAGGGGAGGGAATAAACAGAGATGATGTGATGAGAGGGAGGATAGGCGAAAGGCACAGTTAAGGCCAAAAAGAAAAAAGGGGATACGATGGGCCGCACACGCAGCAAAGCAGATAGAGTTGTTGTGGTGTCCGAGAGAGAGAGAAAAAGGAGATGGGGGTTAGAGAGGAAAAGAGTTGGGGTTGGTGAGAAAAAAGAGGAGGAGGAGGAGGAAGAAGGAGAAGAAGGAGAAAACTGCCAGGAGCCGGCGGTTTGTGAATGACAAGTTGAAATCTAGGGAAGGTACGACTGTACGAGTAAGACGGGGGGGATCCTTCCACTTTTCCCACTTCCCCGTTCTCAACCTCCGACCACTTTCAACCTTGTTTGGGTTGCTCTTTCCCTTTCCTCTAGCTCCGTCTCTTCTATTTCCCCCCAACTTGTGCCATCACGACTTTTCTTGCGCAAAGGAGATTGATACTGGAATGCATTTTGTATAGAAAGAAGCAAGAGACCAGAAGAAAATCGCCAGTGTCACGGGATCTCCTCGAAACAGTTTGACCTTTCTCTCCAGGAAGGTGCATCATTGCCATCCATGACTGTGCGGGGGGAGAGAGTTAGGGCGCGCACAACTACAGGCCCTTTCCCCCTTCTAAAATTCCCTATATTCATCATGACGAGATATATGGGAGTTCCAAACCCATTGCTATTGTCTTTCCAATATCCATAGACTCGTAGTATCTGACATATATCTCCTCCATCTACTTGGATAGACCAGACCCCGAAGTGGTTGTTTGTGTCTTAGCAGCCTGGACCGGTGCATGATGATGCTGACAGTCGGCCACGGACAGTGGTAATCTCACTCGAAGAGAACAGACTCTATCACAATCAGCCATTGCCATCTCTCTATCCACCGCAGTGTTCATCCCCGTTTCGAATACTCCAGATGCTCGACTACACGCCATCGTGGCGACATTTGATGTTGGAGGGAACTCCGCCACTGGCCTACCAACGACCACAATGGCGGACAAGAATGTCACCGTACGAAATACTGCGATAGTCGCACAAGGAGAGGAGTTTCCCATATTCCCTAAGAGTAGCGATATAGTCGCGGCACGTGCATCGCAGAGTGTTGTCCGATGACCCTCCCCGAGGTTGTTGTGGTGCCTCCATACCGTGAGGCAAGGGGTGCCACTCGACTAGGAAGAAAAAGAACAAAAGAACGACGTAAAATTGAAGCCCGTACAGATATACCACACGCATGATATCTATTGTTCCTTACTCAGTCCTTTGGAGCGACATTTCACGCAGTGTGCACAGCCGTCTACCAACCATCATGAGGTCACGTTATGCACAGGCCAAAACATGATGGCATCGCCCCCCGACCGTTCCATGTGGAGCCTGCCACTGAGCACTAGGACACTGGACATCATTCGCCCCCCTCGCACAGTACTATTTCTGACAAGATGCCTACTTCTGGGCCGTTGTAAAGGCCCATTTGCTCTTTTTCGCTTGCGAAAAGCTAGGTATATGGAGTCTGCTACACGGCTAGTTGCGTCACGGTCAGCTTAGAGTAGTCATAACGGCAGGGCTGGGTTTGAACGATGTGATTCATATAGGCGTTTCTGATTGCTTCTTGTTACTCCAACTACTACTACTACTACTGGTACTGTTCATGCACTGCCATTGGGAAATATATGTTTATTCCTGTCTGGCTGGCCAGAACAAGGTCCACCTGGGATATGGTCAACGTGGCACCGTCATGATAGCAAACAGGGTCACATTAAGCACATCAGGCAGTAGAGCATTGTGCCGTACCACCCGGCAATACATATCAAGTCCATACCAAAGGACAAGATACGATAAAGAATCCTTCCCACTCTTGCAAACAAACCAGCCGTAGAACCCCGTGATGCTGATACCAATGATGACCAGCCCCAAGCCCCCTCCATGTAACACTGAGTCATAAAACAACACAGCCAATCTCATATCATCATCACGTCAGACAAATCCAGACCAAAAATAATGGGGTATAAAACAGTAAAAATTGATTGTGATATCATTCTATATTAAGAGAGGGCATTCCTCCACCCGGCCAAAACAATAACATCATCATTCTCTAGCCTTGTGAGAGATGGGGGGAAGTCCACGATTCAACGAGCTGTAGGGGTATTCATCAAACGACAGCAACAGCATACAAGAAAAGAAAAGAAAAGAAAAAAGAGCAACTTCGCCCCGTCTGACCCCAGACTTGAAGAGATGGATATGATGACATTGTCATATATTCACCTCTCCACATCATAATGCCTGGGGTAAGGAGTAGGGGGATTTGAGGTCAAAGTCATGTATCTTACGACAAACAAAAGAGAAAGAGGAGAGGACATAGAGAAGGCTTCACCACTTCTTAGGCAGAGTCCTTCTTGGGCTCCTCCTCCGTCTTAGCCTCCTCGGCCTTGGGCTCTTCAGCCTTGGTCTCTTCAACCTTGGTCTCCTCAGTGGCAGCAGCAGCAGCAGGAGCCTCCTCCTTCTTGGGCTCCTCGGTCGTAGCCTCGGTAGCAGCAAGCTCAGCAGGGGCAGCAGCAGCAGCGGGGGCCTCATCCTTGGCCGGGGGCTCAGGCTTGGCCTCCTCAGCAGCAGCAGCAGGGGCAGCAGGAGTCTCAGCACCAGCAAACTTGACAGTGAGACCAGTCTCCTTGACGGGACCAGCCTTACCACCATACTCCTTGGGGAGGGTATCAGCGATGGCGGGGAGCTCACCGGCGAGGCTGGTGCCCGAGCTCATGGGGTGGAACTTGCGCAGGGTGGCGGGAGCGAGGAAGAGCTTCATGGCGGCGTACATCCATCCCATGATGGCGGGGACGTTGACAAAGTACTTGTGGGAGAGGAGCTCGGGGTAGGCCATGCCAAAGGTCTGGATGGTCTCCTGGCTGGCGGCCTTGACGTGGGGGTCCATGCGGAGGAAGCTGACGGACAGGTAGTCGTGGACCTGGATCATCTGGTAAGGGTCAGGGCCGTCGTCGGGGATGGCCTGGGTGACGGAGGCTAGGTTGAGCTTCTGGACGCCCATCTCCATGAGGGCGGCACGCCACTTGATGAAGCTGGAAATCAGTCAGTATATGCTTTTTTTTCACTTTTTTTTTTTCAGGATATGAAGTGTGTGTGTATGAGTGAGAAAAGATTCGAGACGTACTCTTGAACATTGCCAAAGGTGGCCTTCTTGTCCTTGACAGCACCGTAGATGTTCCAGGTAATGACCGTCTCCTTGCCCTGGGCATCCTTGTGAGTAGTCAGGTATCCGAGGCCGCCGTACTTCTTCTCGTCGTAGAGCTCGTCGACCAGCTTGCCGGGCTGGGTCTTGGCACGCCACTCGAGGGCAGAGGTGAGCTGCTTCTCGGCCGTGGGGAGGTCGCTGTTGTTGGCGCGCAGGAACTTCTGGAGCACCACCTTGGTGGGGATGTGCTTCAGGGGCTCCTCGTCGACGGACAGGTTGACACCCCACATCTCCGAGTGGTTCGCCTTCTTGACGATCTCGGGCAGACGGGCTGCCAGCTTGGCGATGGGGGTGTCGGGGGCGGCGGTGACGGTGGCGGTAGACGTGCCAGCACCAGTGGGATCGGCGGGCTTCTCAGCGGGAGCAGCAGCAGCAGGCTTCTCAGAAGCAGCAGGAGGTTCGGGCTTCTCTTCAGCGGCAGGAGGCTGGGGCTTCTCCTCGGCGGCGGGAGGTTCGGGCTTGTTCTCCTCTTCCGTCGTGGTCGTAGCAGCAGCGGGAGTGGTCTCGACGGGGGCCTCAGCAGCAGGAGCGGGAGCAGCAGCAGGCTCAGCAGCCGGGGTGGCGGTGGTAGCTTCCTTGTTGTCTGACATGATGATGATGATGATGGTAGCGTGAAAGAGGAATTGGTATCTATAGTAGTAAGATTGCTATTACTATGGAAAAGGTGAAGATGGATATGATGATCAGGGGGGGTCCTGGGTCGGGGGGGATAAGAAGAAGAAATAGAAAGAGAAGGGGAGCAAGAAAAAAAAAAGAAATGACAGGGAAGTACAAGGAAAAAAAGAAGGGAAAGAAAAAAAGAGAAAATAAATAATTAAAGGGTGGATGAAGCAAGTTTCCAAAATGGACTGGGGTGTCGTTAGCTTCTTCTACCTGCAGACCTTGCAAGGGCCCCTCTGCTTGACCTTGCAGGCTTTCAGGCTTGCAGCTGTCGCGCACACCTACCTGCAAGTCAAGGGGAGAAACCATTGGACCTCGAGGAGAGAGGGGAGGGCCCCGAGGGGGAGAGAGAGGGGACCTTGGGCGGGACCCTTGGATTGTGCCAAGTGCGGAGTACTATGAGTCGCACAGGTATTAGATTGTACGAGTACGAGTCCTAATACTACGGTTACCCCTGATATATGTGATCTGTGCTTCTACGAGTATGGGGTGATGAGTGATGGACCGATGATGAGGTTGATAGTGATGGTCTGTACCACTGAGTACTCGTAGAACGACTCTCTACTCGTATCTGTACCTGTAGCACGGTGGATCTAGTTGCTTGTCAGATGTGTTGGCATCTTGTTTCATGTCGTTGGATGATGCCCAATATTAGATATCAAAGGGGTGCTACGCCGTACGACTACTGGTACTAAGTATCATTAATCATCACGGATAGGAAAGTCCTGACAATTACCACTGTACTAGATTGATTGTGCTAGTTGTAATTACAGGTATCACTACTCCGTAGACTGTTAGACTATGAATGTTAGACTCTTCTTGTGCTCCCTTACTCGTAGCCTCTAGTACTGCAACATCTCCAACTCCAACCCCAGTTGCCATGGTAATATTCCGTCGCCGTTATAGCCCCTAAACCTCTAACGGCCGCTAAACTCCAGGGGTTTCGCTCTCTAGCTCTCTCCATTTGTCAGTTGCAGTGCATTTGTCAAAGTTGCAGTCCTAGACTCTGATCCCTGGACTTCTTCTCCTAGTCAATCCAGCTTCAACTCCGATCTCATCCGAGACATGAACTCCAGAATACCCTGCACAAGCACTCTCGTCAATATTCAATGTTACTAGTAGTCATCATCACCAAGCTACCAACACCATAAACTTGAACGTAGAAAGAATACTGCACGTTATCACAGAAACGATTGATGTTCAACTTTTCATTGTATATCTAACTATCCCTTTGGTTCATTATTCTCTGTCCACTCTGTTTCGCTTCTCGTATTCCATCTCAAGTTCAACCCATTTTCCATGTCCATTTTTTGCAATATGAGCCTCTCCATCTTTGCCATGAATGCATCAAATTGCCACCTCCAAATAGACAAAAGAAAAGCGCCGACCCAGAATCCCAATTTATAGCTATTTTCCTCTGTATAATGAAGCAAGTAATAAGAAAAGAAAAGAAAAAACAACATAGGAAAGATAAGAAAACAATAATGAAGCAAGCCAGATCCCAATGAAGCAAGAAAAAAAAAGAAAAAAAGAAAAAAAGGACGCCTTTGACCCTAGGACGCACAAACCAAAGAGAAACAATGAACCAGAAGGGGGGCGAAGAGCATTTCAGACACAACACACCATAGTAGGTGTATGACACTGAGCAATCAGCGACATCTTGTCAAAATCTAATGACCGACGTTGTTGTTGTTGTTGTTGTTGTTGTTGCCCAACGCACGCCGAAGGATGTTCTCAATGGCAGTGAATTCAATCTGGGCAGCCTGAGAGAGCGGCATGTGGTCGAAATCAGGGCCCATGATGCTGACATAGCCGAGTTCGACCCAGAAGAACCCCCAGTGCTGGTCCGTGTCATTGGACATTTCCATGATCTTGTTTCTCTCGTGGAAAGGTCGGGACAACAGCTCGCGGCTCGTGTGCTTGCGGATAGTATAGATGTACCACTGTGTCTTGTTAGAGAAAGATGAACAATACGAGGAATAGGGACAGAAGGAAGAACAAAAAAAAAACATACCTCAACCACGTCAAGAGGAACACCGGGCTTGTTCGTAAGAGCATACTGGTGACGCCAACACTCAGCAGAAAACGGCTGTCCGTAAAGAGGGATATCGGCCTGGGGAAGGTTGAAAAGCCAAGCAATATCGTCCTTCATGAGGGGCGTGAAGCCAGGGCAGGACATGGCCGCTCCCGCGAGGCGACGGTAAAGCTGCCGGTTGAGGGTGACGGGGTTGTTACCGCGGTAGATGGATCGCGTGAGCAGACGACCCAGTTCACACGTGGCCCTGAAGAGAGCACGGCGCTGCAAGATGGTGATCTTGTCGCTGAAAGACCAGGGGAACTTCTTGAGAGTGCTGATCATGCACTCGTAAGGACGCTGGGGGCACTCCTTGGAGAAGGGAGACTGTAATCGAGAAAGGGTTAGCATGATTCACAAAACAAACAGAAAGAGAATTGGCATGAAGGAGAAACTCACCCGGTGAGGCACTTCAACGTGCTTGACGAGCATAATCATCTCCTCCTCAGAGATGAAACCGTTGAAGTTGTTCCAGGGGAACTTTTCATCGTGGGGCTGGAACTGGGGAGTCAGCCCATCCCAGACAATACCGTTGGCAAGCGGGAACAGATCCTTCATCAGGTGACCCTGGTCGGACAGCTCGACATCGACGTTCCTGTCTCCAAGACGGCTGGGACGAACGTTGGTATCGTCAGAGATGTGCCTCTCAACGGCCTTTGTGGCGTCCTCTAGAGTGCAGAACTCGACATAGGCGTCCATGGTCTTGCTCGTGATCCTCTCCATGATGATGTGGACTGGCTCGTCCACGTCGTTGAGCATCTTGGAGTTTCTTCCAAGGAAGGCAATCACTTCAGCACGGCTGGTGCTAAATGGAATCTATTTGTTTTTCCTCTTGTTAGATTCATCAGTTGCCGTAGAAGAAGAAAGAAACACTTACGTTGCTAAGTTTGACAACACCGTAGTTGATGGCCTTGAACTGACGGCAGCTTTCGACAAAGGGAAAGTTGTCCTGGTGCATGGCTGTCTCGAAAGAGGGCTCACCAGACGGGGTAGAAATTAGAATCTTCAACTGTTCGGAAGGGGGAATGGGCGCCTGAGCAGAAGCACACTGCTGCTGCTGCTGCTGCTGCTGCTGCAGGTGAATGACAGCCCCGTTCTGGACGGGGTAGAAGGCATTCTGCCTGATAGTCTGAGACTCATGGGGGATAAGTGAGAGCTCAGGATTGGGACGGGCAGCCTCGATCGCCTGGGGTGTATATCTGTAAGACTCAGTCATGCCACCGGTCCTCATCTGGGACATGTTGACGTTGGACGCCTGCTCAAACGTGCCGTTGGCGTTGGCCACGGGGGACAGAACGGCTTGCATGGCCATGTAAGGCCTGCCGCCGCTCTGGGTAGAGCCAAGAGGCTGGGTGTTGGGGACCTCGCGGTCGTCAAAACGCATGTCGCCAGCGTAGGGGTCAGAGTGGGAGTGGCTGTGACCAGGGCGGAACACAGGAGCACCTTGCTGAGCTTGGTTGCTGCCTGGGCCACCGACCTAGGGTGTGCCAGACAGGCCGCCGCTCATGGGGGTGTCCCCAAACTGCTGGTGAGAGTTGTTACCGTTGGACATGGCAAGCTGCTGATGAGCGTTGTTGTCTCCGAAGACCATGTCAAGCTGACGGAAGGAGTTGTTCCCATTCATCGTGCCGGACGGCTGGCGGTAGAGGGTGAGCTTAGTACCGTGCTCGCGTCCCATCTGATGAAAATCTCGTTAGTGGGTGGGACTCGTTGGCATGAAGTAGACGTTGGGGAAAAGAAAGGGAGAGAAGAGAAAGAGGGAGAAATAGGAATAGAAGACAGGGATGGTGAAAAGTGAAATGGAAATGGAAATATACCTGAGAACCAGCAGGGCCAGCAGACGTGGCAAAGCGAGGTGGGTTGGTGGCAGTCTCACGAACAGTCACGCCAGCGGAATTTCTCTCGCCGTTGCTGGGACCAGCGGAAGAGGGACTGGTCGAAGAAGAGCCGACAGCACCGTTGCTGTTGCTCTCCTCGAGGATCCTGGCCAGCATCTGGGCGTGAAGCCTGTTCGACGCAGCGCGGTCCATGTTGGCAGAAGTCATCTTTCTATTCTCGTGATGACTGTTAGACAACGTGAAGAAGGAAGGAGAAGAAAGATCATGAAGGGAAGGAAAACATACCGCGAGATAATCAAAACACTCTGCGAGAGGAGATGAGCGTGAACAGATGATCACGTTGACGATGGAATGTTTTGCAGAAGAAATACGAATAAGATAAAGATGAAGAAGTATTCAACACCAAGAGAAAGTCAGGATATGAATAAAAGGAAGATGGGAAGATGGTTGTAGGAACAGGTTGTGGTTTTACCAAGTAGCTGTGGACAGAGGGAGAAGAAGAAAGAAGAGAGAAGAGGGGAGAGGAAGAGGGGGAGGGGGAGGGGAGAGGAGGGGAAAAGGTCAAAGCTTATCGTCACGCTGCTGCCTTGGGCCAGCTTTCCAATAACGAATAGGACGCGGTATAACGGACGCGGTTTACTTCCGCGGTTGCCATGAGAACAATAACACGACAATGGCGTGCCTAGCTACGAGTCTGGGAGGCGGTTCCAGGAACCCAGGGGGGGGAGTGCTAAAGCAGTGACAGCTGTCAGCAGCTGGCGGCAGCTGGCTGGCAGCCTCGAGTCAACCGATGGCCCTCGCCTTAATCATTTTCACGCTGGGACAATGGCAGACCACGTCCGGCAATGAGGCATATCATCCCTCCCAATGTCAGTGTGCCATGCTTCTTCCCATCTTCCACTTGAATCTCCCAGTGTTACCATTGCCAGTGCCACCTATGTACATGATATATATCAGACGGTGAAGCATTCTTGGCAGAGGCCATCCATTCATATTTCATCCCACTGGTCAATGTGTCAAAGTGCCCGAGCAGTAGAGGTCCTACCCAGCCCTGAAGAGTCATAGTAGAGAAAATAAAAAAAAAGTTGCTTGTATTGATTGTCACTGTAGCGTGTCGTTCTAAACTCCCACACGCCCAGGACCTGTGTCCCCTTACACCATCAGAGACGAGCTCGACTTTGGCTACCTAAGAACCATTCTCAACTCTTTTTTCGAGGCTATCTCGGCATTCACTTGATCCTGTACCAACGCGGCTGCTACCCCCCTTTCACCTTTGTGTCACCTTCAATCGAACTGGAGGGGCCGAGTGTCAGTACAGTGTTTGCTTAGGTCTGATCTTTGGCACATTCTTTTCCACCAAGCCACACACTCCCGCCAAAATACATAAATGAGGGAATCTGAACATACCGGTGTGAGGAAAGACTCGGCCACAAAACGTGCCCGTGCGTTCAACTAATGAAACCAAGAGGTCAGTACACGCATTCTTCGAAACTCCACCACGATGGGTATAGTCAACTACTTACAAACAGCTTCATCTCGGAAATCTCCTTGTCCACCTCCTCCATGAACTGAATGATGAAGTCGACAAGCTTGTGCTTGAGCATTTCCTCCGTGTGGAAGTTCGTTATTAGGAAGGAAATGTCATATCCCTGAAAATATGTCAGCATTCGCACTCAGCATTTGCACTCAGCAACAACAACCACAACAACCAAGATCGATTACAGCAGCAGCTGAGACCGCAACAACAACAACAGTAGCCAAGATCAACCACAGCAGAAGCAATGATTACGATCCCAACAACGGGGAGCTCCTACCTTAATGGGCTTGCGACGCAGAATGAAGAACGACTCGGCGCGTTGAGTCAGGAAACGGGTAAACTTGTGGACAAGAATATGCTCAATCTCATCGGCCTGCTTGATCTTGATGCTGATGCGGACCGAGTTGATGCTAGGCTCGATGAGCACGCGCTCGTTCTCGTTGCGGGCAATCGTCAGGGGCGTGAGGAGCACCTCCGGGGAGGACTGGGCCTCGATCTCGGGGACATTGTGACGCTCGGCCGTCTGGGAGGCAAAGTCGGACAGGGTCAGGGCGGCAGTCAGACTGCTCCGGACGCACTGGAGGTACGGGCGGAGGGATTGAGACTATACAAGTGTGGTGCATCACAGCATTATCGGTCAGGGATCATGATTTCCAACAACAGGCAATAGGGACAACCGGCTTCTCCCTCTCTCTCCCCCGGTCTATCTTACCATGGCGGAAAAAACAACAATGAATCCCTCGGTCCTACGTATCGATTTTTTGTTTGATCGGAGGTGGTTGGTTGGGCGTGGGCAAGGGAGTCGAGTGGTTCGTCGCCGTGAGATCGGGGAAGGGAACGGACGTCGTCAGTCAGTTCGGAGCTCCAGCACAGCCCAAGGACCTGACGTCTCTTGGTGGGGCTTTCGCCAATCCCGGGGAGGGGAGGGGGAATCGGCGAAGTGAGATGATTCACGTGATGGTACGGATACGCCACACGTGCATATGTGGCTGTAGCTCAGGGAAGGTCGTGGAACTGTGGCGTAACCACCAATCCCCCACATCTGGTAGGTACCCGCCGCAGTGACGCAGCCCAGTAGTCGCCTCTCCAACCGTGAATATAGACACCGCTTCAACTTTTTCCCCTTCTTCCCCTGCTGTGCAGGAGAACATCTCCATCTTTTAAGACAAACCCCTTTACACCCCTTGTTAATTTCACATAAGCGATACGTCTGTTCTATCAGGCAATCTTTCAAATCGACATCATGGCGTCAATACCAGGTGCGTTCTACCCCGCCCCTCCAAGGGTCCCCCCCTCCGTTCAAGACGCGGGACACACGCCTTCTGACTAGTAGCGTGGCAATTCATTAGTTGTCATCAAGCACCAGGGCAAAAAGTACGATATCGAAGTCGACCCCAGCTCCACCGGTGAAGACTTCAAGCTCCAGGCCTTCAGCCTGACCAACGTCGAACCCGAACGCCAAAAGATCCTGATCAAGGGAGGCCAGCTCAAGGATGACGCCGACATGAGCAAGCTGGGCCTCAAGCCCCGCCAGGTCATCATGATGATGGGCACGCCCGGAGGCGGCGGCGGCGAACTTCTCCGGCCCAAGGATGCCGTCAAGTTCGTTGAGGACATGACCGAGGCCGAGCAGGCGCAGCAGGTCGGAGCCACGCCGGCCGGCCTCATGAACCTGGGCAACACGTGCTACCTCAACTCGACGCTCCAGGTGCTGCGGTCGATCCCCGAGCTTCAGACCGCCCTCGAAAAGTACACCCCGAGCTCGGCCGGCAGCAGCCTCCTCGGCAGCTCCTCGCAGATGGACCTGGCCACCCAGCTGGCGAGGCTGTACAAGCAGATGGGCACTACGCAGGACGCGTTCCCGCCCATGAACTTCCTCAACGCGCTGCGCGTCGTCTTCCCCCAATTTGCGGAGAAGTCAAGGACCGGTGCTGGGTACGCCCAGCAGGATGCCGAGGAGGCGTGGTCGCAGATTGTGCAGCAGCTCAACCAAAAGGTCAAGGTTAAGGAGGACGAGGGCGCACCCGAGGTGTCCTTTGTCGACAAGTACATGTCGGGCGAGTTCACTTCAGAGCTCGAGTGCGACGAGAAGGAGGCGCGCGATGCTGGCGAGAAGGCTGTTGTGGCTAGGGACCAGTTCTACAAGCTCAACTGCCACATTGACGGCCACACGAACCATCTCCGGGACGGCATTGAGGCAGCGTTGAGCGAGAAGCTGGAGAAGAACTCCGAGGTTCTGGGCCGCGACGCCGTGTATACCAAGAAGTCAAAGATCTCGCGCGCCCCCAAGTACCTGGCGGTGCACTTTGTGCGCTTCTTCTGGAAGCGCGACACGCAGAAGAAGGCCAAGATTATGCGCAAGGTGACGTTCCCGCACGAGCTGGACATTGTCGAGTTCTGCTCCGACGACCTGCGGAAGGCGCTGGTACCGGTGCGTGACCGGGTGCGCGAGGTGCGCAAGGATGAGGAGGATATTGAGCGTTCCCGCAAGAGGCGTAAGAAGTCTCACACGCGGGACCTCGGTGACATTGCCGGCGGTGAGGGTCTGCCCACGGAGTCGGAGACGAAGAAGAAGAAGGAGGACGAGGCCAAGAAGAAGGCCAGGGACGAAAAGGACAACCAGGACAAGGCAGCCAAGGCCGAGGGCGACACGCCCATGGGCGAGACGTACAAGACGGACGCCGAGGTCGACGCCGAGCGCGACTCAGCCCTGCTCGAAGCCAAGAAGGAGCTCAACTCGCTCATCGACCCGGCCCTGCGCAAGGACGACGGTGCCAACCAGTCCGGTCTGTACGAGCTGCGCGGCGTCGTGACGCACCAGGGCGGCAGCGCCGACTCAGGCCACTACACGGGCTACGTTAAGAAGCCTGGCTACGTCGATCCCAAGACTGGCAAGCAGTCCGAGGAGGACGGGTCGTGGTGGTGGTTCAACGACGAGAAGGTGACTGAGGTGCCTGGGGAAAAGATTGACACGCTAGCCGGTGGAGGAGAGTCTCACTCTGCTCTGATTCTCCTGTACAAGGCCATCCCGCTCCCCTCGGCCGATGGCAGCATGGAGTAATCTTTTTTGTTCTAAGAAACAGTCTCCCCCTCCTCCCCCTCATTAATGAAAGAATAAGAAGAAAAAAACATGATTTGTACGACATTTGGGCATGGAAACAGGGCATGTATAGAGGATGTAGTAGCAATCAAGATGCCAGATAATTCCGCTTCAAATGTGCTTGGGTATATGAACGAGATGAGTTAACTCATACAGATGCTATAAGTGAGACACATGGGTCATGACTTTTCCGACTCAGCTTTAGCCAGCCTAGCCTCCCGTCTTCTTTGTTTGTCTGCCTCCCTCTCTCTACTCCTCTCCTTGAACACGTCGACTTTACGCTGCAGCATGTCTCGCTGTCCTGCTAGATATGCCCTCTGCTCTTCCAGTGCGGCAATCTGTTCTTTTTGTGTTGTTTCCCTGAATTTACGGATTGTCTATATATCGCACCTCTGTGTTAGCTTTCTTCTCACTATCTTTGTTTATATTACCCTTTTGGTGGATTGTTGTGTAGAATATGATGATGATGTGGTGTGATGTGATAATGTGTGATGTGACATAACATACCTGCTCCTTTTGTTTATCTTGCTTGAGCTGGGCACCCGTCAAGGTACCCACGATGATGACGGCGCCGATAGCTCCAGCCCATGTTCCCGCTTTGATCTTGGTGGCTCGAGACCAGCTTGCGACTGGAGGGGGCATGTTGACAGAGTAGAATGTGGAATCTATGGAGAATGGAACAAGTCGGGTTGTTGTTTCGCGTGGAGCAGAGTCGAGTAGTGGTTTGAGTGTGAGTGGCGATGGTGGCACCTGCTGTGAGGTTTCACACCGGGTGGAGAGGGACCGCGATAACGAGTTGCAGAGAGGAGGGTCTGAGGTCTGTTTGCTGGAGTTGATGGTGATGATGATGATGATGAGACAGCTTCCGAGGTCATTGTCGTTCCTGGGGTTCGAAGTGGGGTGACTAAGCATTTTGGGGGAATGCGGGATGGTCAGCGGGTGAGATTTAGTAGTACGTACTTCATGTATCTATCTAGCTCTACGCGTAGATCAAGGGGAGAAGGAAAGTGGACTTATTCCATTAGTACAACGGTCAATAATATGATACGATATTGACTGTATTTTGCAAGTTTTCTCACTCTCACGATATATAAAGTATTCATGATTGTTGACTTGCTTGACACTTAGTTCAAGTTAGTAGCTAATACTGATGTCCGTACCAAGTACCCAGAGGTCCACCTGCATCTTGACGTGGGGAAATCCAACAGCATGTCGTCATCATGGACATCCCCAGAACTTCCATGTGCTTCACCTGGTCTCTTTCACCATAAACGGACCTTTTTTCACCCCATATCCATCTCATCCGTCTTTAGCGGGTACCGTTCTCATATTCTCGTCTTGTTCGTCACCGTTAGGCCTTGGCCCTTCTACCTCCTCCATCTTCTCCATACTTAGCTTGTCCTTCTCCCCCCCTCCACCATCTCAGCGTCCAAGCTCACCTTACACAACATCACCATAACCACCGCACAGATCTGGAAATATCTGCTTGCACATTCAACAGCTTGGTATACGACAGCGTACACAATGGCAACACCTCGCGTCTTCATCATCCGTCATGGTGAGACGGAGTGGTCCCTCGACGGTCGTCATACCGGCACATCCGATATTCCCCTCACTTCCGATGGTGAGAAGCGAGTGAGGGCCACAGGGCAGGCCATGGTTGGCAATGACCGTCTCATCGTTCCCAACAAGTTGGCGCACATGTACGTGTTTCCTGGGCTTCTCCCGTTTTCTCACGCACACACACACTCTCTCTCTTTCCCTCCCACTCCATACTACTACTAGTGCTCGCTTCTCCAAGATCTGACACGCAAAAAACAGCTACGTTTCCCCACGTACCCGCGCCCAACGCACCTTTGAGCTCCTCAACCTAGGCATCAACCCGTCCGAGCTACCGTGGTCACCGCACGGAAATCTCCCCGTCCCACGCACCGAGCTGTCAGGCTGCGGAGCGAAGATCCAGATCACAGACGACGTTCGAGAGTGGGATTACGGCGACTACGAGGGTGTCACGAGTCCTGAGATTCGAAAGCGTCGCGCAGAGCAGGGGCACACTGATGTCTGGGATATCTGGAGAGATGGATGTCCAGGGGGAGAGTGAGTCTATTCCTTTATCATCTTCATCACCCCGAACTATACGCTGGCTGAGTCAACGTTGCTAACATCATATCTCCAGATCCCCCGAGGATGTGACGAACCGTCTGGATAGGCTGATCAACGACATTCGTCAAAAGTACCAAGCTCCCATGATTGGAAAGCCCAAGGCTGACAGCACCCCCAACGGAGATGTCCTCATCGTCGCTCACGGACATATCCTTCGTGCCCTGGCCATGAGGTGGGTTGGAAAGACGTTGCAGGATGGTCCGGCTTTTCTCCTCGAGGCAGGAGGTGTTGGTACACTCAGGTATTTCTCTTTTCCTCTCTCCCCTTATTGCACTCTCTCTCTTCTCTCCTCCCCCCTCTCTGTCTTTCGATATATCTCTTCTCTTTCAACATCTACTCATACCCTATACTAATACCCTCTCAACAGCTACGAACACAAAAACATTGATGAACCAGCCATTCTCCTCGGTGGTTCCTTTGTCGTAGACCCAGTCAATCCATAGATGTTCAAATCGTCTGTTCCACCCTTGTCTATCAATTACCCTAAACTACATCATTTCCTTTTCTTCCTTTTTGCGGCTGAAAATGCAAAATCCACTTTATCACCAAGAAAATAGCCCTCTACTGCTACTACCCTCGTACATCCACAAAGCAAGAATTTACCGATACACTAACTAGTACGAGTAGATCTAAAAAAGAACAGCGAGCAAACAAACAAAAAAAACAAAAGGAATTATCCAGGTCCAGAAAATTCAGCTCATGACTATCCCATATCTTTTGCCTAAAATGTACAAAACTATACATACATATACAAGCCCTCGAGGGTAAAACATGCTTTTTTAGTACCCTGCACGACGATGAATGTTTTACTTTTTTTCGTTTTTGTTACATATAACGCACGCAGTGCTAGTAGAGAGGTGTTACCCTAGTACTATTAGTACTTAGTACTAGTAGGTAACATTCATCATACCGCCAACTCGGAATCTCTCCCCTACAACTTCAGCTTTAGTTTAGATCCCATAAACCGGTACGATCAACGACTAAGGACTAAGGACTAAGGAGGACCAGGACTAACAGCTACGGCTACGGCTGCTACGGCTACTGTTACGGGTTCCATATTTAAAAGCAAACAATTTCTATTATTAAACATTTATATCAACCCTACGGATCCTGTTTCTTGTCCTTAATTCTTTATTATTATTTTTCTTTTCTTTTCTTGTCCATATTTCTATTTTGCCCTCTTTTCTTTTTTCCACCCGTTATTACCTCTACTTCTCCGTCTTGTCATTTTTTCCCTTGGCATCGTGAAGAGGGGTGTGTATCGGAAAAGCAAACAAGGTGCTCCTAGAAAAAAGATATGTTTGTTTGCTACCTCCCCCTCACCCAACACATTGTTCCACAAAGCAAGAGAATGAGAGATAAAAAAAAGTAAACATACTACTACCTGGTAGTGGTAGTTGCAGTAATGCACATGGGAAATTCGATAGATCAACAATTCAACAATTGATAGATGAGAAACATGGGAAAACACACGCATACATGGACCTAACTGTAAGCAAGAAAAAGCAAAAAGCAAACGTAAGAAATCCAAAGACAAGACATTGTTTGGTGTGTCATCGGCAGCGCGCACACACGCAACGACACATGACGTTGACGGTAGCTTGCATGCGGCAGTGCCTGTAGTCTGTACATGTACGGAGTAGAGCGAGTACGCATAGAGCACACCCCTCGGACGCTTCCCGTACGGCGCCTACTCCGTACAGGCAGAATGGGAGAAACGTGGCCGGCTACGATACGTAGAGCCAACAGCACCACCCGTCGGGGACAGCTGCTCCTGTCACAATGTGTCACTCTCCGCTCTCTTGTATCCCTTGCTCTCTCTATCTCTCTATTTCTCTGTGCGTGTGCGTGTGAGTGTATGTGCATCCCCATCTCGAGTGCGTATATGCATAACCACCATCAACTTGTGACTGGCTTGTATTCGCCATTCTTGGTTTGCCGCAGGTGGGGGAGCAGGGGGTCTGACATCCCCGAGAGACGGAAGGCCTTCCCGGGATGCATGGCTTTATATACAGAGTACCGAGTATACTCATACAGGTACTCCGTATAGCAGCGCAAGTATCTGTAACTGGGACGACTTGATCAATGCTTGACCTTGCTTGGTTAATGGCAATGAGATGAGGGGGAGGGGAGGGGCGGAGAGGAAATGCCTAGCCAACCTCCTCACTCCTCCCTCTCCCCCCCGGCATAACATCTGTCTCCATCGATCCCTTCCCGGGGAGACAGGGAGGGGGCTCATCGGGATTGGCCATGGTCCATCAGTCTGCGCTTGTTGTGTGCGCTTGTGTGTGGACTGTCGCCATAGGCTCATAGGCCAACAGGTCCATCTGTACATGTAGACTGTTACGGAGTACAGATACAGCCTAGGTGCTGCTAGCTGCTGTGTGCATGCTGGTCAGTGGTCAAAGCTGAGCCGGGCCATGGGGCTGATCCTGCTCCTGCACGGGCGCCTCGGACCGTTGCTTGGATTCCGTCCCCAACCCCTGCTTGGTCCCCCCTCAAGGTAACCTATCACACGACGCTCTCAGACGGTTTGGCCTAGAACAAACAAGACGCGTCTTGTACCGAGTATGTGTACTCCTCCTCGTGCCTGCTAGTAGTACCACACCACTAATAGTACTCGTACCTGTACTCCGCGGCCGTAGTGGTAGCTACAACGAGTCCTGCGTGGCACCATCCCGAGTAATAGTGTGTCGTACAGTCAGGTCAGCCCAGAAATATCATCAGAGTGATGTGATGCTGAGGCACCGCATGCACTCACGCATGCACTCACCCCTCTGTATCCCTCCCGCTTCGTTCACGATCGAGGATCCACCCTCCGCTTCAATTTCTCGGTACTCGGTAGCAGCTCCGTATAGCACTGTATTTTGTTCTGCCTGCTCCGCATCGCCGCTGAGCCCATCAAAGGCAATGTGGCCATGCGACTATGCGGATCCCGCCATTATAAACATTGTCCCGAGATGACTGCTTCTTGACAGCAGCCACCGTCAGCAGACCCGTACACGCGGTTGAGGAGGCACGGGGAGGGGAGGGTGACCCATCAAGCATAAGCTGGACACGCTGTACCGTTGATGCTTGCCCCGGTATGTCTGAGTGCCTTCAGATGCTGCAGGCTGATGAATTGATGCAACATCAAAGACATCGAGCCCTTCCAACAGGCAAGCAGCATGCCGAAATTGGTCAGACGACGTGCCCGCATCGTCGCACCATTGCGGCAGGGTCGTGTTGTGTCGTTGTGCAAACAATCATCATGCTGCTTCCTCTGTTAGATCTACCCCGTATGTGGGTTCTGTACGAGCAGAGTATTATACGTCGTTTGTACGCACAGCAGGTAATGGAACGATGGGTTCAATGTAGAACGGAGTAATACTGCGGCGGGTCAGGGAAAAAGAAACGACAAAAAAAAAAAAGACAAGGGGGGCAAGTCAGTACTGTTAGCATCGCACATACTCGGTGTACTCAGCATAGCGCATTCATTCTCTGTTGGTCACAATAAATCAGCGCATAGGCACACTGACCTGCATTGCCTTGGTGAGTGGTGACATGTGGTTGTTTGCCTGTACGCCGTACGTATGCTCGTACGTACTAACGAGTGTTTTCCGCTCACCGCTGCTTCGTCGACGTGGGTTGCCGTCTGCGTAGGTTGCTGCAGGTGATGCTGCTTGTGCGACGACTGGTACTCCGTACGAGTACAGAGAGGGAGGGAGTAGTAATACAGGCTGTGCAGCTTGTACTCATACAGCACAGCATTGCATGCCCTGCCTGCCTTTCATCTTTATTAGCTCATCGACAAGTTGGACTGGGGTTGCTTTTTTCTCTGTCTTGTGTGCCATGCCTTGGCCCATATCCTTGCGGGCTACTCGTAGCCTGGTACTAGTAGTGCACCATGCAGTACCGAGCCGTCCCTGCACACCACCTACTGCGGGCCTGGGATCCGTCTGCGTACTACGACGTACCGAGTACGCACGACGACGCAGCACTCGTCGTAGCAGAGTAGCACTCTCTCGCCCCGCCCCCTCCCACCTGCTTCTGGTGTGCACTCCTTTGGGGAGGGACCAGCATGCCATGAGACGCGCGTGAGCCAAAAGTGAAGTGCGTTTGGGGAGACCTCAGTTGGGCAGCTGCACTTGGGGCCCAACCACCGCTGCCTGTGACCCAACAGCGTGATAGCTTCCTACTCGTAGAGACGGAAAATTTATGCGAAGCGCCAGCTTTTACTCGTTGAGACGATGCCCGCGGCTGTACTCCGAGTTTCAACCATTCCGGTTCGGCCTCGGCCCTTGGGCTCTAACCCAAGACGCCGTTTCTCCGCGCGGGGCTTGCCGTTAGAACCATCAATTGGATCTTGCCTAGGGAATGTGGCTACTCGTACGCGGGTCATGCCGGGCGTCTGGCCGCAGCCCGGTGAGAAAAAAAAAGGAGAAAAAAAAGAGGCGTCCATTAAGTCGTGTTTGTACGAAAGTAATATCGCCTGCATCGTACAGCAAGCGCACAGCAAGCCTCGCGGCCACCGCCAGACGGCCCCGGTCCGACCTGCATCGCCCACATCAGCTTATGCATCTCCGTGCATGCAGTCGTGGTCCCGTGGTTGCTGCATACAGCGCTGTCGTTGGCCTCAGGAGTCAAACATTTATTCCCCGCGTCATAATTGTTGCCGCCTTTACTTGTTGCTTCTGGTCCGTATGAGTCAACCGCTGTTAACAGCCGAAAAAGGTCATATTGCCAAGTTGTGCATGGGCTATTACGACTCGGGCACCCGACGGGCCACCGTCACAATAACGGCTTGGTTAAGGCAGTAACACGCCACCTAATGGTCGCACTCCGTACACCGGTCCCCGTGCCTTTGGGGGGGGGGGCGTGGGTGAGAGTCCTAGCGGGGTCGGCGAGTGGGGATTGACGTTGCCACACATGTCAATCAGTGGTGAATAATTCGATGCACCTCGCTGCTAGGTACAGCAGGGCTGGTGAAGGTCCCCGCTGAAAATACGGGTCTTTGCATGAACAGAGAGAGAGGGAGACTTACAGAGAGAGAAACACACGCCCCTGGCCCGGTCGCTAGTGTTGGTCCTGTAGCATTAACGGCGGCGTTTCGTGCGAATTGATTCTTTCGCACTGTCCCACCAAAGGACGAGCTGAAGTCTCCGTCAAGTAATACTCCGTACTCGTACTGCTAAGGAAAGCGGAGCGAATGACGTGCAGTACTCGTACTCGTAGACGGGAGGGCGCGAGCGCCATGCCCCCATCCCACCGTGCAAATTACTCGTGCAGCGCGAAATTGCGGCGAGGAGGCCATGCTTGGTGGTTGAGTGGTATTATTTCCAGGGCTCAGGCTTCCGAGCGGGAAGGCGGGAAGCAGTTCGTCTTAGCGGTGTGGATTGCCCAATTTCGGCTGATGCATATGGCCTCTCGGTGTGCATGCGCTGTACATGTATCTCGATGTCCACGCAAGAGGAGGACCGAGAGGACAGTTATTGATGTGATTGTTGTCATAAGAAACCATGCCGTGGACCAACAAGAGAAAGAGAGGGGAAGCCGCACACCAGCTGCACACACACACACACACACACACACACAGCAAGGGCCATCCCTCTTCCAAAGCCAACACCCACCAAGCATCAGGTGTGGGAGGGACAACGTAGCTGGCCATTGGAAGTTGAGAAAGAGATACTCGCAATTTACCCCTCCCAGATGCCTGTCACCTTTGCTGCTGAATGTGCCACCTCATCTGAGACGG
This sequence comes from Geosmithia flava, assembly GCA_900188565.1. NCBI lineage: Eukaryota > Fungi > Ascomycota > Sordariomycetes > Hypocreales > Bionectriaceae > Geosmithia > Geosmithia flava. The sequence goes on from FYEV01001812.1 coordinate 106,245, forward strand.
GGATCTATTGGCGTGGGGTATGTGTCCTTTGCAATGCAACGCAGAGAAAGAGGGAAAAACAGCGAGAGCGAGGAAATCACCGCTGAGGTATTGGGCCCAATGCATGGTGCCACGCGCATCCCTTACGCTGCTGTATCGATGCGCAGCTTGACCCAAGCAGAACAAAAAAGAGAGGGGATAGACTGGGTCCATGAGCCATGGCACACGGGAACCATGCAGATTGCATGGATTGCACGCATGAGATTTTGTTCACGTGATCGAAGCCCGACGCATGCGATTGGCGGACCGAGCCATGTCTCCCAATAGCAGCCAATCAGAGAAGCTCAGTAGTATACCCAGATCGTGGGAGGGTGTCACTCCAGAGACTCGGGTCCCATGTAGTGTGCTGGCACCCACGAATGGGAAGCCTACCAGTCCAAATAAGCAAAGTGTCGGTGTGCAATATTGCAACCCTACTCCGTATTCGTACGGCCGTACTTGTACAGGTAGAGCTTGCAAGGGAGTAGAGTGGGTGGTGAGGAAGAGGTGGGCTTGTGCTGATGGTGGCTGTAGGGGAATTATCCCGTAGCGCGGCACAATGACGGGAAGACGGCGTAATCGGTGGGGGGCTGGCGTTGGACAGAAAGAAATGTTTGCTAACATCCCTGGATATGTCCCATTTGCACTCGTACGGTCATGTCGTATGTGCAGGTATGAAGCAATCAGAAGGTCTCGCGGCCTAGGAGACGAGGGCAAATGAGGGAGGGGGCGTCTCTGGAAAGAGTGATGTTCGTCCTACTGAGTCAAGTCTGAGCTGGCAGGCAGGATATCAGCAGCACACCATCAACTGGTTGGATTGATCACTAACCTGAAATCTTGCGCTGTAATCCCCGATGGGACTTTTCATTTCCCGTATTCTTTTTCCAAGAATGGGATATTGCAGTAGCGGCCAAACCTGAGAACATGCGCGACAGTGTAGATAATGTTAACATCGCCAATTTTTTCGACGTGACTTGCTCATGATACCCAATGCCTGAGCAGTGACGTTGCACCTGCTCTCTACCTTACTCTTGCCGGTCAGGGCGTTTTGTACCCATAAACAGGCAGGTTCAGCACATGGAGACTGTGTACGGTCATCTACCAGTAGAGTGGCAGTAGCAAGGTTCGTACCTTCCTATAGTCTGCTCTGCCTGCTCAAGCCAATACCCCAGTCCCACCAGCAAATGTATGAAGTGACGTCGTACCTGCCGTCTACCGGAACCCAGAGAGGCAATAGCAAGCAAGGCTCGTACCTTCCCGCGATACTCTGCAAGCCAGTCCCCTCAATACTACCTGATTTCATCTCTATGGAGAGGTCTACTCCGCATGGTATATTCATGTTGCTACAATCCTTCCAGCCTACGCCTGATGATAGTCCATCCCCCGATTTTCAAGCTGCCGGCAGCTAATACGTACTGTGTTCTGCTTCTCTCGGGTCATGGCTAATACGAAATCAACAGGATACGGAAGTTGGAAACCAGCCCCAGGCCCTGGCTACCGACTTCGGATGTCATGGTGCACAGCCGACGAAAATACCAGCAACCGGAAACTCATGCTCAAGCAATGTCGTTGCACAGCTGTATGAGCATGTTGTACGGATACTGTCAGGCTCCCTTGCCATATTATACCGCCCGCCGATCGTCCACGACCCGTACAGCGTATTAGTTGTCTAATCTTAGCATGCAGGGTTTCAGATTCAGTGCTACATGAAGACTTACGAGTACGAGCTAACAGTTGCACACGTCCGTTTTGCCAGTGAGCACTGTTCGAATGCACCATGCTCAACTGTACCAAGCCATGATTCGAGACTGGCATACGACAGTATGCTTGTGTTCTGATGAAGAGGCGGTGCGATCAGTACGCCTTCTGCAGTGGCGACGCTGCACCAGCTCACTACGGATCCCTGTCACAAAGGTGCCGCTGGACAACGCAGACTTTACGAGGACAGGAAGATACCAACAGAGCAGAGTAATGCAATTCCATGTACGTCACACACCGACGTTACACCAGATGTCGGGCACTAACGGCGTGACGGGCCCTCGTGGGCGACAGACACAGTTCACAAAGTATGTTTGGCCGAAACTCGAAAGGCTGTCTGCGAATCACGCGTGTCTTTGGATCAATTCAAAAGCATTGAAAAGCCTCGCGGGTCTGTGTGGCAGTGGCAAACGAGAAGTTCTGATGAGTGATTGGCTATGCGTCAATGTGCCAGGATAGCCGGTCGCGCCATGCAGCGGCCAAGCGTTGTGTGTTTCCAGTTAATCGGGAGCACACTCCACTGAATGGATCTTTCCCCGACACGCGATCCGCTGCCAACCGCGTGAGGGGAAGTGATTTTTTTTTTTTATACGCATGACATGTGGCTATGAATCACCAACACCCAGCGCTTGGTGTCAGCACTGGGCAGGGCGACTTGGAAATTCCTTTGGCAATTTATTTGACCCTTCCCTCGCGCCTGCGATGGCGTTGGCCACATACCTGAATGGTCTCTCTTGATGCAGTCCTGTTTTAGCTTGGGGAAGGCAAGTTGTATGCACAAAAAAAAAAAAAAAAAAAAATCAAACGCACGCGAACTGACAAAAGTCCACGATTCCACTTGAGCTAGTTCTCCCCCTCCTTGTGGCTCGTGCCTGAATCTAGCACCGACTCGGGCAAGCGAACAAATACAAGTAACCAATGAGCACGGGTACGAGGCATCTGGCAAAAGTTGCGAACCAGGGATCCATTATTCCTGCGTCGCCCCGGACAAAGAGACGAACTCGTGGAGGGGCGGCGTGTGGCCATTCATTCATTTTGGCTGAATGCTCGTACATACACTGCAATGCAACAAGCTGATTGTGGTGACTCTTTACGGTGGTTTTCTCTTCTACGAGTACGAAAAACTTACGATATTGGAAGTACTGCGTTGGTGATATACACACTTTGTTGGTCACTAACCATTTGTTCTTCTTCGCACGCCCCGCCAGACCGGGACCCACACCGTCCGAAAACTGTGGCCGAGTATCTCTGATGAGCATCTGATATGAATTATTATTCGCATTAGGACTATGGCACCTTCTTTGGGAGAGACGGCTCAAAACATTTGACAGCTGTGCATGGAATCAGCTCGGCCAACAAAAACCACTAATCCAATTAGGGCAGATTTCGATCAAGACACCTGGCAGATTTTACAGGCAGATGTACAGGTAGAGTTTCTGGCTTGGCTGCGAGAATGTTGGTCATTCGATTGGCAGTTTTGATCCGTTGTGGAAACATTACATCATTTCACCAACGGTGACGGACAGAAGAGCGTGACCGTGTGACCAGCGGCAGCTGCATTGCGGTACGGGACGTCCGACATGATGCCTGTCTGCTAGATACCCGAACGCCCTTGAATGCAGGCCATCCATCCCAGCCAGTCGCAGAAAGGTGAGGGGTAGGGGCGGGCGCAGAACATACACGGCCCGTCGCCAGGCTGTGACATGCCGCTTCCATGTTACCAACAAGGGAAGAGAGGAAAGAAAAAAAAAACCACGTCGCACCCAACAGGTTCCGAGACAGGGCGCCGGTCGCCTCGTAACGTGTCCAACCCCCGAGTTTCCAAATACGGGAAGTGTTTGTATGTTGGGCATGCATATGCCTACGAGTGTTACGAAGTAATACAGAGTATACTTGTACAGAGTACGGAGCACAGCGAACGAAACTTTCCGCCATCCCTACCTGTGCTAAATCTGGCCCCGTCTCTCGGAAAGGCCATGCTCTCGTGGCTCAAAGAGTCCGGCGGGGGGGCAAATCAACCGGTAAGATCCACCCACCATTCATAGCCATTTCTAGTTGCACCAACAAAAAGGTCGATACTGCTGCCGACAGGCTTCTGGCAGGGTTCCAACATCAAAGACTGGTTGTTTAATGCGGCCCTAGGCAATAACCCCCTGCCATCAAGCCCGGGCGGTGAGGGCGCATGACGGGCCGGACCCAGTGACAAGCGAGCATCAGGGGTACCCCTCCTCCATTCTGGTGCTAACAGCACACGTACCGAGTACATGCGACACACTGTCGTATATGAGTACGTAGTACGGAGTAGTAGCAAATATTACGAGTGCACTACTTCGTACACACTCGGTGTCACTACTCTATACGTATTGGAGGTTGGGAAAGGGGAGGCAGGCCAAAAAGTAGGTGACCATTAGGAAGCCACGATGGCGCTTTACTCACGACGGTGGTAGGGGAAATCCGAGAATTGGGAACGAGCCAGCCTTTCCAAATACGTACGTGTGCCGTACTCTCACACATTACGACGTACGGGTGCTTTCATACTCGTACGGAGTAGCCAGACGGCCGGTCCCAAACCAACCATGATGGGATTAGAAAGGTTGGCCAGCAGCTTACAGGTGATTAGCCCTGCAGCACACACGACTGGGACTGAGGTGGGGAGGGGGGATCTTGCCATCTTGGCGCGAGCTGCACCAGCGTCCCAAGTGCCCCAGTTTGAGGGTTTTGGCGCCACCATACAGAGTATACGCAGGGCCGATACACAAAACAAAATCGACAGTGATCTCGGGGGGGCATGTGCTAGTGTTGGTATTGTTGTCGCTTCTGTCGATGTTGGCAAGGAAGGGGTCCCTTGGCCACGATGGAAAGTCTTGGCACTGGAGTTGTGTGTCTGTGGGCATCATGTGCGCGCATGATGCGTGTCGGGCCAGATCAACAAGGTCTGGTGATTGGATCCAGTATTGCAAACATTTCCCCGGGCCAGCCCAATGCCTCTGCATGATGGGCATGAGCAGTCAACTTTCATTTCAAACCATCTCACCCGTCCCAGTTTGCCTTTTTCTTTTCTTTTTTGCCCTTTTCCTCCTTCTCCCTTCTCTCTTCTGCCGTCCTCATCTTACTGTTTGTCTGGTGACCAGCATCGTGCAGTCCTTTGCCTCTGCTGTGTTACGCCAACATCCTTTCTTTCGGGTTGGGATCCGAGCATCAGATCGATATACGTCAGCGGACCGAGTCTGCCGTGTCCAGTACCCAAAATCTGTTGCATCCCGGTCCCTCGCGTGTTTGCACATATTGAGAGAGAAAGAGAGAGAGACGGTCTTGTTACACTGCCGAGAGACCATCGACCGGCATATATATTATTCGACCGCGACAAAATCGTTATACGTGGCACTCCCACACCCCCCCCC
>FYEV01001812.1:115375-131531 GCA_900188565.1 Geosmithia flava
CCCTCTCCCCTTCTCTACCCTCGTGTGTCTTCAGCCACGAATGGTGTCTTATTTTTTCCCTTCTTCCTTTCTTCTGCACATACAAACATTCTTCCTACCTTGTAATAATTTGATTCTCTACCTACACTCGTCTCCCCCTCCCGCTTCTTGCGACAACACATTTCCTCTCCTACAAACAGCGTGGCACTTGTTCCCTCTGCACGCTCTCCCCAATTCGAAACGGCATACAACGAAAAAAAATCAAAACGACCGTGTCTCTAACTCAACTTTCAGCGCGAGAATTTAAAAGATACAGAGGAAACAAAGGACTCGAGATATAGTCGAGGGGAAAACCGACCTGGGACACCAAGATCGAAAGAGGAATTGTCCCAAATCACGACCAAGTTGGTCGGTGTGCGCCATTCGCATTGCGCCGCTCCCCTAGCCTCTCTTTTGACGTAGCATGGCCGACGACCGTTACCGAAAGTACTACGCAGACGACCGTTACGCGCACCCGCAATCTCAGTCGCATCCGCATCCGCAGCAGCATCAGCAACATCCGCATCAGCATCAGCAGCAACCTCCCCCTCCCCCCCCTCTACCTCGCACAGGAGAGAGTGCGGCGCAAAGGCCATCAGAGGATCCGCGAGGAGCTATGGCTGCTTCTGTCTCGCTCCCTGCCATGCATCATGATCATCGAGCCCAGGGCTACGGTCCTCCGCCTCCCCAAGGCCACGGCTATCCTCCTGACCCTCGCTACGCTTCACCGAACGCGACCAACGGCTACCCGCCTCCCGGACAGCAACAGCCGCAGCAGGCGCCAGGCCCTGGCGGCTACCTCCCTCCCCTACAGCCGCAGTCGGCCGATTCGCGAGCCCCAGGTTATCGCCCCCCGGAGCCGTACGGTGCTGGGCGGCCACCGCCGCCTGGTGCTTACCAGCAGCCACCCTCCGACCCCCAGTACGCTGGTCACCAGGAAGCCTACTACTACCGTGGTCCCCCTCAGGGCCCTCACGCACCGCCGCCAAACGCCTACCCGTATGCGCCACCTTACGCCGAGTACGGCCCTCCCCAGGCCGGTGGACATGCGATGGCGCAGGCTGCGCCGCGACAGAGGACTTCGATTGCGTGCAAGTATTGTCGCAAGAGAAAGGTAGGTCCACACCGCATGTGTTTGGGTGTATTGCAACGCTCAGTTACTCACAACTTACCTTGTCACAGATCCGTTGCAGCGGCTACCAGAGTGCCCCGGGAGGCAAGTGCCAGAATTGCGCGCGCATGAACCAGGAATGCGTCTTCCAGCCCGTCTCGTCGTCGAGCTCAACAGCATTCATCCCCGTGTCAGCTGTCCCAGGCGGTGTCCCCCCCGGAACGCCTCTCTACGGAGCCTACGGCCAACCGCTAGCGCCTCAGCCTCACGGCTACCCGCCCGCTGGACCTGGACAACCACAGCAGCAGCCGCAGCAGGGACCGCCTCCGGGAGCCTACTACCCCCCTCATGCGCAGGGCGGCCCCCCTCAGCCCCAGCACATGGTTTCGGCCCAATCGCCCGCCGAGTCATCGTACTCGTACAACTCGACCAGGGGCGACGAAGGATCCCAGAGCGGCAGGAGACGCCGGAGATCGTCAGAGGACCAGGACGAGGGCTACCGACTACCTCCGCCCAGGGTTGGCGCTACGGAGGAAGAACCACGGAGGAGGTCACCGGCCGAATTCTCGAGCAAGAGCAGCCCTGGAGGCCTGGGTCTGCCACCCCTGTCACGAAACAGCCCACGAGGCAACCCAACTCTGCCGCACCCAGGACCAGACGGACGTTCGCCGGTCGGTGCGGCAGCGGCCGCCGTCGCAGTAGGGCAGAATGGCTCCAGCGGAGCTTCTACGCCGGCTCGTGGACCGCAATCAGGAGGTGGTGGACAAACGCCTACGAACCAGTCTTCTGTCATGAGCCTGAGCAACTTGGTGGAAAAGAACGACATTGACAAGGGCATGATTGATCGGTTGAACCGACCAATGCCCAAGTGAGGGTGTTCTCTTTCTTTCTTTTGTCTTATCGAAAACGACAACAACAAAAACAACATGGGAGTCGATGGCTGCCGGACAGAAGAACGACTTTCCCAGGGACGATGACGGATTTTGGTTCTTGTTTCTGTCTTTTGACGGGCAAGACGAATCTGCTCTACTGGCCCGATTTGACGCGTCATGAATGATAACGCAGGCTGGATCACTCTTGTCAATGAAAAAAAAAGGGAAAGGAAAGAAAATGGAGGGTGTTTGGTATTCAATTTTTTTTTGGTATTTGGTTTTTTGGTCGTTTTGTTTGATTTTTTTTTTTCCTTTACATTTTTGTTCCCCAAGGAACGTGTCAGCGCAAGGTATTAGAACATTGCAGTTTGGCAACAAACGCGGCGCTGCCGGTTTTTGTTTTTGTTTTATTTTCTCTTCTTCTTTTTTTCTATTTTATTATGAGGGACACTGGATGTTGGAACACACTGGATGCTGTGTTGGGAACGAACTATTCTGCTCCCCCTATCTGACGAGGCCTACCCACCACCCATTATTCTCGTTGAGCAGTGGAGACACGGGAGGGATCTTCCCATTCAGAAGGAAACACTTTGACAGAGAGGGGAAGAAGCGATGTTGCTTGGCATAGCCAACATGGTGGGAGAGTGGACGGGAGCGAACGAAAAAAAAAAAGGAGAGGGAGGGGTAAGCGGGGAGCGAGTGGTGGCACACAGGAACATACTTGCTAGGATTGGCTTTTCTTCTTCTTCTTCTACATGTGCTTTTACATGTTTATTTCTTCTTTTTTTTTTCTCTATTATTTCTTTTCTTCTATTGTTTATGATTTGATATTTTTATTTGACTCGTCATCTTTTAGGGTGGACGTGGAACAAGGACGAAAAAAAAAAGAACAGGTGGCCTCACGGCTATATGGTTACATAGTACAGCGTAATGGACATTCAATTTATTCTTTTTATTCTATTTATTCTGTTGTCCCTTCTGTTTCTTATTGATTAATTCTTTTCTATTGATGAGCATTGTTCAGTATGTTCTCATTGTACTTGTCATTGGGATGAAATACTACTCGTGGACTACCTGTACGAGTAACAGACAGCCCCTTTCTTGTGCCCCGCCCCTTTTTTTCGAGTAGTGCGTTTGTGCAAGGTCATTGCCCTTTGTGGGGGTGTATTGACAGTGAATAGTACTCATGCTTCTATCCTTTGACGGGTATTACATTTGCGGTATGGTGTTGTGTATGCTCAATGGTACTCTACTGTAGGTGAGTATCCCCCCCCCATGTGCCAAGTCAAGTTGGCTTGAATAGGAGCGACAAGACAATATCAATGTACTTCCTTTCTACAATACTACCTGCACACGTACCATGATCATGATTCCATGCCCTTCCGTGTTGGTAGTGTATAGGATAGCGTAATGTACGATAGGTGGATCAAACCCGATCAGGGGGTGTCTGTCGGATCGAGAGGGTTTTTTTTCTTTCTCTGTTCTCTAGGTTCCCCTTTTCTTCTCTTTCTGTTCTCTCTTGTCTCCCCCCCTCCTCCCCGAACTAGTCCCATTAGTGGGATGACTTACTATAAAACGGGGGAGAAAACCCGGATGATCCCATATGGGAAGAAAAAGAAGACTAGTTGGTTTTGGTACAGAGCACAGGTGTCACGAGAAGACTGTACGGAATATAGCGGGGTGATTCAATAGGACGGAGTCATACTCGTAGATGTTACTCCTAATAGGTCAAGCGTGTGTGTGCTTCTATGCAAGTTACTATGTGATGTGATGGGTTTGGGGGCAGTGAGCAGGGGGGGTTCGGGTTCAAGAGGAGATGGATGGAAGCCAAGTTTGGTTATTACTCATCTAGATACTATACCATACTTGTATAGTAAGTAACAGTGAAGACCAGCATCAGCATCAGACTAGACGATAAATGGTACCTGCATGTGCTTCCAGGCCGCGTGTTGTGAGATGGGGTATCCACCCCTCTCCTAAGAGGGACACACACACACAGTATGCGAAGATGTTATCGAAAAGGAAGCTAGAGAGAGAGAAGTAGGGGGCGTGAGGATATACAGTCCAGGCTACTACTAGTAAGGAAGGATGCCAAAAGCCCCAAATGTTGTACATTATACTTCTGTCTAGAGACAGTAGAGACTATCTTCATATTTGAACCCCGTCATCATGAATAAGTGGTTAATTTCCCGAGTTGGCGGGAACGAAAGAGGCTCTCTGGGTATACGGAGTATACTTGTACTCTCATGCGGTATCTACTCCGTACATGTCTCCCGATCTCATGCAGACATCCCGTGTCTTAGATTCTCCTCATGCAAGGGCCCTTCTCGAAGACATGTTGATAAACAAGGATTGATCAGGTGATCTAATGTCCAAAGGACATGGATGAATAGTGAATACCTCGATCCCAGATACCCAACATCCAACACCCCCGAGACATCAAACTTCATCTAGCCTTGATTTGAAATTACTCTGTATTCACATCTTTCAGCTTCTCAGCTTCCCTTTCCCCAGAATCCCCTTCCGTCCCCCCTCCTCGGCCACCCCCTCGTCAACCCCCTCGCTGTGTCTCACATGATGGTCCCTTCCCGAATTCTGTTTTTGACTTTAGCATGGCTTCGGCCCGTACGGTCCTGCCTTTGTTCCCTTCCCGCGGCCTTTTGTGTGGGGCCGTAAAGGCTTCTTCTGTTGATGATGCTGGCGTTGTTGCTGGCGTTGTGGCTGGTGCTGTTTTTGTTGTTATTGGTACTGTTGCTGCTTCTGGAATGTCATGATTCTTTACCATCATCATTGCCCTCAGAAAGAAAAAGAGTCATCCTGGTTGAAAGAACAATATCCCGTTGACGATGACTCGGACACGCCGAAACTGGGTCTGACGTAGGGAAAAGAGGCCCATTTATCGGGAAAGGTCCGTCCTTGTGCTCTGTCTTATTGCCACACGGTCATGGAAGCGAGTCACGTTATACGAGTTCTCTTTGAAGGCAGTGTGTATAGCTTGATACATGCACATGTAACTGTCGATATTCGTATGCCCCAGTCGTCTAGTCGCTTGCCAGCGCAACTATCAGGGACCGGACCGAGGTGAAATGGGATCATGGGGTCCCATACCTACTCGTAAAAGGTCAGCATTCATTACTATTCAATTACTATTCAATAGTACAACCGCGGTCCCGGGAGGCGCCGGTTCGAAAAGAGTTTGGTCGTGAATGGTTTTGGTCTTAGTGGCTTGACTGGAATGTGAATGACGCTATCATACCGCGTGCCAACTGGCTTCTTCGACCATGGTACTCTTGTACTCGTACTCCACATGGAATTTTCCGTTTTCCCTTTGACTCTCGGATGGAGGGGGAGTGTCGTTATGCAAGGCGCAGTACGTAATTGTCTCTCGTGGTCTGGGCTAAGCACTGATGGGGGAACTGTGGTCGCCGAAAGGGGGTGTGAGGAATGGTCCAAGGTTGTGTTGAGCTGAAAGTGGCCAGAACTGATGACATTTATGTCCCAATGTCAGAGATATATCGTACGAGTATATATTTCCCTGACGCTCAGGCGAGAAATCCCCCTTTGCCCTGAGTCTCGACTGTCGAATGTCAACTGTGAATGTTTGTCAACGCGTATCCGGGCAACTCCGAAGACGACAACGTCAGATTTCATACGTACGTGTGTCTTTAGCCCTGCAATGTCAAGGGCGAATGCCGTGCGACAGGTCAACTCCCCTGAAGATCCATGGGCGTCTTCTGAAACATGTAGAGACAAAACAGGACGGGAAGATCTCCCAGGGCCAAGACCTGTTGAATCAATAATCCAGGAACAAAGTTGAGACAGGAAAAAGGAGAGACAAAGTGCCAAGTCATCTCTGGTTTAGTTCCTGGTGATGCAAGCAGGTACAAATGTTCGGGACTGAATCCTTTGTAGTTTATTGGACGCCCTCCATGTCCACCGTCTCGAGGAGTCGACAGCAATGCTAATGTTGAAATTCCATAGTGGATAATATGGGGGTTTCGAGCTTGGATAATGAGGCTGCCCTAGGATCTGGGGACTTGAGGAATCTTGAAGAAGCTCCTCCACAGTTGTCCTTGTATAAGTATCACGGAAGATACAACGTCGGTGATAGTGGTGGTGATGGTAGTGATGATAGTCATTATGGCGAGTTTTCCTTTTCCCTTAGGAGGAGAGCACTTTCCACGTGCAGTTTCGTCATCCTTTGGCTTCTGGCCTGACTTCTGAGGGATCAATTTGAGATGCTCATTCTCTTTTTGGTGACTGCTCTTCTGAGCTCCTTCCCTGTTACTTTGTACACCTCGTGCTCCTTCCCTCTAATATTCTGAAGGTAATCCCCAAGGTCAAGGAGAGGAATCTTCAACCACATACACCTAAACGTCAGAAGGAGACGGAGACTTGGACATTCTGAGTCGATGGCAGTGCTGAGAAGAATCACTAGACGCTTTCAACTGCAACCCCTCCAATCACATTATACTGTCTCACATCTGCCATCTGCCGTCCTGCCCAATACCCCACGCTGATCGTTTACGGTGAGTTGTGACACTCTCTTATTGTCTGCCAATCCGGTGACTCGACGACATAGACTCAAGCACCTGATAACACCATACCTGCAGGTTGCAGCGTTGCACCGGTCGAATAGCCAATACTTGTACCGAAAGAGGGGAACTCTGCCGTCATATCTGCTCCCGGAGAGACCAATATTGGGTATACGAAGTCTTCACCACGACCACGACCAAGAGAATATGTCCATCCTCCAACGCCACCAGCCCTGAAACGCCATCTCTTCATGTCACACAGGCACCGAAAAGGCCTACACGTCTTTGGCAGAGATATCCCAGACAATGAGATATAATAGTCGACAAATCTCCACGTGTGGGTACAGACGGAGAAGCATGAAAAGAACTATAAGTCTATTAAACCCTGCAAAGCCAATCACCAAGTCACATCAAAAAGCACAGACAAGCTCTGTGGGTCTATCGTCCAACGAGAAACTTCACCGCAACGATGTGCAGACGAGAATTGGTAGTGATCATCATCTTGCAGTCCGCTCAAGTACAGAATAGAGGCTCAGTGCTTCCAGCCGTCCCCGCTTTGGGGACTTGGCACCACACACGAACATACATTCGCATGCGTACACGACGGCACATGCAGTCATGATTCAACAGGGAATGTCCTGGGACGATTAGACTCTACAAGGAGCCACGCCTTGGGGGAGAAAAAACTTTACTTATGTTCCCAGGGCCCCCCGAGTCTTTCCTCTCTTTCTTTTCCTTTACATTAACCTGGAAATCATCCTCTCTCCCTTCAAAAATAGAAACAAATTATCATCGAAATCCCCATCTTCGGCCGTCTCAGGCAACTGACGCGCCCCATCAAGCCGTTGGCAATTCCCAGTTTCACGTCTTCATGGCCGCCGCTATCTCTCAATTCAACCTCATCATCATTCCGGCCAGTGTCTACGGTCGGATTCACCCCGTATCGCAATAACATTAAGGGAGCCCTTGTCCAGAATACCTAATGGCCAAGGAACAGAAATCCCAACCCTCGGCTGACCACGTCAGTGGTCAGTCCAACCGCCCCATCTCCAAGCCCGCCCACTGTCTACATGTCCACCATGTAGCCCAGGAACTCAAGGCCGACATGTCGTCGGGCTTAACAACTGCCGAGGCTCAGTCCCGTCTGGGAGAGCATGGCGCCAATGACTTGGGCGAGGCCGGTAGCGTCTCTCCCATCAGGATTGTCGTCGCACAGATCGCCAATGCCATGACCCTTGTCCTCCTTCTTGCAATGGCTGTCAGTCTGGGAATAAAGTCCTGGATTGAGGGTGGCGTCATTGCCGCCGTCATTCTCCTCAACGTCGTTGTCGGCTTCTTCCAGGAATACTCGGCCGAGAAAACCATGGACTCGCTGCGTTCGCTTTCCTCCCCCACTGCCCGTGTTGTTCGAGATGGAAACGTCGTTGTAGTCCCAACTGCTGAAATCGTGCCGGGGGACATCGTTGAAATCAAAATGGGCGATACCATCCCAGCTGATATCAGGTTCGTGCATGCACCACCGAACCGAAGATAACCTCTTACTTACATATTGTTTCTGTAGAGTTTTTGATGCCGTTAATTTCGAAACTGACGAAGCCCTTCTTACTGGAGAGTCGCTCCCTGTTCGAAAGAATCAGGATGCCGCCTTTGAGGAAAAGACGGGCCCGGGCGACCGCATCAATGTTGCGTACTCGTCATCCACCGTCACAAAGGGTCGATCCAAGGGTGTCGTCTTTGCCACAGGAGTGTATACCGAGATTGGTGCCATTGCTTCGGCCCTGCGCAAGAAGGACTCCAAGGTCCGGCGGGTAAAGCGCAAGCCCGATGGCACGGCCAAGCCGCATCGCTACCTCGAGGCCTTCACCTTCACGGCGACTGATGCTCTTGGACGTTTCCTCGGCGTCAATGTCGGCACGCCCCTCCAGAAAAAGCTGTCTAAGCTGGCCATTCTTCTGTTTGGCGTGGCCGTTGTTTGTGCCATTGTTGTCCTCGGTGCAAACAAGTTCGATTCCAGACAAGAAGTCGTTATCTACGCCGTGGCCACTGGTCTCTCCATGATCCCTGCCAGCCTCGTCGTCGTCCTCACCATCACCATGGCCGCTGGGACAAAACGCATGGTCAAGCGTAACGTCATTGTGCGCAACCTCAAGTCGCTCGAGGCCCTCGGCGCCGTCACGGACATTTGCTCCGACAAGACCGGCACCCTGACCCAGGGCAAGATGGTGGCCCGTGGTGCCTGGATCCCTGGAAAAGGGACCTACACCATTGAGAACTCTACGGCTCCCTTTGACCCCACGGCTGGCGACGTCCGATACCATTCTTCATCTCCCAGGAACATCAACTTCAAGGTTGGTGGTGATGAGTGCGGTGCTATTTCTCAGCCGGGGGAACTAGAGAAGAAAGGAGGACAATGTCTGTCCAACTTCCTCGAGGTCGCCTCGCTAGCCAATCTGGCCACCGTCCAGCACAGAGACGGAAAGTGGGAGGCCAGAGGCGATCCGACCGAAGTTGCCATCCAGGTCTTCGCCTCACGCTTTGGCTGGAGTAGAACGTCGCTCACAACGGGTGAGAAACCCCAGTGGTCTGACATTGCCGAGCTACCCTTTGACTCCGAGGTAAAGCGCATGTCCGTCGTGATGAAGAACAACACCACGGGCGACATGATGGCATACACCAAGGGTGCAGTAGAGCGCGTCATCAACATCTGCACCAAGTACGCCGTCGACGACTCCGGTACGCAAGCCGACATGACAGACGCGTTCCGCGAAGAGATCCTATCCCACATGGAGTCCCTTGCCAGTCTTGGCTTGCGCGTCCTAGCCCTCGCCGGAAAACCCTACCGTCACCACCTCAGTAAGGGCGACGAGGTCAAACGCTCCACCATAGAATGCGACCTCGTCTTCCGCGGCCTAATAGGTCTATATGACCCGCCGCGTCCGGAGTCGGCCCCCGCCGTGAACAGCTGTCATGCAGCCGGCATATCAGTTCACATGCTCACTGGTGATCACCCGGGGACTGCGAGGGCTATTGCCATGGAAGTGGGGATCCTGCCGTCCAGGCTCGATGCCATTTCTGAACCGGTTGCCAGGGCTATGGTAATGACTGCTGGCGAGTTCGATGCTCTTACTGATGATGATATCGACGAATTGCCTGTCCTGCCGCTTGTCATTGCTAGGTGTGCGCCTTCTACCAAGGTTCGCATGATTGAGGCCTTGCATCGTAGAGGGAGGTTCTGTGCTATGGTATTTCTTTCCCCGCCCTTTCTATTTCCGTCGCCTCTAGTCCAAAACAAGACATTTACTGACATGACCAAAGACTGGAGACGGTGTCAACGACTCCCCTTCTCTCCGACGCGCCGATGTTGGCATAGCTATGGGTCAAGCAGGATCCGACGTCGCAAAAGCAAGTTCCCCGCCCCCCCCAACCAAAGATGTGTTTTCCCCGCTTACGCAACCACAGGACGCGTCGGACATTGTCCTGACAGATGACAACTTTGCCTCGATTGTGGCGGCCATCGAAGAAGGCCGTCGTATCTTTGACAATATCCAGAAATTCATCCTGCACGTCCTCTCGGAGAATGTAGCCCAGGCAGTCACCCTACTGGTCGGACTGGCCTTCAAGGACAAGAACGGTCTGTCTGTGTTCCCCCTGGCCCCTGTGGAGATCATCTGGATCATCATGGCCACGTCTGGGCTGCCGGACATGGGACTCGGTTTTGAGAAGGCCGTGTCGGATATCATGTGTCGTCCGCCGCAGTCCCTGAAAGCAGGCGTATTCACAACAGAGTTCTTGGTCGACATGGTCGTCTACGGGATGTGGATCGCAGCCCTGTGTCTGGCCAGCTTCTCTGTCGTGGTATTTGGTTTCGGCGATGGCTCACTCGGAAACAACTGCAACAACGGGTACAACGACACGTGCGAGACGGTATTCCGCGCCCGCGCCACGACATTCGCCTGTCTGACATGGTTTGCCCTCTTCCTAGCCTGGGAGATGGTCGACATGAGACGCTCCTTCTTCCGCATGCAGCCAGGGTCCAAGAAGTACTTCACGCAGTGGATGTACGACGTCTGGCAGAACAAGTTCCTCTTCTGGGCCATCATGCTCGGCTTCTTCACTCTTTTCCCACTGCTGTATATCCCCGGGTTGAACCGCGTGGTCTTCCTTCATACGGGCATATCGTGGGAGTGGGGCGTTGTTTTTGTCGCTGCCGGACTCTTCTTTGCTGGTGTCGAGGCCTGGAAGCTCGCTAAGAGAGTGTATTTCCGGAGGGCAAGCCGTAGGACTTCTGGTGTGGCGTGGAAGGACATGGATAACGAGCAGCGTGTGTTTGGGGAGTTTGTGAGTGCTGATACCAAGCAGTAGGTTGGTATTGATGTCCAGCAGTAGCTGGTGCGCGGTGGGTGTTTCTTCTATTGAAGACATACAAAAGTACACGATTCACTCATTGAGATTGATTCCTCAAGAGTGTCATTGTCCCATATGGGTATGGTAGGTACCAGGATGACGATAGTGCACATACACGACTTGCTCTCTCTGTCCGGATCTATTTTTCTTCTCCTCCTCTTCTTCTTCTTCCCCCTTTACTTCTTTTTTGACTTTTCTTCGTCTTCTTCTTTCATCGTATTCCCTTCTTTATACAGAACTTGTTAGTCTGTATCTGGAGAAATTCAACATTTCTCTTTTAGATAAATATACTTGTTGGCACGAACACATACTAGTACTAGTAGACTGGTACTGGTAGTACTATGTCCTTTTCACTTGTTTGATCGCGTGATGGTAAATCTGACCTAATGTCTGTCTTGTAATATTCATGCTACGTGTATTCGTATCTATTATGCTAATCATTGCATCGTTGCTCGCAAGGGAGCCCAGGAGGGAGTTGATAAGAGGGTGGGTGGTGAAGAGATGGTGAAAGGGAGAAAGGGGAAAAGGGGTGAAACAGCAGAATGAGATGAAGAGATGGAGGAGATAAAGAGGAAGTACAATAGAGGAGAAGGGTAAAGGGTAGGAAAAGAGAGAAAGGGGATAGAAGAACGATTGGAAGAGGGAGAAGGGGAAAGAATAGAGGGCTGGGGGAATGAGGGGGATACAAGACATGGAGCCAACACCCGTACTCAAATACCCTCAATCTCACGGGTAGAATAACACCCCATCTGACCATCCATGACAAAACACCTCTCGGCAAATATCCCACGCATGTTTAGCGTCTTCCAAGCCGGACTAAGTCTCCTGACGAGAATCCTCTGCCACCCACCGACATTGACCGTGATTCTCCTCCAGGGGAGATGGGGTCTGGCGTCGACGAGCATGGCCAGTATACCCATGACCTCGTCGCGATCTGGGTCGGCCGCCCCATAGGGAATATCATCGTCGTCGTCGTCATTGATGGATATAGTCGTCGGGACGTGAAGCGTCAGCGTCTCGAGGCGGGGAAATCCTTGCACTATGGTGTCGAGGAACTCTCGGGGCTGACAGAGGCGCGTGTCCATGTCTACTTCTAGTGTGTGCAGACGGAGGAGACTGCTTGCCAGGGCGGAGATGTCGCTTGGTTCAAGCGTGGGACAGCGCGTGTTGTCTGTGCCGAAGCCCACGTGGTCGCGCAGTCGGAGATTCTCGAGGTGGCTGTGGCGGCGGATGGCGTCCAGGGATAGAAGGCTCATGTGGCATGTTACGCCTAGGGATGTGAGGCTCTGTATGTCGTCGAGGAGGTCGTTCAGGAGCGATGTGGCCTCGCGTCGTCGGTCGGTGAGATGGGCGCTGAAGTCGTCTAGTTGTAGGGTTCGTAGACCCTGGAGGGACCTGCGAGGCACGGAGCTGATGAAGTTGTAGTACGGGACTGAGAGGAGCTCCAGATATTCTAGGCGGGAGAAGTCGAAGTGATCGCGTACTTGTTGCTCCGTGTGGTTCCAGTCGTACGAGACGAGGGAGAGATCTGTTAGGGGTGGCATGCGCTCCCCCGGTTCGAAGTGCAGCTGGCTTCCCTGTCCACGATCACGGTAGTGGAACGTTTCGAGGTTGCGCGAGTGCAGGATCAGCTTCTTCAGTGCTGAGAGGCGGCCAGTCAGTGGGGGCGCGGGGCTGGCCACCTGTAGCGAAGTGAGCAGGTCGCTGGGGACGGTGTGGAGGTACGTGTCACTGTCGAGCTGTTGCATAGGGAGGTCCTCGACGTGCAGTCTTGTGCCCTGCTGCCTCATTTGGTCGAAGTCAAGGACGTCTGAGGGGAACCATATCCCAACCGTGTTCAGGTCGATTTGCTCAAAGCACCAGCTGCGATCGTGGTATTAGCGAAATGTGTCATGGACAGTATCTGTTGGCAACTTACGTGATGGAAGATAGCGACGGTGCAAGTGAGAGGATCCTCCTGACGCCCGTGGGGTCTAGAGTGCCGCTGACGACAACATCCTTGGTGAGGCTGGCGATGTTCTGGAAAAGGGTGACGGGGTAGAGTGTCTGAGCGTCCTGGTGGACAAGTTGCTCGTTAAGCACGAGAGTACGATAGCACTCGGGTGTAGCAATGTTGTTGAACTCTCTGGAGGCCAGACGTAGCTGACGCAGAGATGCTATATCAACATCTCGCAACTATTGTCATTGTCGAAAAGAAATAGTCAGTATGCGTACAATCTCCCACTGTTTGACAGCACAATGAACAAGAATGGGAAACCCCAATACAACAGAGTTCCGAGATTCATACCTGTTGGCATACTAGAGTCTTCAACTCTGAGCTCAGCTGAGAAAGCCCCAGCCTTGGTGTATCCATATAATAAATGCTTTGTATATCGGCATCAACAACTGTTGACCAATATGCAGACAAGATCTTTGTACTGCGAGTCGTTGGGCCAGAACCATGCCGAGTTGACGGGTTGACAATGACTTGGGTTGCTGACAAAGACATTTTTTTCCCTTATATCCACAACCGAGTGAATATCAGGGTCGCACAGCCCATCATGCAAATGTGTAAAAGGGGTAAAGGCAGGGCGAGAGGGGGAGGGGCGCAAAACAAGGCAAATATTCCGAGAGAGCGGGACTTTGTGTCGTTGTCAATGGGGCCACAGATGATGAGAATAAGACTTTTGAATCAAGATCGGTGCGAAATGCGGGTGTAAGTAGGTTATATTAGTGGTACACGTAGACACAGGACACAGGAGTGACAGAACCACGGGCAAAGGTCACAAACGATATGGGTATTGGGCTGGGTATAAATGACGGCGAGTAAGAGAGTATATTACAGCACACGAGTAGCTGAAACGAGCAAGTTGGGTGGCGGCTGGAAGCAGCCGAGATCATTGGGATGCGCTGTGTGGACCATTGAATCGCTCTGTGCCAGTCGCGACTTCGAAAGCATACTCGTAAGTTGAGCCATAACCCATAACCGCGAGGTATGAAAGCTAGTGATACACCATGCGGCCACGGTGGATTCTCCCGAGTCTTTTTGCCTAATACTACAAATGGCTTTTGATGCGAGTAACGTACTCGTACCCGTACACGGCGGTGACGGATCAAATCTGGACTGGAAAAGAGTCGCAAATCCCTGTGTCTTTGCCTCTACTCCTCCCAGTTCTCCCTGAACCGAAGCTCGGGGTATGCAAACATTGTGAAGGTGGATTCGGGTGGTGCAACGGTGCAACACTAGGCTCGTGCGCGGACCCCATATTCAGAAAGTATTCCGGTTTATCGGTGTGTCTCGCAAGGCTTGATGCGGAGACAAGCATCAATTGTTGGCCAAGTCGCGGCGCCGGGACAGTCTCATTATTTTTTTCCCTTGTGTGTTTTTTTTTCCTTCCGCACCATGACATTGACAATTCCGCATCAGTTGTACTGATCGGTGCACCACACCAGGTCTCCAAGTTGGTGCAAATCAAGGCCAACAACAGCCCCAGACTCTAAAGGGAGTGCGTCTTTTCGCAAGAATTCCCTAAAGGGGAACGCTTCTATTAGTTGGAGCCAATCGCTTTTTACGATAGAGTATTGAGGGGCAGAGCGGGACGACTAGTATAATAGGCGGTACTCGTAGTTTTGACCATTGACCGATCTTTTTTTTTTTTTTTTTTTTTTTTTTGTCTTTTGATGTTGTTGTTTGTGCCTCTTATTTTTTTATTTTTTTATTTTCGCATCACATTGCATGGCTCGGAGATTTTGGTGTTTGTTCAAAGATAAGGATTCGAGAGCTGCGCACGAGTACAGGTAGACGTCGTCGGAAAAGGTTGTACTAATAATACTTCGAAATGGGGGTTAACAAACAATCCAACCAAAGTAGAACCGGTCAAAATGGCAAAGGTGACAACTCACAAACAAAGCACCTGCGACCCTGAGTATTCGGGACATAATGGGGCGATGAATGGAATGAATGGCCCTGTGCGTCATCGTTTGATTGCACAGATGCGAGTGGCTGCCTTCTACCCGTGCTCCGTATTATCCTGTACTTTGTACTCGCAGTAGCAGTACTCGTAGTAGTACTCGTAATAGTACTCAGTACGGAGTACTCGAGTCGTAAGGGAAGCAAGCGGATGAGG
Organism: Geosmithia flava; assembly: GCA_900188565.1. Classification (NCBI taxonomy): domain Eukaryota; kingdom Fungi; phylum Ascomycota; class Sordariomycetes; order Hypocreales; family Bionectriaceae; genus Geosmithia; species Geosmithia flava. The sequence goes on from FYEV01001812.1 coordinate 130,422, forward strand.
AAATGCATCCCATAGGCAGGAGACGGTCAAACAGGCCATAGCCAATGGGTCAAGGCTGCATCCGACGCACCGTTTCCCCGAGAGCCAAGAGTGTGGGCCGTTTGTTTGTCCCTGTTGGGATCGACCAGCCCTTTCGTTGTCATTACCCTTCTGGGCAAGGAGAGCAACAAACATTCAAACAGTCAAACATTCAGACAGTTGAGACAGTCAAACACTGTCGAACATGGTCCATGGCGTCGGTGATGGCTGCAGAAGAGTGGATACGTGCTGAAAAAAGTCGGGCATGTTTGTGTGCATTTGGATCCTGTGGATCGGGTCCAAGCCGGTTGAATACTCGTACTCGCAAGAGCATGAATATGTGCGGTTGGTTCGGCTAAAAGTACGGAGTAGCAGTAGTATTACATTTGACGAATGTCTGATTTGGTCATGTGTGATTTTGTGAATAGAAGAGGCAGTGAAGAGTGAGTGAAAAGTGAGTGAGAAGTGAGAAAGAGAGAGAGAGAGAGAGAGGCAGAAGTCAGAGGGAAAGCGGAAGATGCTGATGACGACAGTGTTAAGGTTTTGGGGGCAAGAGCGGCCCGTCACCCGCCTTCCTTCCTCCCCGGGAAATTAATATCTAGGGAAAAAGGAAAGAGCAAAGGTCCTGGGGTGATTGCCAGGGGGTGAAATCTCTTCCACACGATTCCGCAGTATGGCAATATCACTCATACAATGGAATCATCACAGTACATCTAAGAGTACTGCCAATATTACGGTGGCAGAAGCAGCAACACCTGCAGTTGTGGCAACCTCCATGAGGTATTCCCTCTTACAACACTCGAGATACTGCCCAGGCAAGTATTAGCACTTATTAGCTCCAATCATCTCCAATTATCACCAACAAACATCACGACTGGATGCCCGACGCCCAACGACTCCCACCCAGTGGGAAAGTTGCTCCGGAGATCCAAGAACCATTGCATATCCCACCACAAACACGATGCAGTAACACCACACCACACTACGAGTACGCTGCACGAGTTATTTGACATACAGGAGACATGTCGCATTCGCCAACTGTCAGTACTACCAACGACAACACCACCAAGACCAATGGACAATGACCAGGGG